>CM055905.1:26477516-27077516 GCA_029582155.1 Panopea generosa
AACATTTCAACCAGCTTAAAACTGTAAACAAATGTTCTAAGTCCAAAACGGTCATAAATCTGCCAAAATACAATCCAGAGTTCTGGTTCTTGTCTCTATGCGTTTTGTTGATGATGTTGAACACACATGTGAACAATGATAGCTTGATGAAATATGCACCTGCTCAAAACATGAACCAAATTAGCGATAAATCTGCCACGGCAACCCAGATTTATGGTTCTATCCGTTCCGTTAATAATGTTGATGGTGTATGGTCTTTAGCGTCGCTTTCAACATTTTTTTTCAGTCATAACGCGACGGTGTCTACTTGAGACAGTATTCTGAGCGCTGTCACACTGGTGTATCATGCCGCACAGACACATGATATGATACCCCATCTAGTCGCATTATAATGACACCAGGCCGACCAGTCCTAGAACATTCCTCTAAATGCTGACAGTCAAGCGAGGAAGCGTCTAGTACCATTTTAAAGTATTTGGTATGATCTGGTCGGGGATCGAACCCACGACCTTCCGCATGCGAGGCGGACGCTCTACCACTAGACCACGCTGCGGTCTCTTAATAATGTTGAACACAAATATGAAATTTCATATATGATGAAATAAGCTCTTGCTGAAATCTTTAACCGGAACACTAACGCCGACGACGAGTACGAATAGTAGAGCTTTAAACGTTTATAACTCACAAAATATTGTAGAGAAATATAAATCATAATTTATCATAAACACTCACTAAGACGCAGCCTTTGGTGTTCAAAATATCGACATTTTCTGGGGAGGCCAACTGGCGAAAGAGATGTCCCTCATTATCTCCCACTCCCCAGGGTGCCCCTCCCCCATTAACTGAAACTATGCTTCGCCTATAAATACAGGTCAAATAAAATGCCTAATGCTATTACAAACATGCACTTGAAAATGTATATTCTGTCCGTGCGTCCGCACACCCGCTTGTACCACCGTTCACATGGAATTACATCCGTCCGCCGGTTCAACAAGAAGCACAATCGCCCTTCAATCCACCCATCCATTCAACTACTAATCTTTACAGTTAACCTAACAACGTTTCCATGTGAGCCTGGAAGATTAACCAGTACTCAAGCACGCCCACCTTCGCAAGTAACTGCTGACTTTCCCCAAGTTAATCACCACGGAAACTATGGCCAGGCTGGGATTCGAACTCACGGTAATGTAATATTGCTTACTGATCATAACAATGATGAAAAGTTGATTTGAAAATGTTTTTACCTCAGGAGCAGTTCTGCAGAGCGTTACCAGGAAACCACACCGTCCGCAAGACACCAAAATCGTCCATCAGACGTCCTGCATGGAGACAGCAGCAGCAACAGCAGTAGCAGTACAAGTCGCAGTCACACCCTTCATCACATGTACAATGAACCGAGCAGCAGACATCACCATGGCGATTCTAATCGTAAAGATCCAGCAAATTTAGTAGATGTCTAAGCAACTTTAAAATCCGACAACTGATAATGTATATCGAAATCTTGACTACAGCTCATCCTGACCATGTCGTTCAGATTTGTATTGTTCGTATGCCCTTTCCGAAAAAGTGCGATAGAAATTAAACGCAGGTGCGAAATAGAGCAACGTAAGTAAGTTCACGTTTCAAAACATAAAAAGAATAATTATGTGATTATAATGTACCGTTACTGCTCGCCAAAATGACCAGTTCAACGCGAAAATGTCAAACAGACTGAAACGGGACATGTTTCGTTTGATAAATAGATACGGGTATGTTAATCAGTGCCAATCGTCCAGTGAATGGACGTAGGGTTTTACGGCGTATCAGCACAAAAATATGTTATGGCGCAAACAGTAAACGATTTTTACTATGTATGTATATGAATAATTATTCTGAGGTATTGTTGAACTAACAAATACCAACAAGTCATAATACATACAAGACAACAAAGTATCCAATAGCACATAATGCAAATGATTTCATTTTAAGGAGGAAATCATTTTTAGAAAATATGAAATAAAACACGCACTAACAAAACGAAATTGTGTACCGCACGGTATGATGGTACAAATATATTTAAAGCATTGGACCCCGGTGGGTTCGATTCCCACCGTCACGGCTTCGTGTTGCCGGTTGTTTACTGGGTTCTCTATGGATATTATATAAATAAGTTTATGAATGTATAATTTATAGTTACAATGGTCATATACGATGGTCAATTAATGATAAACTGTCATCACATAATCAAATATAAAATAAAACATGGCCGCCAGTTCTCAAATGGAATATGTTTAAAACATTATCCAAAAATTACACCATTAGCAAACAATAATGAACAATTATTTAAACTACATTATGAAGATAATGATATCATTTATCTTATCGTTATTCTTACCTGATATAATCAGTATAGTTGTTTAAATGTTTATTTATATGTTTATCAATTAATAATTCATGACTACAATGGTCATATCCGATGGTCAGTTATAAAGTGCAATGACCAATCGATTCACACGTTACATAATTTAAATAACAAAAGAGTTTAAGAGGTAGAGGGGAAACACAGGGGTTAGTAAAACATTAGTTACATGAAACGATAGTTCTGTCTACGATATACATATGCCTGAACTAAATATGGTTATATTGTACTATTTCAGCTAATCTATTTAAGTGAAACAAATATAATATTTAATCTCTCTCTCTCTCTCTCTCTCTCTCTCTCTCTCTCTCTCTCTCTCTCTCTCTCCGCCCCACACTTTGGTGTCTTTGTTTTATGTTCAGTGTGTACACTGTTGGCAAAGTGAAAGTAGAGTTCCGAAATCATATATTCATATCCAAATTTCCTAATCAATTTACTGTTTCCTCAGTTGTAGTGAAATGTTAAAAGCGCGGGTCTTGCACTTAACATGTTGATCAATGGATCAACTGAGCCAAGTATTTTGAAATCAATCCATGTATGATAAAATTACAGGTCAGACTTTGAATCTCAAGTGTTGTCAAACAAGCTCATAGTGTAGGTCTGTGTCTTACGTGCGACACATCGTCATGTCATCTTGATCAACTGAGCCAAATTAAAGGCAAAGCTACAGACCAGACACGGAGTATAAAACTAATTAAAAGTATGGCCTTTACCTTAGAGAAAAGGTTCATGCGACACTTCATCATGTCATGTTGATCAACGTAGCCAAGTGTTTTGAAATCCATACATGTATGACAAAGTTAAGAACCGGACATGACATCTCACACAGACTCAAAGTGGTGTCAAACAAACTCAAAGTGGACCTCGACCTTTGAGGTACGGTGTGGGACTTACGCGCGACACGTCATCGTGTTATTGCCGATGTATTTGAGCCAAGTGTTTTTTGAAATTTATCCAGATGACAAAGTTACAGACCTGACACGAAATCTCAAACAGACTGAACGTGTCGTCAAACAAAGTTTAACTGTGACATTGACCTTTGAGGTACGGATGTGAGTCTTATGCACGACACATCGCCATATTATGCTGATCATTTGTAGCAAGTATTAATAAAATCCATCTATAAATGACAAAGTTACAGGTCGGACACAAAATATCTGACAGAAGAACGGACGGACAGACGGACGTACACTACGATGAAAAATGGTACTAGAAGCTTCCTCGCTTGGCTTTCAGCATTTAGAGGATAGTTCTAGGTCTGGTCGGTCCGGTGTCAGTATAATGGGACTAGGTGGGGTATATAAATAGGTATACATATTTCAGTTGGCCACGTCCTAAATTTAAACGGAAAGTTAGGAGGAATAGCGGCAGTTTATCTGTCTATTTCAAGAATACGTTATTAAATCATATAATTAGCGTGTTAGTTCAGAAACATATAAACAACACATTTTGAACGTTCACGACTGATTGCACAAAAAGTGCGCTAGTTCAAGTTCTTGAATTCTACATATATCAAACTTCATTCATATTACTATAATATGATAGAAATGCTTGCGATTGTTTGCCAGATAATGAATGAACGTTAAATTATATCTAACGAACAGACGAACATACATATATTACAAATTAGACAAACAGTCAGACCGCATCGCACCGCATCACACCAGATTACACAACACCAAATATCAAAATAATATATCTTCTAAAGTATATTTTAGATGATACGACTAAAACAATCCATGCAATTTTACTACATTTTTGCACTAATAAAACAGTGGGACATTAAGCGTTTGAGTTGCGACCTATACCGGTGGTACAAATCTTGCGATATTTAGCGACAGAAGATTTGGCGATATATAACGTTGGTCGCAACATTTATCGTCAGTCTTGCGACATATAACGTTAGTGCGACATTTAACGTTGGTTGCGACATTTAGCGTTGGTTGTGACATATAACGTTGGTGCAACATTTAACGTTGTCAACTTAATGCACTTATCTAAATTTCAGATGACATATTTGTCGATTTTTAATCTTGGATCCGCCTTGCATGCGAAAGGTTGTGGGTTCAATCCCCGGCCGGGTCATTTAAGTTTCCTCGCTTGACGCTCAGCATTGAGAGGAGAATTCTAGGTCTGGTCGGCCCAGTGTAAGTATAATATGACTGGGTGGGGTATCATACCATGAGTCTGCGGCATGATACTCCAGTGTGGCAGCGCTAAGAATACTGTCTCATGTGGATACCGTCCCGATATGACTGAAAAAGCGACGCTAAAATCCATACAACAACAACAACAACAACATAAATCTTGGAAACACATCTCGTCCTGAATTAACCAACATAATTTTGTAATTTTGGTATCAAAAGAAAGGAATTGACTGTTCTTTGGGTGGTGAACTTTTCTTTTTTAGATAATTTAAAGAAAGTAAAACAAATGCGTTACAGTTATTTTTTGTGATCCTTTTCTTAATTTTAGACCATTTATAAAGTGAAAAATATAAAGAAAAAAAACTCCTAATGAATATCTATATGGATGTTCGCCACCGATGGAGAACGTACCTTTGTATATTTCTACATAAAATGTCTTTTTCTATTATGTGTTGTTAAAATGTTTTCATTTAATCAATTACGCTACCCTTTTCGGTTTAAAAAAAACAAAATTTCTTAAAAAAAATTAACATTTCTCGTTTTCAACCCGTAATAATTTAAATTTAAAAGAAAAACATCAAATGGTTTTTAAAGAAATACTAGAGGTGCTACCTGAAATTTGAGACGTGTATATTATATTAATATTAGCCTGCCAGTCTGTTACAAGTGTAATTAAGTCACTGATTACTTTAAATAATAATGGTTGTATTTGGTTTCAATTAAAAACAACAACACTAACACATGAAAGCTTCCCAACAGCTAGCTTTGTAAAAGACAATGCAATATGTCAAGCTTATATCATATACGACCTTCAGCATCATAACATAACATGTCAGAGTTAAAGAATGTATTACTTCATACCTATATAGTTCAGGTTTCATTGTCATGTAAAGTTTCACATTCAACTCATGTCATATGTCATAGTTAAAAGTCATGCTATTATGTCGTGCTCCATATTCATAACAATTATTACTTGCTGACATATTTTGTTTAATTTCATACTTGTTCTGTATATTATGCTTAATGGTTTTGGTTGTTTCTCAATTGGAAATAAAGAGTTAACAACATACCGAAACTAATGCCTTCTTCTGCACGTGTTATATTCCAGGTGAAGAATCCACTTTATATAAAAAAACATGAAGTCCAGTTTAGTTAAATATGATTTTCAAACGCATAAGTAATGATATACGACACTATAACGAATACTCGCACAGGTCAAATGTCCGACTGTGTAGATAATTATACACTTTGGGCTGTTGTGTGGATATTCCGTGCAATGAATTTTGTAGTACAGACCTACAAATCCGTGCAAATAATGATCCACAGGTGAATTCATTTGAGCATGAATTATTAACTCTACAGGGGCGGATCAAGAATTTCAGTACAGGGTGGGGGGGGGGCGTACTTAGTAGGCGCAACACAAAATCTGAACGAGCACATATATCAGCAGAAATATAGTAAATTAAAAAGAAATGGAATTTTAAGGTTTTTAAAGAATAGATCCGCCATTGCTTTTTGTAAAGTATTGTAAAGGCCAAATAACGCCAGGTAAGTGCACTTACCACGGTCTATGTACATGTAGAAACAGGCCAATGTCTCGTACTGTTGATTATTTAATTACACATTTAAACGATTTTGAGTGTTTATGTAATGATCACAGAGTATTCGGAAAACTATCCGATAACACGTTCTTAGAATTGTAATATGAAAATGAGCGTGAATAAGTGTCTACAAATAACAAATGAAATTGTATAGCATACCAACAATGTATAAAGTATGTTTTATGTTGTGTAAATTAAAAATATACATAGTTGACGATTTATCGGATAAGCTTCCATTATATTCATCTGCTGCAGATGAGATTGAGACCGAGTTTACGGAATGGTTATTAGTTAAATACAATTCCATATAAAGGTGTGCAAGAAAGCATTTTAAAAATACAGGATCTGGTTTGGTAAACTGTAAGTTTCATTTGCAAATAAACGTGATCAATAGCAGTGATATAATAAACAGCGTGTATGTGATTCTACCTTATAACTGATTAATGAATAATTATTTCTGATCAGTCAAGATCTGTGACCACTCCTAATGACATCACAAATTTAAATAAAGATGGCATCACTTTAAGTTAGTTCTGTGATTCGATTATAGATTTTCAAATGCTATTAGTGTGCAAATGTATTCGAACTGTAGTCAGAATACTTTTGCAATGAGTACATTGTCATCCTAAAAATAGAATAGTTTTGAAATATTTGAATATTTTTCAATATTAAAGTTTTTTTGATATTGCAAAACTATTTTTACAGATTTCATATTTAAAGAATTTTTAAGTTAAAAACACAAAAAACGAACACAGTTTCTGAAAAAAATCTATGTCTGGCGTCGGGCCCTCGAGATACAAGCAACTCATGTTATATTTAAGAAGCTAACACATCACTTAAATAAATACATACTCATTAAGGAATCTGTTCGATTACCATTATTGAAAAGTTATTCAAACAATAGAACTTGTTATTTTTACGGGATTTAACGCCATTTTCAACACATTTCAGTGTAAATCCAGTTTTATTGGTGGAGAAAGACCTCACAACGAATCTGAGTAGAATCACCGACCTTCTACGAGTAACTGGCAATTTTTTTCACAAAAAGTGAAGAGAGCGGGACTCGATCCTACGACCTAAGCGATGAGAGGTAAGTGATATTGAGACGGCGCCTCAGACAACTCGGCCACGGAGGACCATCATAATAGTTTAAGTGGTTAGTTTTACCATCGAACCATTATACAAAGTGTTTAGTTTAGCTGAAAAACGATTTTATGTTCATTGATGGAAATCAATTGTAAACCAAATGAATTAAAATTATTTTTAGTCTACACTGCTAAAATGCAATATACACTCGGGGACTTTGAACACGCACCACTTACATATACAGGTAATTTTTGGTGCAGAAAATGTCATCCGATTTCAAATTACAAAACTCACAGGCGTCAATAACGAGTGCATGTAGTCAGGCGAATGGTTCATACACTCGTTATTGACGCCTGTGAATTTTCACTTTTGGCGGTAGGTTCGAAAATTGAAGAAAAAAAAATGCATAAATACTTTAAGTCTCAGTCATGGAGTTTTGACGGTAGAAGAAATGGCGCTCTTGACGTATATACACATTCTTTGAAATCGGATGACATTTTCTGCATTAAAATTACCTGTTTTCAAAGTCCCTCAGTGTAAACTCTCCAGATCATTGTAGTTGTTATTGAGGAGGAAATCATTTTCAAAATATACATGTAAGCACACAGGTACCAAAGTGGTGCAGTGTTTGTTATATTATTAATAGTTTATATGTTACAGCCCGATCTTCAAATTATGTTATACAATATACTAATCTGTTGTGTTTTATAATATTACCCGCATTTTTTATTTGCGGGGAATAGTTCAAGCTTAAAATCCGTTGAAAGGACCACCGTTCACTTCTCAAAAATGGCCAAATTTGCCCTTGGTCTATCTAATAATTACATGGTACTTGCTGCCACTATTTACCTGCTAGTCTGAAACAAGCCTGGCAAAACCGATTCTAAGGACGCCAAAGTTTCGAACACTGGATTCAATGGTGAGAAGATGGTGCCATGATCGGTACTGTGTTATTGGGTGGTATGATGTGTGACTAATGAACTCGGGGTACAAATACCCTCCAAAATTCCTGTATAGCAACACCAGTATTATAGATGAAGAGCGGCCTTCAGATAATTGATTGATTAATTACTTGGTTGGTTGATTGATAAATTGATTGATTGATTGGTTAGCGTCATTGTTATGCCGTCGAGGGCTAGCAGAAGGTTCACCATTACTACCAGTACTACACCCATCTCCGCAAGTAACTTTCCCACTTGAATCAGCTGTGAGAGACAAATCAGTGATAACGAGACCAATGTCGTATACCATTCATGACGGAGATTGTAACCGGGTGGAGATTCGAAGTCACAACCAATGAATTGATAGTCAGACGCTTCCGACTGAACTAGTCGGACCCGGTCTTCATAATAAAGCGTATACATAGTCATAGCTGTAAATGTCCAAAATGTTGTTGGTATCACTCCAAGTATAATTTGACATGTCAATATTATTTCAGAATGTGGTCCCTCGGTTGAAAATTGCAAATTCCTAGTAACGGGGAAACGCAAACATGTTCGAGATAGGGCTTCCTGAAATACAATGCAAACTTCTGTATCAAAGTAAAGCGACCGTTTATAACGTGCCAGAAGAATTGTAAGTGGTCCGTACCCACAGCGACCTGCACGACCGAAAGTTTGACAGTTTGTAAGTAAAAGTAAAACTATCACGCATGGGCACAAACATACCTTAAAATGTGTGAAATTACGTGAGAATAAAAAACAACGGTATCCATGGATACCATACGGAGGTAGTTACTGCCGGCAGATTGAAGTTAATGTTGATGTTTCGTGTTTCGATATTCGACATGAAACTAATTCTTACTCAGGTTGTCTTAACCGTTAAAATTGAAGACGAAATCTGAGTACCAAACAGTTAAATGGTGAATAAGTGAAATAGGTGATATCATTACATCGGATGAATTCTGAAATGGTTTTAAGCCACGTGCCAAGTAATTATCACAATGTATGATATTTTATATATTATACTAATGTCTGTGTGAAATTTGAACTTTATCCGAATGGTTGCATACATGCGTGCTTTTTTAATGTAGCACCAGAACGGTTCGTTAATGACCTTGACCTTCACCTGTCTGTTCTCTTGTGGGAAATTTTAAGTCCTATGTCCGATGCTCCACCAACACACCACTCATTCCATATACTATCAGGGTCGACATAACTTAACTGAAAACGATGTGTAGGTGCAGTTGAAGGGGTTCGGGGGAATGCTCCTCCGAAAAAGAAATTCAGCTATATGTCGCAGGTGTTTATTTACGTATATTTCTTATTTTTAAGGGCATGGTTATCCTTAATATTGACCTTGATTGAATTCACTGTTATAACCTTATAAGACGTGTACTGCTTTAAGGTTTGTTCACTTAAATAAAGGTAAAAATGAAGTAGACAAGTGGTTAGATTTTATTGCATTTTGGTGGCATTTTTATCTTTCGATTTCTCAGAAAAAAAGTGTAGGCACGTGCCTAAAGTGCTTACAGGAAACTACGCTACTGTTTAAAAGTGTAAATCTATTTCTTTCTTTTTTTATATAAACCTTACTTATTTTACCTCGGTTATGAGTCAAGTTCTAACAACTTACACAAATAACGCTCGAAGTTATTTCTGGGTATAACCAGTACGTACTACAGTAGAATTAAGTGGATATGTAAAGCAAGAGTATTTTAATGGGGTTTAGCGTCATTTTCGACACATTTCATGTTATATATGGCCTATCCAGTTTTATTCGTAAGGAAGATATCAGAATGCATCTGTGTAGAACTATCGTCCTTCCAAAAATAACTGTCAAACTTTCTCACATAAAGTTTTTGGAAAGAACCGAACTGGAATCTACGACCTGTAGCGGTCACGGAGCGGGTGGTCCAGTGGCAGAGCACCGAACCCATAATCGGAGAGTCGTGGGTTCGATCCTCCGCCACGGCTATGTGTGGTGTCCTTGAGCAAGACACATTTTCCGCATAAGCTTAGTACTGGCTCTACCCAGGAAGACTTCGACCGTGATTTGCCTAAGTTGTAAGAACTTGTTTCACAATCGAAGTAAAATAAATAAGTTTTAACTAAATGATCTTGAGACGATACCTTAAATCACAATTTAAAATGAATGTTGCCGTTTTTACCCAATGAATAACAATGTATAAACTTTTGTTTTTATACAGCATGCCGTTGTTTTTTTTTTTTAAAAAATGCCATAAATAATATATTTCCTTTATTTTGTATTGATGTTTCCCTCAGTAGTCACCGTACTACAATTTTGGCTGTGATTCCCGAAAAGACGTCACCAGCCTCGTTCTCGCAAAGAGCTCGAGAACTGGTTACGTCATGGGAAAGTGTCAACAAGTATAATGAACGCAATGTAATCACGGTTTTGCATTTGAAAAAAGAATGTATTCATGTAATGTTGGCAGACCAAACAAACAGGTAAGATCTGTGTTTGCTTTTGATTTGTCACGATGATCGTTTAAGTTACCGAGAAATGTTAACGCCAGGGTACGTCTAAATTAGCGTCCGCACGTGTTGTAATAATGTTCAACAAAACGGGCAGGTCTATTCCCCGGAACCCTTCCTAATATTGATAAGGAAAACCCGGAATCCACGGAACCCTTCGTAACTTACTTATTATGCAACATAAATTCATAATTTTGGTACCAACTGAAAGAGTATGAAGTTGTCTTTACGTTCATAGTATAAAAATAATTTGATGATTAGATTTTTGTTTTTAAATTAGGATCAAAGTTAGGTATATTTCGCTCCTCACAACATTTCGGTCCGTCATCTGATTGACTGGTTGCAACTTGTTTACTTGAGGCCCTTCGAGGAGTTCATATATAATAAGCTAGCACAACAGTAATATCAACTTGACATTCACTACGGAAATGTCCACATACAATTCTGGCTGCACTTACTTGGTATCTTAAGGGTAGTGAAACGAGCCCGTGGCCAGTTATAGGGGCCGAATACTCCATAACGCGTATCGTATAGGTGTCGCAAAATAAACTTATCCGGAAATTTTGTATTCGGCATATCTCGGCTGTTTCCTACCTGACACATGGGTTATTTCTGTTCGGTTCACGTTGTGAAATAATTTAAGTAAAACAATACAGAAAGTCGTATGCTTACACCCGTTCAGGACTTTTTATCAAACTTACTTGGTTTGTTTCAACAGCAGTAAAAATGCCAAAGAAAAAAGGTGGGAAGAAGCGTGATGATGATTGGGAAGACGAGGAGGCAGAGAAAAAAATTGAAGAAAAAATGAAGAACTTGTCAACAGACGACACTGATGAAAAGCAGGACGCGAAGAAAGGCAAAAAAGTAATTGACTTGTTTTTGAAGTATTCACTTTTTAAAATGAAATAGATCAAACCAATATGGCGAACGCCAATAATGTTAATACGTTTTTTCTTTTAGAAAAGCAAGCAAAGATAATGTCTTCGCTGTTGTTCCATTAATTTTGTCCCCATATGTGAGATTCGTGCATGCGGATTATCAGCCACGTTTCAGCCATGTTTCTGCAAGCAGATTTCAAATTTTAATACAAAAATCTGAGTGTTACCCATACAAACAATAGCAAATAACAAACAAAACTGATATTCCAGAAAGTGTTACATTTCGTAACCAGCGTTGACCATTGAAATCATGAAAACGCTTTCTCATCGATTCATTCCCTCTGATTGGTTGCTTGAAATAACCTCAATAGGGAAGTCACAGTCCGATTATATACTGTCTGACAAAATTTGTTATGGTAAAACTCGGATAACTCAATTCTTTAAGCACCTGACAGTAACCAAGCGTCCAAGTGTCTCTCTGCTCATTAATGGAAAAAAAGAATACTATGCTGTCTGATACAGGCTTGATACAGGGAAATAATTAACGGACAATATTATAACATAAATAAACAAATGACAATGTCATTAATTATATTCCACTATAAAAATAACAATAACACTATTAGATTCACTACAAATTTATTGGCTACCAAAATTTATGATTATATAGACTGACTGCTAGAGCACTAGGGAATATACATGTAATGGTTACAGAGAGCGGTATATTCTTGGATTTACACAAGTTATCTTAAAAAAATATATGTAGACTTGTTCAATAATTCATAATAACATGCTGGTTGATTTCGATAACATTTCAATACATGTATCGTAACGTGTGACACATTTATCATATACATGTATCGTACCATGTGACACATTTATCATAAACATGTATTGTACAATGTGACACATTTATCATATACATGTATCGTGCCATGTGACACATTTATCATATACATGTATCTTAACATGTGACACATTTATCTGGGAGGTCGGCTAATTCACATCTTAAGTTCTATTTATTACAGAAAGAAAAGAAATCTAAGAACAAGAAGCTTGCTGAGTTCCTGGCAGAGGAGGAGGAGGAAGAGGAGAAAGAGGCACCAGTGGAACCAGAAGTAAGACGCCTGTCATACAGTTTTATTGTTCATTCAAACGTTTTTTGCCGCTGCCATTCAGTGTTACCCCTGTCTGTTTGTTTGTTTCTGTATCCATAACTTTTGATAAGGTGGGATTGTTGTTGGTTGGCTGGAAGCAGCAAACAAGCATTATTTCAGTTTATACCAAATGCTTTTGGACACTCATATATTTTCGGAAATTGATTTATTTTTTTGGTAATTAAAGTTGGACAAATTACAATTTTGCTACACCTACCTTTTTTTCTTTTCATAGCAATTTCCAGATATCTTCACATATTGCCAAATAAAAGTTTTACAATTATTTAATTTATACATTGAACAGGTTCTCTCTTTTGTTTAATTAAGTCTATAAATTGCTGTGCCTGTAATAATCTTATATAAAAAATAATCTTTCTTTCTTATACGTTTTAATCCCTAAATATCCATGAAAAACATTTAAAACAGGATGTGTCACTAAGAGTGACGTCATTGCACACATTTGTCTATTGTGTCGATTAATTAGACGTGAAAGCATGTAGATTCTCTACATAAAGTTGGTATGTGTCTTTGTGAATCTTACTCTCTGTTTACAAATTAAGTAATAGAGCTGTGTGGTAAATCCGGTATACCGCAGTTGAAACATTTAAACAAAAATCAAGATGAAACTAAAATGTTATTGTCAGGGCTCAGTTTTAAGGTTGGTCAGGTAACCCTAAACACAGATATGTTTTTGTCTTGTCTGATCTGGACATGACACCTTGATAGGTAAAGAAAGATAGGACGTTGTCCAAGCTTATTCTTGGATTACTGAAACATCGCTATTTATAAATGAGATTCTGGATAACTGAACCATTGCTATATACAAGATTTTGGATATCTGCATATTGCTATAAACAAGATTTTGGATAACTGAAACATTGCTATATATGAGAATTTGGATAACTGAAACATTGCTATAAATAAGATTTTGGATAACTGAAACATTGCTATAAATAAGATTTTTGATAGCTGAAACATTGCTATATATGATAATTTTGATAACTGAAACATTGCTATAAACAAGATTTTGGATAACTGAAACATTGCTATAACAGGATTTTGGATAGCTGAAATATTGCTATAAACAAGATTTTGGATAACTGAAACATTGCTATAACAGGATTTTGGATAGCTGAAATACTGCTATAAACAAGATTTTGGATAACTGAAACATTGCTATAAATAAGATTTTTGATAGCTGAAACATTGCTATTAACAAGATTTTGGATAACTGAAACATTGCTATAAACAAGATTTTGGATAACTGAAACATTGCTATAAACAAGATTTTGGATAACTGGAACATTGCTATAAATAAGATTTTGGATAACTGAAACATTGCTATAAACAAGATTTTGGATAACTGGAACATTGCTATAAATAAGATTTTTGATAGCTGAAACATTGCTATAAATAAGATTTTTGATAGCTGAAACATTGCTATATATGAGAATGTGGATAACTGAAACATTGCTATAAACAAGATTTTGGATAGCTGAAACATTGCTATAAACAAGATTTTGGATAACTGAAACATTACTATAAACCAGATTTTGGATAACTGAAACATTGCTATAAACAAGATTTTGGATAGCTGAAACATTGCTATAAACAAGATTTTGGATAACTGGAACATTGCTATAAACAAGATTTTGGATAACTGAAACATTGCTATAAACAAGATTTTGGATAACTGAAACATTGCTATAAACAAGATTTTGGATAACTGGAACATTGCTATAAATAAGATTTTTGATAGCTGAAACATTGCTATATATGAGAATGTGGATAACTGAAACATTGCTATAAACAAGATTTTGGATAGCTGAAACATTGCTATAAACAAGATTTTGGATAACTGAAACATTGCTATAAACAAGATTTTGGATAACTGGAACATTGCTATAAACAAGATTTTGGATAACTGAAACATTGCTTTTAACAAGATTTTGGATAACTGAAACATTACTATTAACAAGATTTTGGATAACTGAAACATTGCTATTAACAAGATTTTGGATAACTGGAACATTGCTTTTAACAAGATTTTGGATAACTGAAACATAACTGGAACATTGCTTTTAACAAGATTTTGGATAACTGAAACATTGCTATAAACAAGATTTTGGATAACTGAAACATTGCTTTTAACAAGATTTTGGATAACTGAAACATTGCTATTAACAAGATTTTGGATTACTGAAACATTGCGATAAACCAGATTTTGGATAACTGAAACATTGCTATAAACAAGATTTTGGATTACTGAAACATTGCTATAAACCAGATTTTGGAAAGCTGAAACATTGCTATTAACAAGATTTTGGATAACTGAAACATTGCTCTAAACGAGATTTTGGATAACTGGAACATTGCTATAAACGAGATTTTGGATAACTGAAACATTGCTATAAACAAGATTTTGGATAACTGAAACATTGCTTTAAACAAGATTTTGGATAGCTGAAACATTGCTATAAACGAGATTTTGGATAACTGAAACATTGCTTTAAACAAGATTTTGGATAACTGAAACATTGCTATAAACAAGATTTTGGAAACATTGCTCTTAACGAGATTTTGGATAACTGAAACATTGCTATAAACAAGATTTTGGATAACTGAAACATTGCTCTAAACGAGATTTTGGATAACTGGAACATTGCTATAAACGAGATTTTGGATAGCTGAAACATTGCTATAAACGAGATTTTGGATAACTGAAACATTGCTCTAAACAAGATTTTGGATAACTGAAACATTGCTATAAACAAGATTTTGGATAACTGGAACATTGCTATAAACCAGATTTGGGATAGCTGAAACATTGCTATAAACGAGATTTGGGATAACTGAAACATTGCTATAAACGAGATTTTGGATAACTGAAACATTGCTATAAACAAGATTTTGGATAACTGAAACATTGCTATAACAGGATTTTGGATAACTGAAACATTGCTATAAACAAGATTTTGGATAACTGAAACATTGCTATAAACGAGATTTTGGATAACTGAAACATTGCTTTAAACGAGATTTTGGATAACTGAAACATTGCTATTACCAAGATTTTGGATAACTGAAATATTGCTCTAAACGAGATTTTGGATAACTGAAACATTGCTATAAACAAGATTTTGGATAGCTGAAACAAGATTTTGGATAACTGAAACATTGCTATAAACAAGATTTTGGATAACTGAAACATTGCTATAAACAAGATTTTGGATAACTGAAACATTGCTATAAACAAGATTTTGGATAACTGAGATTTTTGATAGCTGAAACATTGCTATAAACAAGATTTTGGATAACTGAAACATTGCTATAAACAAGATTTTGGATAACTGAAACATTGCTATAAACAAGATTTTGGATAACTGAAACATTGCTATTAACAATATTTTGGATAACTGAAATATTGCTCTAAATGAGATTTTGGATAACTGAAACATTGCAATAAACAAGATTTTGGATAGCTGAAACAAGATTTTGGATAACTGAAACATTGCTATAAACAAGATTTTGGATAGCTGAAACATTGCTATAAACAAGATTTTGGATAGCTGAAACAAGATTTTGGATAACTGAAACATTGCTATAAACGAGATTTTGGATAACTGAAACATTGCTATAAACAAGATTTAGGATAACTGAAACATTGCTATAAACAAGATTTTGGATAGCTGAAACATTGCTATAAACAAGATTTTGGATAGCTGAAACATTGCTATAAATGAGATTTTGGATAACTGAAACATTGCGATAACTGAAACATTGCTATAAACAAGATTTTGGATAACTGAAACATTGCTATAACAGGATTTTGGATAGCTAAAATATTGCTATAAACAAGATTTTGGATAACTGAAACATTGCTATAAACAATATTTTGGATATCTGAATATTGCTATAAACCAGATTCTGGATAACTGAAACATTGCTATATACAGGAGTTTTGATAACTGAAACATTGATTTAAATAAGATTTTGGATAGGTGAAACATTGCTATAAACCAGATTTTGGATAACTGAAACATTGCTATAAACAAGATTTTGGATAACTGGAACATTGCTATAAACCAGAATTTGGATAACTGAAACATTGCTATAAACAAGATTTTGGATAACTGAAACATTGCTATAAACAAGATTTTGGATAGCTGAAACATTGCTATTAACCAGATTTTGGATAGCTGAAACATTGCTATAAACCAGATTTTGGATAGCTGAAACATTGCTATTAACCAGATTTTGGATAGCTGAAACATTGCTATAAACCAGATTTTGGATAACTGAAACATTGCTATAAACAAGATTTTGGATAGCTGAAACATTGCTATAAACAAGATTTTGGATAGCTGAAACATTGCTATAAACAAGATTTTGGATAACTGAAACATTGCTATAAACGAGATTTTGGATAACTGGAACATTGCTATAAACGAGATTTTGGATAACTGGAACATTGCTATAAACGAGATTTTGGATAACTGAAACATTGCTATAAACGAGATTTTGGATAACTGAAACATTGCTATAAACGAGATTTTGGATAGCTGAAACATTGCTATAAACGAGATTTTGGATAGCTGAAACATTGCTCTAAACGAGATTTTGGATAGCTGAAACATTGCTATAAACAAGATTTTGGATAGCTGAAACATTGCTATAAACAAGATTTTGGATAACTGGAACATTGCTATAAACAAAATTTTGGATAACTGGAACATTGCTATAAACGAGATTTTGGATAACTGGAACATTGCTATAAACGAGATTTTGGATAACTGAAACATTGCTATAAACGAGATTTTGGATAACTGAAACATTGCTATAAACGAGATTTTGGATAGCTGAAACATTGCTATAAACGAGATTTTGGATAGCTGAAACATTGCTCTAAACGAGATTTTGGATAGCTGAAACATTGCTATAAACAAGATTTTGGATAGCTGAAACATTGCTATAAACAAGATTTTGGATAGCTGAAACATTGCTATAAACAAGATTTTGGATAACTGAAACATTGCTATAAACAAGATTTTGGATAACTGAAACATTGCTATAAACAAGATTTTGGATAACTGGAACATTGCTATAAACAAGATTTTGGATAACTGAAACATTGCTATAAACAAGATTTTGGATAACTGAAACATTGCTATAAACAAGATTTTGACCCTGATGTTAGAGAATTAATTGGATAAATAAATTATTGGAATAAATAAATATTTTCAGTTTAAATGTTGGGTATAAATTTAACTTTCCTAAGTTATTTTGTTATCTTTATGTTTCCTATGCAAAACTATACCCCATTATATCTGTACTGACTAAACTTTTATTTCTGAGCATATTTTATTTATGTTACCTTGTACACCAGTATACACACTATATGTGTTGCTTTAACTGAATTTTACTTTATTCGTTAGAAGGAAATCAAATCCAAGAAGGCAGAACGCGGTAAAGTCAGAGTAAGAAATCCTTCACCAGATGTGGAGGAAGAGGATGAGATTGACAGAGATATGGCCGGACATATGGGTTCAGATACCGAGAATGGAGATGGTAATTGTTGTTTCATCTAACCAAACAGTCAATAATGTTAACTGTGAAACTGTGTGCCATAGACAAAACTGGTTTTAATACAGTTAGTTTAAACTTATTTATTTTACTTTACTGTTGAAACAAGTTCTTACAACTAAGACAAATCTCGTTCGAAATCTTCCTGGGTAACCAGTACTAAGAATATGTGGAAAAAATGTCTTGCTCATGGACATCACACATAGTCATTGCAGAGGATCGAACCAACGACCCTCCTACCACGGGACCACATGCTCCACTATAATACAGTTATGGTTACAAAACAAAATATGTATTTCTCTGTAGATGCCCATTATTTGTTGATACCATTTATATGCTTAAAGGTACTTATTGTCTGTAATTATTTATCATTTTTATAATTATCAACTTTAGTTTTGGGTACTTTTTTTTTTTTTTGGCAAATAGTGTCATAATCATATACATGTATTGTTGAACATTTTCATTGACTCGTTTCTTTTAATTTGTTTTTTCGACATGATTCATATAACAAAAACAACATGTAACATTCCCCGTTTGCTATTGTTAGTTTTATAAGATCTAAGTTCTTTTCCAATTATTTTTGTTACGCTAATCAAAGTTCGTTTAACAAACTCGTTTGGGCCAACTTACCAACATGACTGACATTTTGACAAACAACTTTTTTTGCGTTCAAGGAAAAATCAAAAATCAGACATTTGGGACCGTTTTGGTTTATTATATAGAAAACTTATTATAAATTAATCATGATTTGAATCATCAGCTCCACGATGTGTAGCACTACAAGAAAGATAAAAATATAAGTGTATAAATGCAAGAAAGAGAATCAATTATGAGAATATAATTGAGGATTAAACGTGTGTTAGAAAGTCCTTCTTTCGCCCAAACTTACACACATGAACAAATCTTTTATTCCTTAACTGACATTTACAGATAAAAACAGAAACCTTGTGTTAGAATGTCCTTCTTTCACCCAAACTTAAACACATGAACAAATCTTTTATTCCTAAACTAACATTTACAGATAAAAGCAGAAACCTCAGGTTAAAGTTACTTCTTACACACATGAACAAATCTTTTATTCCTTTATTAACATTTGAGGAAAGAAAAGAAAAAACATCATTTTGATATAGTATAACTGTTGATGATAAAATCAAATAATAACTGTAGATTCTAGAAGTGTTTCATTGCATGTTTATTTGCATAATTTTCAGTTATTTCTTAGTTAGATAAAGAAGATCTTTAAATCTAATTTAATCATTACAGATGCTGAAAAGGTAGAGGAGACTGTCAAACCAAAATTGAGTAAAAAAGAAATGAAAAAATTGAAAAAACAGGTATGTGCACCTGACTACATGTGTAATACAGCTCATTATTAATTAACCTGTCATTAGTGAAAATGCTCACATCTTATTCATGACATGGACTGGGCCAGTATGAATGGAACTGGACTAGTATGAAAGGAACTGTGCCAGTATGAACGGAACTGGGCCAGTATGAACGGAACTGGGCCAGTATGAACGGAACTGGACCAGTATGAACAGAACTGTGCCAGTATGAACGGAACCAGTATGAACGGAACTGTGCCAGTATGAACGGAACTGGGCCAGTATGAATGGAACTGGACCAGTATGAACAGAACTGTGCCAGTAAAAAATATAACAAGACCAGAATGAACCAGAATTGGGACAGTGCAACTGGTTCTGGTTGTTTTACTAGAACACTGTACCATTACTGACAGGTAAAGAAAACAGCTGTTGTACATTGGCCACTCTTACATAACTCTCTTTCCCAGCAGAAAACACTTTGGGCCTTTCATTCTCAAATGGTATCAAATTTATGATAAATATAATGCAAGACCGCCAGTATTTGTGTTGCTAATGCTAGAGATATTATTTGAAGGAGTGGCCAATGTACAACAGCTGTTTTCTTTACCTGTCAGTTATGGTACAGTGTTCTGAAAATACACCATAATGTGAATATACACAGATACATGTGTGTTTATTTACTTTTTCGATTGCATGACCTCACTAGCTCATCCCAAGATTTTAAATTTTTTTTGGCTGCTGGAAACTTTTTTTCTAACTGCATGATTATAACACACGTTTTTTTTTGAAAATATTTTTTGGCCAATTAAATGTATAAACACAAATCTAGTAGTATGCACTCATTACAAAAACAATGCAGTGGTGATTTTGAATTTTGAAAGGGGTTTACTGATTTGAATCATGTATAAAACCTGCCCAAGAGCCATTTTCCATCTTTATATTGCTGTGGGGGCTTTTAGTAGGCTAGTGTTCTCATCGTAGTGTTGGTTGCATGTTGTCAGCAGTGATATGTTTTTCACATCACTCTTCATACCTACAATGGAATTATAAATGTTTTCTTATTTAACTTTTCTTGAGCAGCACTTTTTTTTTTTAGATAAATATTAGTTTACAACAGACTTTTCTGTATATGTTTGTATGGTTACATTCTATTATCCTAGATTATGTCCTCTGCAATGAAACTTGTACAGTAATGTTTATTTTAAGCAGTTTTTCATGTAAATAAATGAACTAAAAGCTTCCTCGCTTGACACTCAGCATTAAGAGGAGAGTTCTAGGTCTGGTCGGCACGATGTCAGTATAATGTGACTGGGTGGGGTATCATACCATGTGTCTGCGGCATGATACTCCGATGTAACAGCGCTTAGAATACTGTCTCAAGAAGACACCGTCGCGATATGACTGAAAAATTGTTAAAAGTAACGCTAAACACCATACAACATCATGTAAATAAAACAAAATACAGGATAGAAATATTTACAGATTCAAAGATAGATTACATGTAAAGGGATTATTTGGGGCTGTGTTAAATGTTTCATTTTATAATTGTTTGCAGCTGGAATATCAAAAGCAACTGGAGAGCCTCGACCCCAACAGTATTCACCAGTTTTCAGTATCACAGGCCGAGAAGTCGTCCAAAGCTGCTGTCCTGGAGAATCAACAAGACATCAAGGTACATTTACAAAGGGTGTTTATATAGAGATAAACTGGTTACAGAAATTGCCCTCCCTCTGGAAACATGGTTTTAGATTCTTATTTGACTGTCAGACAAGAAATCTGAAGTTAATTTTAAAAAAAATATTGTTGAAACAGAAGCCTGGTCCCACCTAAAAGTTTATTAAGCAAATATTTTGACACATAGAGATATACTCATATAGTAAAAACAACAATTGTTGGCAATAATGTTCCTGTTATAACACTTAACGGGTCAATTATGGCAACTAGTATACATGAAAACAAGTACAGCCATTGTCATTCAGCTAGTAATTGGCAAACTAATATTAAAACAATTGTTATTGTTACTACTCCCTATTATTGTGTAAACATCATAGTAATAAACCTTGCCTTAGGTGTTTTGCATGTCTAAGTATCGTTTCGAGATCTTTTACCTCTCACCGCTAAGGTTGTGACTTGAGCCCAAATAAGTCAAAATACTAAAAGTGACAAGTTTGCAAGTTACTTGTTGGAAGAAGACTGTTTAATTGCATTTATCATGGTACCCATTTGTTACTTCAGTTTACATGTTAGATTCTGTGGAAGGGCTTTATGATTTTAACCAGACCATTGTTTAATTTGTTTGTAAAATATGAGTGTGTTTGTTTTAATAGGTTGAAAATTTCTCCATCTCTGCACGAGGTAAAGATTTGTTTGTAAATGCCAGTCTGTATATCACATCACAAAGACGGTATGGTCTGGTTGGACCGAATGGGTGAGTTGGGCGCATTTATTTCATTTACCATTCTTAAAGTTATTACTTTTTTGACTGTTAAATATCGATATCTTTGGCCTTTTAATCTAAAAATATATCTGTTTATGCCTTTTGACAAATCCATTTTTAGTTTTTGATGCCCATGTGTGAAAACTTCGACAAGAAATATATATATTAAAGAAATGTAATACGATCAGTGTTAGATTTTAAATATAACCATCTAATTACTTGTGACTGTGGATAATGCTATCAGGTAGTATTGTCATTCATGCAGGTAGTATTGTCAGTCATGCAGGTAGTATTGTCAATCATGCAGGTAGTGTTGCCAATCATGCAGGTAGCATTGTCAGTCATGCAGGTTGTATTGTCAGTTGTGCAGGTAGTATTGTCGATCATGCAGGTAGTATTGTCAGTCATGCAGGTAGTATTGTCAGTCATGCAGGTAGTATTTTTCAGTCATGCCGGTAGAATTGTCAGTCATGCAGGTAGTATTGTCAGTCATGCAGGTAGTGTTGTCAGTTATCCAGGTACTATTTTCAATCATGTAGGTAGTATTGTCAGTCATGCAGGTAGTATTCTCAATCATGCAGATAGTTTTGTCAATCATACAGGTAGTATTGTCAGTCATGCAGGTAGTATTGTCAATCATGTAGGTAGTATTGTCAATCATGCAGGTAGTATTGTCAATAATACTGATAGTGTTGTCAATAATGCAGATAGTATTTTCAATCATGCAGGTAATATTGTCAATCATGCAAGTAGTATTGTCAATTATACAGATAGTATTGTTAATCATGCAGGTAGTATTGTCCATCATGCAGGTAGTATTTTCAATCATGCAGGTAGTATTGTTAGTCATACAGGTAGTATTGTCAGTCATGCAGGTAGTATTGTCAATCGTACAAATAGTATTGCCAATCATGCGATAGTATTGTCAATCATTCAGGTAGTAGTGTCGATCATACAGGTAGTATTGTCAATCATGCAGGTAGTATTGTCAATCATACAGATAGTATTGTCAATCATTCAGGTAGTATGTCAATCATACAGATAGTTTTGTCAATCATGCAGATAGTTTTGTCAATCATGCAGGTAGTATTGTCAGTCCAGGGCTCGAATTTAAGCACTCGCCACTCGCAAAATGCGAGCTGTATTTTGAAAATGCGAGTTGAAATTACTTTAGCTGGCATTTTTTTGCGAGTGGATTTCAAGTTGAGAAAATTATTTATTTTATTCATTTCATTGATTTTTGAAAATAAACAAGTATTATCCTGGTATAAATAACGAGTTCTTGTCAATTTTACCAAATTTCTTTTGCTTCTCGCGCCAAATTACCCCCTAGCAGCACTACTGTCAATGACATGTATTAAATATTTATATATATGTGTAGACTGCGTCCAATTGTTTTTTATCTCAAGTTCATTCTGCAAAATGGAAGGAAAGTTAAAACCCGTCAACAACATAATGAGTAGACTGCGTCTAGTTTGATCGATCGCGCACTCACTCTATAAAATAAAAGTAAAGTTGAAACCCGTCAAATTCATTGTTTACATATTTAGTCAGCTGTTAAAATGGCTGATAAAATAACATCTTTTTCTCCATTTAACCGGCGATTGAAAGCGAGTCCCAACAAGAAAAAAGAGAAATAATCCTTCCGTTAATACTGTAATGAAATGGGAGTGACAGCTCAATATCACACTGGGTTATAAACTTGTCAATGACAAAATGGTGTGTCAATTGTAGAAACCACCGCGATCGACAGATCATCCATAATAATTAAACTATATTACTATGACATCACAACATTTACACATGTTAAACAATGTCCTTGGCTAGATCTAGATCTTATTTTAAAACGAAAGGCCATTGGCTATATTAATTCTATAAATAGAAATGTGTGTATGTCTCAATCTCGGCCTCTCTGTACACTTGTTATTGTTGAATCCATGATTCATATTTTGGTTTAGTTAAAAGTGTTTATTTATGATATATCATTGTATGCATTTATTTATTGTAGTATAATAAATAACAAAGACAATTTTATTTTTTTAAATATTTTGTTTTGTAAAGTACTGCTTTGAATTGTACCTTTACATATATAATAACCTTGATACCATTGTCTATAAATGAAAAAAAGGTAATAATGCATATTAAATAACATGCAGGCTTTGAAACAATTAATTTTGGGTTTATTTAGACATTTAGGACTACAAGTTTCTGCGAAAATTGGTTTGGCTAGTTGGTTTCAAATTTGGCCAGTTGAATTTTTAGGCACTGGCCAAAATTGCCAGTGCACAAAAAAGTTAAATTCTAGCCCTGCAGTCATGCAGGTAGTATTTTCAATCATGCAGGCAGTATTATCAATCATGCAGTTAGTATTGTCAATCAGTCAGATAGTATTGTCAATCATGCAGGTAGTATTGTCAATCATACAGATAGTATTTTCAACCATGCAGGTAGTTTTGTCAATCATGCAGGTAGTTTTGTCAATCATGCAGGTAGTATTGTCAATCATACTGATAGTATTGTCAATCATGCAGATAGTTTTGTCAATATTGCAGGTAGTATTGTCAATCATGCAGGTAGTATTGTCAGTCATGCAGGTAGTATTTTCAATCATGCAGGTAGCATTGTCAATCATGCAGATTGTATTGTCAATGATGCAGGTAGTATTGTCAATGATGCAGGTAGTATTGTCAATCATGCAGATAGTATTGTCAATCATGCAGGTAGTATTGTCAGTCATGCAGGTAGTATTGTCAGTCATGTAGGTAGTATTGTCAATCATGCAGGTAGTATTGTCAATCATACTGATAGTATTGTCAATCATGCAGATAGTATTTTTAATCATGCAGGTAGTATTGTCAGTCATGCAGGTCAGTATTGTCAGTCATGCAGGTAGTATTGTCAGTCATACAGGTAGTGTTGTCAATCATACAGGTAGTAGTGTCAGTCATGCAGATAGTATTGTCAATCATGCAGATAGTATTGTCAATCATGCAGGTAGTATTGTCAATTATACAGGTAAACTCGCCTGCCTGTTTGCTAATTGGAAAGAAGATGTTATATCAACATGAATATTAGTAGATTATTATGTTATCAGACCATATGTATTTTTCTTTCGCAGTATATTTATATTTGTTGATTTTAAACACTTTATAATGTATGAAGTGTTTGCACACAATTAATATACAGTAAAACTTTGTTGACTTGAACACAGATGGCTGGAACACCACATATAGCTTGAACCACTTATCAGGTCCTAGCCAAATTCCTATTTCGAAATATATACATGTATGGTATGATGTTGAACAATACTGGCCCAGTCAATCTATTGCCCAGCTCCATCGGTTTTTAGCAATCGAAGTTCTACTGTAACTTAAAAGGCAAGATAATTAGAAGAATTAAGTTAATTGATCTGTAATCTCATGGTCTTTATTCCTCCGGGAAGCATGCTATGCCCAACTAGCTCATTTAGTATTATGTCTGATGTCAAATCCCCGCCAGGCCATAGTTTGTGACAACTGACTCTTTATTCTATGACCATACGTTATCTTCCTTTAAACAGGTGGGAAAATAGTCATTGACTTGCAGAGACAATGTGTGTCTAGTACTGGTTAACTGTCTAGTGGATCTGACTTGCAGAGACAATGTGTTTCTAGTACTGGTTAACTGTCTAGTGGATCTGACTTGCAGAAACAGTGTATGTCTAGTACTGGTTAACTGTCTAGTGGATCTGACTTGCAGAGACAATGTGTGTCTAGTACTGGTTAACTGTCTAGTGGATCTGACTTGCAGAGACAATGTGTGTCTAGTACTGGTTAACTGTCTAGTGGATCTGACTTGCAGAGACAATGTGTGTCTAGTACCGGTTAACTGTCGAGTGGATCTGACTTGCAGAGACAATGTGTGTCTAGTACTGGTTAACTGTCGAGTGGATCTGACTTGCAGAGACAATGTATGTCAAGTACTGGTTAACTATCACATGGATTTAGGCAGGAATGGTTAGGTGCATTGACTGCCGTTAAACAACTACAGATGATAAAAGGTTAATTTTTCAACAGATTCTGTTCTCTTGTAATTGTATGACTTATTGTACATATTCCAGCCATGGGAAGACCACCCTTCTAAAACATATAGCAGGACGTGCTCTGAACATTCCCCCAAACATAGATGTCCTGTACTGTGAACAAGGTATGTATTTTGTTTTGTTTGTATGTATTATTATCTTTATATTGCTTCTCTTTTGAATATTTAGTGTCATTTTTATGTCATCGCTGGCTAACAGTTGATCATTTATTGTAAATTAACTACTACTTCCTGGAATCCTGGAAGGTTAATCAGTACTTGAGCACACCTACCTCCACAAATAACTTAATAACTTTCCCACTTGAATTAGTGGTGAGAGACAATTAACAATGAGAGGCACTGTCATTTATCAATCATCACGCAGACTGGGCCATGCTTCTTGTGTTACAAGATGTGTGCCATCGTAAATGGTATTTTCATAAGCATGACAAGAAAAATATAAGTGAATATAGTAATAATTATAATAAATATTGAAACGAACCCAGAAAAAAGGACATTATGTATCTGTGTAAAATGAGCGAGGCAATATTGTATTAGATAGGGTGTAAGCTGCTAATGCAAGAGATCATGGTTTTGATCCCAGGTTCGACCCGATCGCCTCTCAAAAATCTACAGAACTGGTTTAACTCGGGGAACCAGCTCAAGACAGATTTTCATAACTCTGAGCTTACTTTACAGTTGATTTGAAATAAATTAATTTAAAAAGACATTTGTAAATTTGCTAGAGGTTCAGGCTGATGAGATGCCAGCCCTGGAGGTTGTGCTGAAGGCCGACACAAAGAGGACAGCTTTACTGGAAGAGGAGAAGAAGTTGGTTAAAGAATCAGAGGCTGGAAAGACCAGTAATGTTGAAAGGCTGAATCAAGTGAGTACCAACCATGTTCAGAATATAGTCATTCAAATGTCAGTAGATGGTATATAGAACTGGTCTGGGATTTCCATTCAGGTACAGATCTACCTTCACTGCCATTTTCTAGCCAAGTAGATTTTGATTGGTACTTATTTGTGGGGTGTATTTTTGGACCAATCAGCACAGAAAATGAAACAGAAAATGGCAGACATTGTTCTACAAACAATTTGGAGTAGAAAATTGCTCTGATCAGCTAATGATATTGATATAAGTAAGTGAGCATGAAAGAGATCATTTGTTGCTGTCTTACCTTGAAATGTGTTGTCATACCAGGCTAGTGTTTTAGTCTTGTAATTACCCATAAAAAAATATGCCACATTATGTTGACTAAACTTTTTATTCACTAATGTGGTAGATTTGAAAGGGTCTAATTCCGGAACAGCTAGCTCAATATTTCTAATGCTGGGCTTATTTTGTCAGGTAAAACCTCCTCTAGCTGTATAAGTGGGTATTTTGGATGGATTAAACATATATTTGACAAACAAAACAATAGAATCAAGGGTAGTGGGGTACGAGTGAGGACTAACCAAGGTCCATTACTCCTGCCTACACACTATTCATTGAGAAATTACAGTTTCATCGGACATGTTACTTTTGGCGTATTCTTCTTACAAAGATTAGGTCTTCAGCTGTTGTAGCAACCCTGCAAACAGAACTATCGGCAACTCTGCCTAGAATTGAATCAGCTAGTGTTTGAAAGTTCTGTCAGTTATTTTAGAAGAACGGTGGTTTTGACATGCATTCTATGATCTTCCTTTACCAATCTGTTATATTTCTTTGTTATTATGTTATTTGTCACTTTACCAGGTATATGAAGAATTGAGAGCTATTGGAGCTGATGCGGCAGAACCTAAAGCCCGCAGGATCTTGTCAGGTCTGGGGTTCACAGTCAAGATGATGGACAGGCCCACAAAGAGTCTGTCTGGCGGCTGGAGAATGAGAGTGTCATTGGCCAGGTACATTTGCTTTACTCTGCATCATACATTTACATGCTCAGGGCTTTTTTGCAGAGCCTGATTAGCTCAGTTGGTTACGTGTCTGACTATCAATCCAGGGGTAGTGAGTTCGAATCCACTGCCTGGCAACAGTGTCCGTGATGATTGATATACAACATTTTGTCTCATTATCATTCGTTTCTCACCACTGATACAAGTGGGAAAGTTATCAGTTACTTGCTGAGATGGGGTGTGCTCGAGTGAAGTGTCATTATAATATCTGATAAATGGTTAGAACATGATCTTAACACTTAACAGTGTTATACTTTATTTTTCAGTTTGCTAAAGCTTTAAATAAAATCCCAATATCCCCTCAATCAAGCTGTTTTTTTCTCAATCTTGAAAGCTTGAGCCTCTTTCCAATTTGCAGGAAAGAGGCTTTGAATTGCTCGCACCTTACCTCGTGTGGCAGACAAATCTGGTCTGAATTACCCGTCACTGGAAGACATATTGTTTTAAGTATTCTCTGTACCGTACATCACAAAATCTTGACTGCAAAAGTCCTTAGATTTAGCTAAAACTAAATGGTCAGTGCACGGTCCAGTTGTGTATATACTGTACATTTTGTGTTCCAGGTCTATGATTTTTGACTGAGTTACAGCCATTTGCATTTTTAGAATAAAAAATCTTGTCCGTGCTTCTTCTTCAAATTTACCTTTTTATCTCATCTTAATAAACCAGACCCGATTAGCTCAGTCAGTAGCGGTCTGACTATCAGTTACCTTTGGAGATGGGTGTGTTTGAGTACTGGTTAATATTCAAGAATCCCAGAAAACGGTAGTTAAGATATCTAATTGTCTGTTAAAATAGATATTTATATAAACTTGTTCACAACGTTGATTTCGGATGTGTGATTTTTTTTTAGTTAAAAAATTAATTAATAATCTCAGCAACCAGCTTGAGTGCAAATTTTAAAAGCATACAGACTCGTACACCAGGCGAGCATTTACAGACTTTTGAGAACCTCTAGTTTTTGAAAACATTCCTAATTCAATATGACTGCTGTCAGAAGCTATAGACTAAAATTGAGAAAATGTTGAATGGTTCTGCTTTAGAATGCTAATTCATATGTTTGTGTTTGCTTAATTTAGAGCATTGTTCTTGGAGCCGACCTTATTGATGTTGGATGAACCTACAAACCATCTAGATCTGAACGCTGTCATCTGGTTGGACAAGTGAGTATTTAATCAATGTTGGTGCGTGGTGAGTTAAATTAATCTTATTTTTTTAATGGGGTTTAACAACATTTTCAACACATTTGAGGTTAAATATGGCATATCTAGTTATATCAGTGGAGGAAAACCTCGGATTGAATCTGAGTAGAACCATCATCCTCCTGCAAGGAATGGCAAACTTTATCATATAAAGTTTTTAAAGCATGAATCTCTGTCAAATGCAGACTGTTTACAACTTATTATTCAATATTCATAACTTGTTATGCTGATGAGTGATATTGTGGAAACAAACAATAGCAACTGTTGCAATAACAACACTGTCTGTATTTCAGTTATCTACAGACATGGAAGAAGACATTGTTAGTAGTATCTCACGACCAGAGTTTCCTGGACAACGTGTGTACAGACATCATACACTTGGATCAACAAAAACTCTTCTATTACAGAGGAAACTATGGTATGTTTGTGAACAACGTCCTGTTCAGTATGTTAGTAATCAAGTACGCTATGTAATGATGTCACTTATGTGGAATAACTGATTATCGTAGGTTTATCCAGGATTTACAGTCGGGAAGGGTTTCTGCAAATTTCCAAAGTGTAGAGGAATGGGTGCATACTTAGAAAATCTTAGGAAATGTCCCCTGGCTGCCATGCATACTTCCAAAATTTTAGAAATCCTAAGAAATGTCCCCACACTATTGCATACAGACCAAATTTTGAAATTTAAAATTCGTCCCTCATCCTCTTATATATGATGTCCTAAAACAGCGGGTAGTTAAACAAGACATGTGATTCTTGCTTTTTTGTTTCCTGATTTAAATTTAGGGATGCAATGATTCATATACAAATATACAGATGATTGATCATTAAAATACGAGACATGGCAGAGTTAAAATTGTACATTAACTTCTTATATATTGTTTATTGAACAAAGGTTTTATTTTTCTGTTGAACCAATATTTATGGAACATGTTTTAGCGGTATTCAAAAAGATGGTGGTACAAAAAAGGAAAGAGCAGCAAAAGGCATATGACAAGCAGGAGAAGGCTTTGAGAGAAATGAAGGCTTCAGGAAAGTCAGCAAAACAGGCCGTAAGTTTTGAAAACTAGCCGTGTGTCTCCTGCTCTGGTAATTTTAACATAGAAATATTTTCTCCATTATTAAGTGGTCTGATATACAATCTTAATATCACTTACCTCCTATTGTGCTGAAGATTTGAAATCCGCTTGGTCTAAAATTTTATGTAAAAAAAGGTTAAACTGTTATTTGTGGAAGGACATGTTTATGCCATCGAGGGCTAACAGAAGATCATTTATAACATAGTTTCTCTTTTCTGGGATCCTGGAAGGTTGGTTAGCCAGTACTTGGGCACATCCCTCTCTGCAAGTAGCTGATACATTCCCACTTGAATCAACATCGAGAGAAGAATGACAATGAGATGCTATGTAATATCTGTCAATCATCACAAGAGAATGGCCGGGTGGGCATTCAAACTAATGACCTGGAATGAGAGTCAGATGCGCTTCCAACTGAACTAATAAGGTCCGGCGGGAAAGACATTGGTTCTACCCAGATTGAAGTTCATCTTGCTCTACCAAATAAGATGCCAAATATAACCTGCAATGTGTTGAAAATAGCATTGAATATCGTCTATCTAACTATGAGGGCAGGTACATTTTTTCAAACAAAAGATTGTATTTAAATGGAGACTTGGGAGGGACGTAAAGAACAGATTTTATGAAACATATTTGTCTGAAGATTTTGTGGACAAATCATGAAATTTTAAAAAAATAAAATAGAAATTTCTCATAATATGAATAGAACTTCATAATCAGTAAGAAATATTGGGCATTATTTGTCGTAATATAGAGACAAAAAGGTACAAAAACATATACAAATCATGTAGGATTTATTTATATATAGACGCCTGTTCTGTTTCTATTCATTTAGACTGGTTTTGTTGTTTTCACTCTTTTTATATTACATGAAACCCAGTAGTTTATGCATAACAGAACATTAAAGTACATCATGGAAAATTGAAAATGGACCATGGAATGGAATTTTGCAAGGAAGTATCTGTATAAACTCTGTACCATGATTATATACAAAATTGTGTATTTCAAGAAACAAATCATGAAGACTCAATATTGCAGGAGTCAAAAGCTAAGGAAGCGTTGACCAGGAAACAACAGAAGAATCGTTCAAAACAAGAAATGTTTGTGGAGGATGATAAGAAGACAGAACTGCTGGCAAGACCTAAAGAATACCAAGTCAAGTTTACCTTCCCGAATCCTGCTCCACTTAACCCCCCCATCCTTGGTATCTCAAGTAAGTAACAAGTTTTTTGCTCCAAAAAATTATGTTTATGGAAAGAGTGTTTGAGAGCTGATACATGATCTCGACTCAATGTTTATTTTTTGGCAGTCCCGGTTAAGATAAAAAGATAAATAATTAATATCATTCATAGTGATGGGCAGCTTAACACTAATTTATCATAAATAAAAACATTTAGGTCAGCCCTCATATTATCCTGGAAAATTTACTGTGCGGTCAACCATTAACGGACTGAGACTAGTGTATTCTAATTTTAGAAGGATGCAGTCACATGATTTCAAGCATGTTCCATATGTATATAAGAACAGCGCACACACCACAAAAAGATTAAATAATTGAATAATTTTAATTTATCAAACTAAACCTATCAGTAACTACGCATGCAAACTTGATGCATTCAGTGTAGTAACTAATTTAACATGTAAACATACAAGTTTACATATAGTGGAGTCTTACCAACTTAAGGAGAAGTTATTATTTGTAACTTTTTTTATTTAGAGATTTAGTGGAGTCTTAATAATTTAGGGGGAATATATTAGTAACATTATTTAATTATTTGATAACGTTGATTAAAATATTTCTAAATACAGGTTAATTATTTCTGGTTACATACCGTATATTCCTTTATAAACGCCCCCACTCTAATAAACGCCAACACCTACTTTTCTGGCAAATTAAAAATAAAACGTATATGCGATTTGAGTGCGTATTCGCCCATCTTTCCCTGAACGATTATTTTGTTACACAGACAACAATTAGCGGAGTGTGTATTACCTTTGAACTCTTTAACCCATTGTTTATATATTGTGTGACCACTTAACCACTTTTGGTTGAACAAATACTTCCCCATATTTGCTGTTTAATACTAGTAAAAAATACCGTCTGCCGATTAAAACATTACAAAACGTCGGAAAATGCGGTTAGTCTGTGTACACTGAAAGCTCATTGTTCCAAACATCCAAGTGATTTAAAGTGAAGAGTACACTGACCATAAATTCGGATATTTCAGTACGCAGACTAGTAATTTCATACAGATTTTCAGCTTTTTTTCATCCTATTTCGATTATTTCATTCACTCTTAAATAATTCTGAACCACTTTTTCGGGGATTTAAACCGGATTTAAGGTTTTTTCCATGGCTTTATTGGTTTTATTGTATTTTTAACTGTTGTTAAATTTACTTTTTTTATCTTTTATAAACGCCCCCACCTTGTTAAATGTAACGCCCCCGGGGGGCGTTAATTAGGGAATATACGGTACATGTACCAATACTTATTAAAAATGTCACTTTAAATTTTTTAATCAACTATAAAATCTAAAAAAATCTAAAAAAAAGCTTGTTAACCTCTAATTTAAAGACTTATGAACTCCTTTCACAGATAGGGTAAAACAGGCAACACAAACACGGGTCCTGTTATAATGCAGATCTTGGGGTTCCACAAAATGAAACTGCGCTATACACAGACTGCGTTATAGAGATAATATTACCTTGAAAAATTGATGTTGGTTATTCACACCTATTGTGCTGTCCAACTCTGAATGGTATTGTTTGCATTGTAATGTGATATTACGTGTATTTGATTACAACAGATCTGATACACTTAGATATGTACATGTATCTAAAATACTGACCATTTAACTCATGCTAAGAAAATATAAATCTCTGCAGTACAAAGCCCTGAAAAAAAAGAAGAAAAAGAGAAATAAAGTTTTATTCTACCTCCTTCATCTGTAGGTCTGGAGTACACAAGGGAGATAATAGTGGTGTGAGTCCTGAAAGAGGAATAAATAAGATTTCCATAGTAGTATTAGAATATTTTACTTTGTCTACCTCTTAATATATTTTGCCAGTGCTACAATGTTATGCCTTACTTCTAAATAGCAGGTATCAGTTTCAAAGTATTCAGAATTGGCCTTTGGGACATTTTATGTGAAGTAAATGTGAAATAAAAACCAAGTTTAAATTTATTTTACTTATACTTATATTCTTAAAATTTCATGTTAAAGTTATATCATATATACATATATGTGTATTTCAGGTTGTACATTTGGGTATAACAATGGGCCTCCTTTGTTAAAAGATGTAGATTTTGGTATTGACATGTCGTCCAGAGGTAAGATTCTATATTCTAGGAATCTTGAGTTATTTATACCACTGAGTCATCATTTTGAGCAGGCGAATCTCGGTGTATTTGCTTCTGATACTATAACAAACAACTTCTAAAAAAATTTATTCATTACTGTTGAATTCTTTATATCACTTTAAACAACTGTTCTGCAGATGTTTGTTTAAAGTGGTTGTACCACTAATTCAACACATTACAGGTTAAACGTTTACATATGACATGGGTTTAATGCCATTTTTAAGAGATAACGGGTTATATGCGGCATTCCAGTTTTATTGGTGGAGGAAGACCTCTGAAAGTATTAAACCACCGTCCTTTCACAAGTAGCTAGCACACTTTCTCACTTAAAGGTGTTGGACCAACAACCTTAGCAATGAGAGGTACGTGAAAAGCAACAGCACTTAACCCTTTACTCCATAGATACGCATTTTCCCGTACCAATCACAGAAGGCCGTTGAATATAGTGCAGGAAGAGTTCAAATTGCTTGTATTGAGGAATCTGAACACTTCCTGCACTGTTTTCCACTATGTCAGTTAATATAAACATAATTCACCCATTGCTGATACGTGGTGAATTAATGCTTTCAATTTGTAAGAGTAAAAAAAAATGCTTATGGAGCAAAGGGTTAAGACAATATGTAGTACTTGAGACATTAACCATTACAAACATTACATGCTTGTACATGTACAGGTATAAATGCCACATACATTTAACGTGCGTGGCATTTTTACCTGTGTACTGTCCTGTTAATGACATAGTTATGTCCATTTCAGTTGCAATAGTTGGTCCCAATGGTGTCGGCAAAAGTACATTGCTGAAACTTCTCACAGGAATCATAGAGCCCGTAAGTACTGCCTTGTCATATAGTGAAAATTGCTATTTTCTTCATAACACTAAAGTTTCAGATTGTAAGAATCTTTCTCATGTTTGAGGTTCAGATAGCTAATTCCTTCCCAAGGGATAAATGTTTTGGCATGAGTTAATCTCTGCTGGGTACTGCATAAAGAGTTATCCTTAATGACTGAATTTTCTGTCTGAACTGAAAAAGCCATAAATTATTCTACTGTTTTGCATACCAACATTAGTAGTAATCATTACAATTCATAATAATTATTTTAACCACAATCTCTCAATAAGGCACAAGGAGGGGGATGTATAATGCACACATTTTACTTGTTTCTACCTTTACAATAAATCGGGGCTAGAATTCCACATATATATATATATATATACCATGTTAAGAACATACTTACATGCACACATTTGTATATAATAAAGGGACACTCCCTAATGTTGAAATCAAATTTGACTTGTATTCATGCGTCAAATCAATCTTTCACCTTTGGACTTATACTCGTGTAGTTACAAGTGTTACCATCGGGAACATCATATATAAGAAATCATGTGAAGTTGTGCTAGTTTTTAATATATGAATTAAAAGTAAGATAAAGGTAAAATATTTGTTCCATTTTTCATCCTATATGATCATAAAATAAGCCAAATTTGATGTTTTTTAGCCATTTACAGGAGCTGTGCCCCTTTACTAAATAGATGCATTATTACGAGTCTGCTCAAATACTTACTTGGGTATTTTAATTTCATGTTTGCATCATTTAGGTATACCATTTTCATTTTCAAAAATAGTGTTAGGTAAAAATTTATTAAAATTGACATGTGCACTTGAACTCTGTTTAATTTCAAACTGTACACACTTACAAGTTTTAAGTATTTACTTAATTAAATTTAATGTTAGTAACTTTAACCAGTAATGAGCAGAATAGTGATCCAGTAGTTAAGGCCTTGGACTGAGAACTGGCGGGGGGGGGGGGGGGGGGGGGGGGTTGATCCCCCACTCCTTCAACTTGAATGAGACTTTAACAAAAATTGAGGCCCCGTGTATCGGTGCTTTACGCTGGACATGTCAAATAACCAGGGACCTTTCAATAGGGTCTTCTGAATCTGCACTATCCTTCAGATATCAAAAATTACTAATGCTCTTCTGGAGGCGTCGCCCATGTAGGAAATGAAATCATCATCTTGAACCAGTAAATCTGTCATAAGGCCAGAAAAAAATACATGTGTTTAGGGTTACCTGACTGAACCCTAAATTGAATCTGCTGAATGTCAAGAAAAAATATATTTGTTTTCTTTCTTGTTGATTTACTTTCAGACTTAGCTTTTTGATAGAATACAAAAAAACATATAAAATCAATTTGCTTATTATAGTTCATTATTATGAAATTTTCTCCATGAAATAAAGTTTATAAAAAAATATTAGTAAAGAAAAAAATGCCTAACTACTGGTTTCTACCCTGTATTTTTTTGTTGAGTAACCCTAAAGACAAGTGTGTTTTTGTCTGGCCTTAATTGTTTCATTGTAGTTAAAATAGTATTACTTTGAAAACATTGTTACTAAGCTCTTAAAATAGACAAATAAACTATTAATGACATATAATAAGTGTTAACAGACAACAACCAATGTTCATGTAGATTCAATGACAAGATTCAAGTGGTTTTTAATGAAAAGGACAAAATAAGTTCTCTGCTAATATTCGCTAGCTACTTTCATTGAATTATATATGTAAAGCTGATATTAAGTATAATTATGTAAGGTAAATATCCAAAACATGTTTAAGTGATAATTAGTTTTTACTAATTTTATTTAGCTCCATTGCGAACAGAGTTTCGAACTTATATGAACTGCTCTCAAGTCTGTTTCCTGGGTAAAACCAAAAATGAGTGTTGTTTTTTGAGAGGCATTGGGTCGACTTGGGTATCAAACCCACAACGTCTGGCGTGAGTGGTCATTTACAAATGTATGATATTAAAAACTAGAGTATAAATTAGTATTTATCATTTCAGAAAATTGGTGAAGTACAGAAAAACCATAGACTGGTATGTAGTTAATATTGATTTGACTGTTTTGCGTGGTTGGATTATAATGTGTGGTAAAACAAATCACTCAAAGGAGATAGTTTTTGAATACGTTATACCAGGAATATGCTGCATTACACATTGTAATTCATTACACTATCATAAAATGTTGCGGTCAGACCTGGCAATCTCTGTTTGTAACGCATCTTAACTGTTAATCCAGGAATCCAGAGTTAAAATCCCTTTCCTGCCACAGTCGCTGTGGTGATTGCTCATGAAGTTTGTTCAACAGCAATGAGTCTCCCACCTTTAAACATGTAGGAAAGCAGTCTCAGGTGTGTCCTGTACTGGTTACTTGTCTAGTTAATCCCAGGAACTATGATTAGATGTGCTGACCACTGTTGAATAAATGAAAAAATAATTTAAGTATTGTTTTAAAAAATGTATACAAATAATCAGCCAATATTTTTGCATTGAAAATGTATAATGTAGTTTTTTAACATCATCCAATTCAGTACAGTATTGATCTAGTATAGGCCATAATGAATTAATTGCTTGATTATCATCCCCACCCACCCCATAATTTTCATGCCACACTGACCCTTTTTATTTTCATAAAAAAAAATGATAATAATAAAAATATCCCCATCCCCTTTTTAAGAAAAATTTGGATGAGAATCCAGCAATTTATTTATAATGGCAATAATTATATGATACTGTATGTTTCGGTTAAGGGATATGTATTGATTGTTACAGAGGATTGGCAAATATGATCAGCATTCTGCAGATCAGCTCACTCCTGATGAATCTCCCGTGGAACATCTACAGGTATGTCAATAACATTACTTAATTTTCATACGGTTGAATCTCATTATCTTAAATTTCAGCGGACCTTGAAATAATTTGACTTATTTGTTAAAGACTAATAAGTTTTATTCATAAGTCAAGGCTGTATGAGAACATACAACATAAAAACCATATGCACAAGGCAAAGATAACTGGTATGAAACAAATAATGACAATAACATCTAATACAAATAAGATAAAAGAAATAATGTTTTCATTTACCCAGCCACCACATATTTAAGTTAAGAATATAAAATATTAAGTTATACATAGCATTTAAATGAAAAATCTGGGAAAATGATTATAAAGTGCATGTTGGTATATACATTTTTAGCTTACTATTCATAGAATAGGAAGGTTATTGTACTCGCCCTTGCGTCTACGTCAGGGATGGTTTTTTAGATTAAAGTTTTTTATTAGGTAAGATATCTATGCAACTACTTATTCAATATGAATGAAACTTCATATGTGTGTTCAGCATCAACAATGGAACACACAGACAAGAACCATAACTCAGGGTTGCATTAAGGCAGAAATATGGCCCTTTTTGGACTCAATTTTTCAGGTTAAAGTTTTTATTAGGTAAGATATCTATGTAACCACTCATTCAATATGAATGAAACTTCACATGTGTTCAGCATCAACAATGGAACACACAGAGACATAAACCATAACTCAGGGTTGCATTCAGGCAGAAATATTGCCCTTTTGGACTCAATTTTTCAGGTTAAAGTTTTTTATTAGGTAAGATATCTATGCAACCACTCATTCGATATTAATGGAACTTCAGATGTAGGTTCAGCATCATCAGTTGAACACACACAGACAAGAACCATAACCCTGGGTTGCATTTTGGCAGAATAATGGCCCTTTTTGGACTAATTATAGCTTAATTTTACCACACCTAAGTTTTAGTTATCTTCCATATCTTCTACTTATTTCCTGAAAAAGCTGTTGTTTAAGAACAGCAGTGAAATAGTCAAGCTCACTGTCCCTCCAACAGCTCTTGTTAAAATACAGCTCGCAAAATGTTCTCAGTCTAGTGGTAGAGCATTCGCCTCGAATGTGGAAGGTTGTGGGTTCGATCCCCAGCCGGATCATACCAAAGACTTAAAATGGTACTAGAAACTTCGTTGATTGACTGAAAATATGTTTGAAACTGACACTAAACGCCTTACATCAACAAAAGTTCTTATATTACCATTTACATTTTCCTAACGTCACGAGATCTTTCACTTTCAATTTGTTTATATACTATCATGTTACATTAGCTTTCAGAAACACACTTCCAGTTTACATTTTATTCAATAGGGCATGCTTTTTTTCTAGTAAACGAAAATATAATGGGAAAAGTTTTAATCAATGTTTTATTACATATCAAACCATAAACCCTCTTTATATATATATTATTAACTTGTTGTCTATTGAAATTTGCTAAGTGTCATTAGCTCGCCGTGACGAAGTCCAAGGAGAGCTATTGACATTACCTTGGCGTTGTCGGCGGTGGCGTCTGTAGACACCCAGGTTAAACTTTTGCGTTTAAGTTTCAGTTATCTATGCAACCACTCATTGGATGTCAATGAAACTTTGCATGTATGTTAAACATATCAATGGAACACACAGAGATAAGAACCGTAACTCTGGATTGCATTTTGGCACAGTTATGGCCCTTTTTAGTTGCGTTTAAGTTCAAGATATCTATGCAAACGCTCATTGGATGTGTATGAAACTTCACATGTGACTTCACCATCATCAGTGGAACACACAGAGACAAGAACCATAACTTTGGATTGCTTTTTGACACAGTTATGGCTCTTTTTGGACTTACACCCATGTTAAACTTTGCATTTAGTTGCGTTCAGGTTTAAGATATCTATGCAACCACTCATTGGATTGAATGAAACTTCACATGTGTGTTCACCATTAATGGAACACACAGAGACAAGAACCATAACTCTGGATTGCATTTTGGCACAGTTATGGCCCTTTTTGGACTTAGACACCCAGGTTAAAGTTTGAGTTTAGTTGCATTTAAGTTTAAGATATCTCTGCAACCACTCATTTGATGTGAATGAACCTTCACATGTGTGTTCACCATCATCATTGGAACACACACAGACAAGAACCATAACTCTGGGTTGCATTTTGGCACAGTTATGGCCCTTTTTCGACCTAATTTTTCAGGTTAAAGTTTTTTATCAGGTAAGATATCTATGCAACCACTCATTAGATATGAATGAATCTTTGCATGTGTGTTCACCATCATCATTGAAACACACAGAGACAAAACCCATAACTCTGGGTTGCATTTTGGCAGAGTTATGGCCCTTTAAGACTTAATTTTTCATCTGTAGACACCCAGGTTAAACTTTTGCGTTTAGATGCTTTTAAGTTTTGGTGTTTGCCTCCAATCTCAATCTTTCCATTGGTGGTGAGTTTTATCCCATTGGCGAGCTTTGTTGTATTCTGACAACTCTTGTTTTCTTTTATGTTGTTCCAAATATAAAATGATAATAATAAAAAATATATCACATCCCACTGTCAATAAATTTATAAATCTGTTTTCATCTACAAATAAAAGACTAGTGCGCTATACATCAAGATATATTACTGAGGCTTTTATGGTAATAAAAACTACCTTGAATACAAAGATTTTACAAATATCACAAATATCAATTTAGTCCATGCAATATCACAAATATCAACTTAGCCCATGCCAATATCAACCTAGTCCACGCAATATCACAAATATCAATCTAGTCCACGCAATATCACAAATATCAATCTAGTTCATGGAATACAGACCGTAATCCGTTCAAGTACACCAAAAATGCATTTCAATTATGTTCGTTTTGCGTGTCAAACGCGTTTGTTTTGTGTTTAAAATGCATTTTAGTTTCGTTCATGGTTTGCATTTTTTTTTTTATGATAAATGTTAGAGAAAATACAGTTCAGAACAATACTGAACGCATTTTAGCCTGCGTTAGCGTTCGAATCGCTTAGCGTGTATCGTTTACCGTGTATATTTTACCATTTAACGTTTACAAGACATGTTCACCATCTCTGGTTGTCCAATTGTAACACCGCAGTAGAATAAATAATAAGAACTAGATATTTAAAGAAATCGCCGGGTTTTATTTGATAATATATTAATTAAATAAATTAAAATAATGATTAAAATATTTCTGAAATATTGATTAATATCATTCTGAAATATTGCTAACTAAGCCACCTTATGTTAGATATGGTCTACCATATAGTTGATGATTTGTAGCGTGACAGCAGATTAATGTGTTTCATAAAACTCAATCATTGAAGTTTAATACACATGGTACGGGGCATGTTAATTACATCAGATAAACACGTTACGGTCATGTAATCATTAGATTGGCCAAACATGGCCAGACTGGTTTACACTAACATTAACATTACTGTATCGAAAAAGTATATAGTAAATAAATGTGAACCAGTCTGTGTTTTTTATATCTGCAGTGGTGTATAATCTGCTATTATGCAAGAAACAGAGTATAGACACCTCAGCAAGTATTTATTTTATTTACAGGAATAATGCATTATTTACAGGTATTTTTCCAATTTTAATTCCAATTATGAATTTCGATAGATTGTCATGTTAAACAATTATAACAATTCATTAAACAAAATAATTTATATAATCCGCAAAGATAAATATATTTACAAATACACATGCCTTAATTTATGTAGCGAGCGCACACACTTTATGTCTATAACTCCGACACAATTTATTTTTGACCTCGTGGCAATGTGCAATGTCGTCACTCTGACAGTTTCTTGCGTCATTTAACGTCGTGTCCTATTTCACTACGGTAAATGCATGGGGGAGGCAGGGATGTTTCCTTAAAAAAGATGCCTTTAAGGGTAAAAGTTTTATGTCTTTTGGCATGGCTTCTAAAATCGCTGATACATGTACTTCCGTCTGACGCTTTCAAGGATTTTTATGTTCATTACACCGATAGAATTCCTCTAATATCCTTCCATCAAAAATTTACAAGATACCCACTTAGTGGATAAAATGTTTGTTTCACTGGTGACATCATCAGACATTGGCACAAGGTGATAGTGAAAGGGACAGCGTGTTCATTCCGTACACAAATTTAGGTATATGTAGTTATTTATAGCTCTATCAGCTTAATAGTAATATTTTTTTTTACAAATGCCTATATTGAAAACAAACATTTTGGAAGACACCCAGTTACAAACAAACACCAACCCTTTACGTAAGACATAAGATTTTTTATTGACTTAAACTATATACAGTTTCTCGTCATCATATACATATATATATTAACAAATATTTCATTACATACTTTACGTGTGTTTGTTATATATATATAAACTATTTTTATATACAATTCTGGAAAAGTGGAAAGGTTTTGGTGTAACAAACAGATTTTATAAAAATGCGTGAAAACTTTTCCTTAATGGCAATCATATAACAGAACAAAAACATAAATTCTGTGTTCAGATAATTAAACCAGTTAATTGGGGTAGTTGTTTAAGCAGGTCATGCGTCATCTGATTGTTTTATCACACTTTTACAAGTAAAGAAACGATGCCCGAGGTAATGATTTTCACGGATAATTCGGGATTAAAACTTATAACAAAGAAATTAAATTAAAGTTACAGTAATAGCAATTTGAAGATTTTAAATGACAAAGAGAGCAATCATTTCATTTAATTATTTATTTCATTGTCAATATAACTACGACAATATTAGAGGATATCCGAATCTTTATTATTTGATGCATTTAAAGTTTGCATTATCGTTTTGTATCGTTCGTGGATTGTTCACCCTGTTGCGTCCATGTATCATTTCGTTTATCGTTTCGTTTATCGTTTTGTTTGGTTTATTGTTTCGTTCGCATTTTTTGTCCGTTTGTATATCGTTTAAACCACGTTTGATATTCGTTTCGTTTGCGTCCGTTTGGTGTACTTTAACAGCTTACGGTCTGTATCACAAATATCAACCTAGTCCATGCAATATCACAAATATCAATGTAGTCCATGCAATATCACAAATATCAATCTAGTCCATGCAATATCACAAATATCAACCTAGTCCATACAATATCACACAAGTATCAACATATTCTGTGCAATATCATACAAGTGTCAACTTATTTGATGCAACATATACTTGTTTTATCAATTCTTTTCTACCTCAACAGAGGAATTTCAACATGGAGTACCAAGAATGCAGGAAAACCCTGGGGCGTTTCGGCTTGTCTGGCCACGCCCATACCATCAAGAATAGGGATTTATCAGGAGGTCAGAAAGCGCGAGTGGCCTTGGCAGATCTGTCCTGTAGGCAGCCAGATGTACTGGTGCTGGTGAGTATTTGTTCATGAATAGAGCAGTACGTCACTGGGGTATACTATTTCTATGAACAGTCGTTACGTCTCAGAATAAGTTGTAGGTCACTTTTCCATAAGCAATAAAATCTATCACTCTAGGCCCCGGAAAGCTTCTTAGCTAATTCTTCAATCAAATCCTCCAGTCAGCAATTATCTAATTTTTCACATCAAAATAGCCTTGGTGTCATTACATTTTCTTTTAAAACAATCACAATTTAGCTCTCACTTTGTTACTTTATGAATGAAAAGATTAAGAAGTTTTAAAATGAAATAGAAAATTATATGAATATCTTGCATCTGACTTAAATAAAGTTTTCAATTTAAGATGCTTTATGCACCCAGAGGTAATAACATTTTTTTAATTGGGTTTTGTGTAATTTTCAACACATGATGGGTTATAAATGGCATGGTGGCAGAAGACATCGGAATGACTCTTAGTAGAATCATTGTACTGCCATAAGTAAATGGCAAACTTTCTCACATTAAGTTTTTGGACCAAGCAAGACTCAAAAGCACAACATCAATGGTGAGTGGTAAATGATCATTAAACAACAACCCGGCTGACACTTTGGGAAATAACAAAGATAGTCCATTAAGATGGATTTTTACAAGATTTTTTAAAAATTGGATACAACTGTTGGTGGCTACTTGGGTAATAAAAGTGACATCTAACATAAGTAGGTTGATGTTGTACGACATGTATTTTATACAGACTAATGTGTCAGTATAAGGGCTAACACATTTCCCAGCAGTTGTCGCTGTGCAAAAACTGTTACTGCCGCAGTCATGCATGGTAATGTCATTTAGTTTACGTTGAAGTAGTTAAGCGCTCTATACACAGATGATAGATGTTATCGATTGATTAATTGAATATTTAGCATCATTTCATGCCATCAACAGCTAACAGACAATCAGTTAACCTACCTACTCTTTCCTGGAATCCTGGAAGGTCGAGTACACCCATCTCCACAAGTAACTGATGAATTCCCACTTGAATCAGCAGTAAGATATGAATGAAACACAATGTCATATAATTATCAGTCAGACATGCAGACTAGCTGGGCAGGGATTCTAAGTCATGACCCCTGGATTGATAGTCACGCACTACCGACCAGACCCGGCTGCTAGATTTTAATCATGAGCGAAATACACTTAAGAGTCCCTCAATCCAGAAAAATGAAAATAATTTTTGTAGCATTCATCATATTCAATTTTATTTATATACAGGATGAACCAACAAACAATCTGGATATTGAATCCAACGACGCTTTAGCAGATGCAATTAATGAATTCACAGGCGGTAAGTTGTAATATTTTTGTGAACAACAGTGTGGCTACCTGGCATTAGTGTTGTGTGGGTTGTAGATATAGAGCTATCTTTATGTAACAAACTGTGTTTGTATGCATGAGCGGTATGGTGAACACTTATAGTGATTAATCTAGGTTAGTATTGATTCTGGTATTTGACAATTTGGGAGACATATTGCTTTTGTTCTTTCCGTCCATCTAGCCATCCGTCTGTCTGTCAGAAAATCATGTCCAGAGAATTCCTCCAGCAACTGTGGTTGGATTTATCCAACACTTGCAAGGAAGGATCAGTGTGAGGTCTTGTGCATTACTATTTTGCGTTTGATGATTATTTACTGTATAATGGCCCTTTGTATATTTGGTGTTAAAAGTCAGGTCTGTGCTTCTTGTCTTGAACCAACACTCACATTACAGTGATACAAGCTGTGGAGGTTCAATATGAAATATAGTTATGCATGGTCCTTTTGTGTATAGGTTCGACGATTTTCAATGTTTGAATAAAGAATTTTGTCCGTGCTTCTTTTCTAGAACCATCAGTTGGATTTCACAGAAACTTGCTGGGAAGAATCAGTGTGAAGCCCAGTTTTGCATTCTGGTTCAGTGATGGTTGGCTGAGTTATGGCCCTTTATATTTTCTGAATAAAAAAATCTTGTCAGTCTTCTCAACCAATGAACTTGTTATAGTAAAACAAGATGCGCGTGATTTATATGAAGCCTTATTGTGCATGTCCACTTTGCTTTTCGGTGTCATTGCAGTATTCTTGCAGCCCCATCGCCTGTCCTAAAACTGACCAATATTGAACCTTTACAATTGGAGTTTGTTTGTTCCTGAACTACACAGCTTGCGAGCAGTATGGTGTACATGGATTAAATTTTATTAAAATTACTTTGTGTGAATTTGAATAATTGTAATTAGTAAATAAAATGTTCAATTTGGACTGAATTCAGTACTGAGTGAACAGTAAACTTCATTTGTACAAGTGGATACTGTGTTACTGAATGAACAGTAAACTTCATTTGTATAAGTGGATACTGTGTTACATAGTGAACAGTAAACTTCATTTGTACAAGTGGATACTGTGTTACATAGTGAACAGTAAACTTCATTTGTACAAGTGGATACTGTGTTACTGAGTGAACAGTAAACTTCATTTGTACAAGTGGATACTGTGTTACATAGTGAACAGTAAACTTCATTTGTACAAGTGGATACTGTGTTACTGAGTGAACAGTAAACTTCATTTGTACAAGTGGATACTGTGTTACATAGTGAACAGTAAACTTCATTTGTACAAGTGGATACTGTGTTACTGAGTGAACAGTAAACTTCATTTGTACAAGTGGATACTGTGTTACTGAGTGAACAGTAAACTTCATTTGTACAAGTGGATACTGTGTTACATAGTGAACAGTAAACTTCATTTGTACAAGTGGATACTGTGTTACATAGTGAACAGTAAACTTCATTTGTACAAGTGGATACTGTGTTACTGAGTGAACAGTAAACTTCATTTGTACAAGTGGATACTCAGGTACTGAGTGAACAGTAAACTTCATTTGTACAAGTGGATACTCAGGTACTGAGTGAACAGTAAACATCATTTGTTCAAGTGGATACTCAGGTACTGAGTGAACAGTAAACTTCATTTGTACAAGTGGATACTGTGTTACATAGTGAACAGTAAACTTCATTTGTACAAGTGGATACTGTGTTACTGAGTGAACAGTAAACTTCATTTGTACAAGTGGATACTGTGTTACATAGTGAACAGTAAACTTCATTTGTACAAGTGGATACTGTGTTACTGAGTGAACAGTAAACTTCATTTGTACAAGTGGATACTGTGTTACTGAGTGAACAGTAAACTTCATTTGTACAAGTGGATACTCAGGTACTGAGTGAACAGTAAACTTCATTTGTACAAGTGGATACTGTGTTACTGAGTGAACAGTAAACTTCATTTGTACAAGTGGATACTGTGTTACATAGTGAACAGTAAACTTCATTTGTACAAGTGGATACTGTGTTACATAGTGAACAGTAAACTTCATTTGTACAAGTGGATACTGTGTTACATAGTGAACAGTAAACTTCATTTGTACAAGTGGATACTGTGTTACTGAGTGAACAGTAAACTTCATTTGTACAAGTGGATACTCAGGTACTGAGTGAACAGTAAACATTATTTGTACAAGTGGATACTCAGTTACTGAGTAGAAATATGACTATCTTGATGTACCATAACTTTTCAATTTTACATAGAGTTATATTATTAAACACAAGTAAACAGCTCTCAAAGGTGATTGCGCTTTAATAATAAATATTTACAGGGAACACATCATTCAGTACACTTGTTAGGTAAAATTTAAAAAATTGTTGTTACTGAATGTAGATCTGGAACCCATTTCACTGACCTTCGCATGGTTAAGATTTACATACTAACAATGAAGACACCTATAGATGTTTCATTATTTTCGAGTTCAAATAGATTTTTAATAAGAGTATTAGTTTATTAGGCTTACAATATTTATTCAGATAATGTTACTGGAAAGCTAAAGGAAGTGTGACTTCAGATATTACATGTAAGAAGTCCTTAAATTTGTGTTCATTGGTGAAATGTACCTCTGGAGAAGAAAACAATTGCGAAGACATTGTTTCTAGGAGTTTTTTAAAGTTGTTTTTTGTGGTAATTATTCACAGGTGTAGTAATAGTCAGTCACGACGAGAGATTGATACGAGAGACAAACTGTCAGTTGTGGATTGTGGAAGATCAGAGGATAAACGAAATGGATGGTGACTTTGACGACTACAGAAAGGAACTCCTGGAAGAGCTTGGCGAGACGGTCTCCACGCCCGGCAACCTCGGCGCACAATGATTCCTACTTGCCGTTTGGTTGTCATGGAAATGGAGATGTATTTATTATGACAAAGAAACTTGGGTAGTTAGTAAAAATGAGTTTCAAAATAAAAAATTAAGGGAGCTAAAATTCACTTTTGTTAATAGTGCTGTCCTAAGTTTAAATGGAGCTTTGCCGATAGTGAATTAGAGCTGTTACATAAACTGGACTGTCAAGAATAAAATTGAAAGTTAAAGTGAGCTCCAATGATCAATTGATACGCTGCACAACACATCTAGAGGAGAACGTATTGAGATATTTTATAGTTGGTGCAAAGTATCAAACCTCAACAGAGACGTAAACCAAGTGTTTTAGAGTTACAAAGGTATCCGACTTCTCGGAGTCCGGTTCTCACTTCTCACTATTTGGTATCTAAGTCCATTTGATTTTTCTTTAACTTGATTAAATTTTTACCTATGAGCAATATTGTTATCGCTGAAAATACCCATTTAATGATGAGTAAGTTTGCAGCCATTGATGAGTTTTACTTTAATATTATCTTCTGATTGACTTTCTTGGTAATCATTTGGTATATAATGGCAATTTGATTTCAGATTGATTGCATTCTACATAACTTGTAAAACCAACCAAGAAATTGTACTCCAGCAGTTTAACTGTGTATGCATCCAGATGGGTTTCAAAAATCTGCATGATTGTTAAACTGGACCAGGGTGTGTTTCATTGCATGGCTGTTATTTTTTTGTCATATTAAGTTCAATGTAAATCATTGATGACTAACGCTTTGTCTGATATTCTTGTCAAACAAAGACCTGCCTGCACTCTGTCCACTTCCACTGTCTGAATTGTTTGTCTCATAGTTACTACCCCTTTTAAGGAAAGTTAGTACCCCTTTTAAGGGATAATAATATGGTTCCAGTGAAGAAATTTAGTAAGTCGAAGGGAAAACTATTGCGTGAATGTGTCTGTAAATGAGATTAACTTCAGTTACAATTTACCTATTTTTTCACATCAGTTTTATGGTGTCATTCGTTTCCTATTTAAAAATATTTAGATTAGATCATCAACAGATGTATACTGGTTTTAGAGTAAGATGGAAACTATCAGAAATTCTGTCGGCTTAATAAACCTAAAATGTATAAAACAAGTTTGTTTGTATTCATATATGACATATACAATCATGAATAAATTATTGATAAATTCATATACATAATATTTAAATATTAAAAAAAGTACAATTGCAGTTTAATTTTATTTATCAAAATGCAGAAAATCCTTTTTTCGTTGAGCAATTTACTTCAAGATTCAAATTAAAATGCAAACTTCAACTTAAATTTTTTTTTGGTCCTCTGCTATGGTTTAGTATATTGGTATTGTCATATTATTATATTTAATATGTGTTTAAAACATTTTGATGAAATAAAAATGAATTATTAACTTTTGAGTATTTTGTTGTTTTTTATTTTATAACCAGTTTTATTATCATGTGTTACTTTTTAATATTGAAAAAAAAACATGGGATGTCAAATTCAGTTTTGAAACAAGGAAAGTAGTTGATGTTTTTTAGCTCATTTGAACCAAACATTCAAGGTAAGCTATTCCATGTTGCTGTATATGATGTATTTGCATCTGCATTTATCACTCGATCTTCATGTAAGTTGCAAAGTAGTTCTAGTCTGTCCTGGAACCTGATATCTCCTGAACCAGTTCTATTAACCCCCAGTGAAAAAGCAGTGAACTCTTTGCCTGGCCCTCAATTCGTATCAATTGAATGCTTAACTGTGATATCATTCAAACTTTCAGTTGAAGCAACTGACCAATCAACATGCTCAAATGTGGCTTTCAGAATATTGCTATTTAACAGACCCAATTTGGAGAGCTGGGTTCATTCTACAGACTAAAAGTAGTTCTATAACAGTAAGATTTAGAGAATTGAAGTTGATATGATAATTTAAGTCTGTGTTACAGCCCTTATCAAAAATTGCTTTCTTTGACCACGAGCGATTTCTAGTACTGACTTTTATCATATAATTTTGAGCCAACTTAAACTGAGTATTAGTTGTCATAATTATAACCATAAAGTCTTGGGAGAGGTTGGTGGGAATATTTTACTTGTCACTTGTTTAGTAGTTGTTATGTTTGAGTTGTGATCCTTGAAATTATCTTCCATAAAAGAACACCTTCACTCAATCTTGCATTTATCATTGGTTCTGAAACAAACTTAGACAGTAACCATTAGATATTGAATAAGTTTGTGAAATAAATGTCTTGGTTATGGACCTTGAATTATCAAAAGTACATTGTTTAATTCGTTCTCTTATTGGGTTCCATTAACCCTCTACTCCATTGAAACGCGTTTTCCCGCACCAATCACAGAAGGCCTTACGAGCAATCTGAACACTTCCTGCACTGTTTTCCATTCTGTCAGTTGACATAAACATAATTCACCAAATAATTCAAAAGCCTTCTATATAAGGTGTCCAAAGCCTTCTATATTAGAGGTGTCCAAAGGCGTCTATATGAAGTAAAGGGTTAACCAGTTTGTCCTCTGGATGCCGAGTTAAACAAGGAAACCATAAGTAACTTTTTGGAAATCTTTCACAGAGAAACTTACACTCAATCAGCTTACAGTAGAGCAAACCCTTCACCACTTCAGCTCCCTGAAAACCTTAGAAACATAGTCGTGTATTCTGTAAAGTTGAAAGAAGGGGATGTGTAACCCTACTGGTAGTTTAACATGTACGAGATACGAACTTACATGTAACATGTGCATTAAGGGGATCAGATAAACATTGCTTGTTGCGTGCAAGTTCATTTCAGGTGAATGTTCAAAATAAAGTTGACTTTATACATATATCTTTAATGCAATTGATTAACACAACCAACCATTTCCTGATTCACATTTATCTAACATTGATACATATGTAAAGTATGTGTTTCATCCTTAAGATGAAATTGATAATAAAACCACAAAAATTAAGCCTCCTGTATGCTTTGCCTCGTAGAATCAGCACTGTACAAATCACTCTTGATGTCTGTGTATAACCAGTACTGTACAAATCACTCTTGATGTCTGTGTAGAACCAGTACTGAGCAAATCACTCTCGATGTCTGTGTAGAACCAGTACTGGACAAATCACTCTCAAATGTCTGTGTAGAACCAGTACTGGACAAATCACTCTCAAATGTCTGTGTAGAACCAGTACTGGACAAATCACTCTCAAATGTCTGTGTAGAACCAGTACTGGACAAATCACTCTCAAATGTCTGTGTAGAACCAGTATGTACAAGTCACTCTTGATGTCAGTGGAACCAGTATTGTACAAATCACTCTATGTCTGTAGAAGCAGTACTGTACAATTCACTCTTAATGTTTGTGGAACCAGTACGGTACAAATCACTCTCGATATCTGTGGAACTAGTACTGAGCAAATCACACTTGATGTCTGTATAACCAGTACTGAGCAAATCACTCTGGATGTTTGTGTAACCAGTACTGAGCAAATCACTCGATGGCTGTGTAACCAGTACTGGACAAATTGCTTTCAATGTCTGTAACCAGTACTGAGCAAATCACTCTCGATGTCTGTGTAACCAGTACTGGACAAATTGCTTTCAGTGTCTGTGTAACCAGTACTGAGCAAATCTCTCTCGATGTCTGTGTAACAAGTAATGGACAAATTTCTTTCAATGTCTGTGTAACCAGTACTGAGCAAATCACTCTTGATGTCTGTGTAACCAGTACTGCACAAATTGCTTTCAATGTCTGTGTAACCAGTACTGAGCAAATCACTCTCGATGTCTGTGTAACCAGTACTGGACAAATTGCTTTCAATGTCTGTGTAACCAGTACTGAGCAAATCTCTCTCGATTTCTGTGTAACCAGTACTGGACAAATTGCTTTCAATGTCTGTGTAACCAGTACTGAGCAAATCACTCTCGATGTCTGTGTAACCAGTACTGGACAAATTGCTTTCAATGTCTGTGTAACAGTACTGAGCAAATCTCTCTCGATGTCTGTGTAACCAGTACTGGACAAATTGCTTTCAATGTCTGTGTAACCAGTACTGAGCAAATCTCTCTCGATGTCTGTGTAACCAGTACTGGACAAATTGCTTTCAATGTCTGTGTAACCAGTACTGAGCAAATCACTCTCGATGTCTGTGTAACCAGTACTGGACAAATTGCTTTCAATGTCTGTGTAACCAGTACTGAGCAAATCACTCTCGATGTCTGTGTAACCAGTACTGGACAAATTGCTTTCAATGTCTGTGTAACCAGTACTGAGCAAATCTCTCTCAATGTCTGTGTAACCAGTACTGAGCAAATCAATCGATGTCTGTGTAACCGGTATTGAGCAAATCACTACATGTCTGTGTAACCAGTAATGAGCAAATCACTCTCGATGTCTTTAGAACCAGTACTGGACAAATCTCTCGATGTTTGTGTAGAAACAGTACTGTACAAGTCACTCTTAATGTCAGTGGAACCAGTACTGTACAAATCATTCTTGATGTCTGTAGAACCAGTACTGTACAATACACTCTTAATGTTTGTGGAACAAGTACAGTACAAATCACTCTCGATGTCTGTGTAAAACCAGTACTGAGCAAATCACTCTCGATGTCTATGCAGAACCAGTACTGTACAAGTCACTCTTAATGTCAGTGGAACCAGTACTGTACAAATCACTCTCGATGTCTGTAGAACCAGTACTGTACAATACACTCTTAATGTTTGTGGAACAAGTATGGTACAAATCACTCTCGATGTCTGTGTAAAACCAGTACTGAGCAAATCACTCTCGATGTCTGTGTAGAGCCAGTACTGAGCAAATCACTCAATGGCTGTGTAGAAGCAGAACTGTACAAATCACTCTCAATGTCTGTGGAACAAGTTTTAAGCAAATCACTTTCAATGGCTGTTAAACCAGTATTAAGCAAATCACTCGATGTATGTGTAGAACCAGTTCTGTACAAATCACTCGGGAGTACAAGTCGCTCTCAATGTCTGAGTAGAACCAGTACTGTACAAGTCTCTTTGATGCCTGTGTAGAACCAGTACTGTACAAGTCTCTTTGATGCCTGTGTAGAACCAGTACTTTGCAAATCATTTTCCATGTCTGTGTAAAACCAGTACTGGACACATCACTCTTGATGTCTGTGTAGAACCAGTACATTATAAATCACTCAATGTCTGTAGAATCAGTACTGTCTGTACACATCACTCAGTTTCTGTTTGGAACCAGTACTGTACAAATCACTCTCGATGTCTATGTATAACTAGTACGGTACAAATCATACTCGATGTCTGTGTATAACCAGTACTGTACAAAACACTCAATGTCTGTAAAACCAGAACTGTACAAATCACTATCAATGTCTGTGTAGAACAAGTACTGTACAAATCACTCTTGACATATGCTGTATATAACCTGGTTTTGCTGTATATAACATGGCTATGCTGTATATAATCTAACTATGATGTATATAACCTGGCTATGTTGTATACTGTATATAACCTTTGTTGTATATAACCTGGCTATACTGTATATAACTTTGCAATGCAATGGCTCTGTTATATTCTGTATATAACCTAACTATGTTGTATATAACTTGACTATGCTGTGTATAACCTGGTTATGCTGTATATAACCTGACTATGCTGTATATAACCTGACTATGTTGTATGCTGTATATAACCTGGCTATCTTATAATATGCTGTATATAACCTGACTGCTGTATACAACCTGACTATGTTATATGCTGTATATAGCCTGGCTATGCTGTATTTAACCTGGCTATGCTGTATATAACCTGACTATGCTGTATATAACCTGACTATGCTGTATACAACCTGGTTATGTTGTATGCTGTTTATAACCTGGCTATGCTATATATAGCCTGGCTTTGCTGTATTTAAATGGCTATGCTGTATATAACCTGACTATGCTGTATATAACCTGACTATGTTGTATGCTGTATATAACCTGGCTATCTTATAATATGCTGTATATAACCTGACTGCTGTATACAACCTGGCTATGTTGCAGGCTGTATATAACTTTGCAATGTTATATATAACCTTGATATGCTGTATTTAACCTGGCTATGCTGTATATAACCTGACCATGCTGTATGTAACATGGCTATGCTGTATATAACTTGGCTATGCTGTATATAACATGGCTATGCTGTATATAACCCGGCTATACTGTATGTTGTATATAACCTGGCTATGATGTATATAACCATGTTATGCTGTACACAACCTGGCTATGCTATATATAACCTGGCTTTGCTGTATATAACCTGGCTATGTTGTATATAATATGGCTATGTTTTATGCTGTATATAACCTGGCTATGCTGTATATAACATTGCTATGCTATATATAACCTTGCAATGCTGTATATAACCTTGCTATGCTGTACACTGTATATAACCTATCTATGCTGTATATAACATGGCTTTGCTGTATATAGCTTGGCAATGCTATATATGACATGGCTATGCTGTATATAATGTGGCTATGCTGTATATAACCTGGCTATACTTTATGCTGTATACAGCATGCATGGCTATACTGTATATAACCTAGCTCTTATGTATGCTGTACATAACATGGCTATGATGTATGCTGTATATAGCCTGGCTATGATGTTTATAACCTGGCTATGTTGTATGCTGTAAACAACCTGGCTATGTTGTATTTAACCTGGCTATGCTGTATATAACCCTGCTATGCTGTATATAGCCTGACTATACTTGTGTTGTATACAACATGGCTATGCTGTATATAACCTGGCTATAATGTATGCTGTATATAACCTGACTATGTTGTATGCTGTATATAACCTGGCTATGATGTTTATAACCTGGCTATGTTGTATGCTGTATATAACCTGGCTATGCAGTATATAACCTGGCTTTGCTGTTTATAATCTGGCTGTGCTCTATATAACATGTCTATGCTGTATATAACCTGTCTATGCTGTATATAACCTGGCTATACTGTATGCTGTATATAATATGACTATGCTGTATATAACCTGGCTATGCTGTATATAACCTGACTATGCTGTATATAGCCTGGCTATGCTGTATGCTTAACCTGGCTATGTTGTTTGTTGTATAAAACATGGCTATGCTGTATATAACCTGGTTATGTTGTATATAACCTGGCTATGCTGTATATAACCTGACTATGCTGTAAATAACCTGGCTAAGTTGTTTATAACATGGATATTTTGTATACTGTATATAACCTTGCTATGCTGTATTTAACATGGCTATGCTGTATATAACCCGGCTTTACTGTATATAACATGGCTAAACGGTATGCTGTATATAGCATGGCTATGCTGTATATAACCTGGCTATACTGTATGCTGTATATAACCTGGATATGTTGTATGCTGTTTATAACCTGGCTGTGCTGTATATAACCTGGCTATGCTGTATATAATCTGGTTGTGCTGTATATAACATGACAATGCTGTATGCTGTTTATAACATGGCTATGCTGTATATAACCTGGCTATACTGTTTATAACATGACTATGCTGTATATGACCTGGCTATGTTGTTTATAACCTGGCTATGCTGTATATAACATGGATATGCTGTATATGACCTGGCTATGCTGTATATAACCTGGCTATGCTGTAAAGCATGGTTATGCTGTATATAACCTGGCTTTGCTATATATAATATGGCTAGGATGTATATAACATGTTTATGATATTGTTAAACCACATTCAATTAAAAAAACAAGAAAACACTAAGGTGGCTTTTTGGTTATTTTCAACATCAATGGATATTGTTTTAATCGATCTTTATGTATTTTACACGTAACTGAGTTTATTTTCTTCGTTCTTCGCAATTCAATCACGTCAGCTTGTAACCGGAAAACAATAGAAGAAAAGAAACTGTTCAACATCCTTTAAAGAAAGGTCCGGGATTTATTATCACACCCGTATTTTACACTTTTCATTTGGTGCGTCGGGTTACTGAAATTAATTTCATAAACTTTCGAAATGAAATTTACAATCAATGTAATAGACTTTTATATGATTCAATAAAACTTAAATATCATAATTAATGTTAGTTTGATAATGTATCTGTTTATGGTAAAAACCAAGAGCGGGTCCAATATTTCAGTTTAGAGGGGGCGTTCTTAGGGGGTGCATCAAAAACCACGTCTTTTTCAGTAGAAATATAATATCGTGAATTTTAATAAATTATGTCAGTTTAGAGGAGGCGGGGTGGGTACGTTTTTTAAGGGTAGATCCGCCATTGCTGCCTCTCGCTCTAAAATTATTTACTTGAATGGAAAAGGTTGAACTGCTAACAGATGAAAATGGACGTTCTGGTAAATTTGAACAAAAAACGTAACGCCCATGGATCTGCATCTGTATTCTATAGTTCAAATATCGGAATGGCTATTTACATGCTTTTAAAACCGTTGTTGTTACTTATTTTGAGACTTGGTTAAGAAGAAAATTGTACGAGAACGTTAAGCAACGCACTTGAAGTGTCTCCTGTTTCATCTTTGAATGGTTCAGATCGCTTGAAATATTGTCTCATAACATGATTTTATATTTATAATCGGTAGTAAAATATTACGTATAACAATTAATCTATTTTTCCCCAAGTGAAAAGGTAATTTCGATGGTCCAGATCGAGCATTTGACAGTCGAACTGATAAGGTATTGATTTCCCCCAATAGCGCCTTTTCGTGTAACCCACACTGATTGGCTGAAGAATACCTGCGACCTCAAGAGGTCAAATCAACAGTTTAAAGTTAGAATCGGTGTGTATCAGTACCGTATGTGGATTTGGATTTATTATTTATATAAATATTTTGATGGATTAATAAAATAAGAAGTGGAATTTCAATAAATAAAGAATATGTCGCATCGACGGAATAAATTACCAGCTCAATTTCCGAGTAAAGTTATTGGATGGTTAAATATATGGGGTAGGTAATTGTCGTCTGCTCGCGGTGTCTGTCGCCTTTATTAAGATAACAGGAAAACGACCGTTGCATGCTTACCAAATAAATGGTATAATATATTATTTGATTGATTGAACAGCCTTTACAAGCACGTGCCGTTAAAAAGTGTGCATTGCACGAGGGATAACGAGAATGACCTCAAACCAGGGGGGTAGCTTGGCTGAAAACGATGTGTTGGCACAGTTAAAGGGAATTTATCAGGATTTTTGAAAAAAATAATATCGACTATAAACATTATTTCCCAATATATCATGCCTATATATACTCACTGATCCCGTATTGCCAAAAGCATATCTATCTATGTCAAAATAATATATTGAAAAGGGATTTCCTAACTTGGGCTACACTTAGGTTAGACTAAAATAGATTTCCCGCTTGAAATTGCAACATATTTTGTGACATATTAAATGAGTCATGTGATTTCATTTTGGTTTCTATTTGATCTGTTATACAGGTTTAAACGTAGTAAAACTTGTTTCATCTTAAGAGTCTGAAAGACGATGCTAAGGTCGTCAAACGGTATTTAAATGCTATCTATTTTTAGAACAGGGATTCCGTTTTAAGTTTACCACTCAAACTGAAATATCTATTATGTCATGTTTTGGTGATTTGACATAAGTAACCATTTGAATTTCATTTATTAATGATAATAAGATGCTTTTTATCTATTTTGATAATTATTTTATTTTTTTAAGACATTTATAGCATTTTTTCCTGATATACTCCCTTTAAAGTGGGGTTCTGGGGGCATGACTCCTACATTTTTTTTTCAGCTAGGCTGTCACAGGTGTGTTTTAGGGGCCGGGTTATCATTAATATTAACCTGGAATTCACTGTTAAAAGTCTGATTTATAACCAAATAAATCGAATGAGGTGAAATATCTGGATCATATAATTATTCCATGACTTTTTTATCCGAATTATAGTTTGCACCCCTAGGGGTCTTTTTTTTTTATTACAATTTTGGCAGTTTAATTTCTTTTCAATTTCTAAGAAAAACGTGTAGGCATGTGTCTACAATGCCTATAGGAAGCAACACTGAAAACTTTATTTTTAAAATATGAATATCATCAAAGTCTTTATCATGATTGAAAGGATTATTTAGAACATTACACTGTTAGACCTTGCAAAATATTAATATTTTTTTCAAAATTGATGAATTAGAGCAATAAAAATACCTTTCCAATTCTATAGTCCCAGATTTGGGTGGGGTGGGGGGGGACTGGTAACATTTTTTGTTCTATGTCTGACACATTTGGTCAAGAAAATTATGTAACAATTTTTAAAAAAAATAAATGTTACTTTTCTCTGCGACTTCGTGCTTTTAACATTCACAACACTGCCTGATTGTAAAACACTGAAAAGACATTGCAAAATGTTGAAATCAATATTTAGATCTGCTAATTTCCATGCATCTAATCAAGCCACCAAACCATGATTGGAGGGTTATGGGTTCGATCTTCCATCATGGCTATGTGTGGTGTCCTTGAGCAAAACACTTTTCCATGTTCTGCTTCAGTACTGGCTTTACCCAGGAAGACTTTGTCTACCGATAAGTTGTAAGAACTTGTTTCACAAATAAAGTAAAATATAAAAAGTTTCAGCTATTACCAATCAGTAAATTTTACACCTTTGAATGTACAACTAAATGGAGATATTTATTACTATCTGTCTGCAACATCATATATAAATTGCTAACAATTTTGATAAAATTAGCAGCTGTATGCTTTTATTGAAAATATGAGTACAAACAAGAGTTCTGATCAACCCTTTCTGAAAAAGAAACAAAATTATTAGTCTACCCCAGGTGTAGCTACATGTAGGCACTTTTTTCCAAAATAATATAAACAATCAGTAATTAAAATTCCCAGAAGTAAACGGTTTGATCTACATAGAAAAAATTACACACAAAACCCCTCAGAATGCACAAGAACCCCCCCCCCCCCCCCCCCTCATACAGTGCACATATAGAGGTTTTTTTTCACACTTGAAGTAATCAAATGATCTTTAAAATTCTTCAATCTGCCTATATAGTCTTGTCATATTTATAAGGGACACGAAATGACCCCCAATTTCAAAGTGTGAGGTAAAACACCGACATAGAATACATTACATGCATTTTTTAATCAATGTTGCTGAATGTGGCATTTTGATTGCAAATTAAGTATAGCAACACCTTGCAAACCATGTTTATTAATATGCCAGCCGGCAGACACGCTGCATGTGTGGTAACGGATATTGTCATATATGTTGTTAACTTGAGAATCAATGCAGCACTTTGCAACAGATGTTGCTAATCTGGTAAGCCTATAGTTTCAATAAAACCAATACATATTGCAACTTGTAACATGCATATATACCAAGCTATAGATTGTCTCACAGGTAACTTGTAACATGCATATTTACCAAGTCATAGATTGTCTCACAGGTAACTTTTAACATGCATAAATTATATACCAAGTCATAGATTGTCTCACAGGTAACTTGCAACATGCATATATACCAAGTCATAGATTGTCTCACAGGTAATTTGTAACATGCATATAAACCAAGTCATAGATTGTCTCACAGGTAACTTGTAACATGCATATATATACCAAGTCATAGATTGTCTCACAGGTAACTTGTAACATGCATATAAACCAAGTCGTAGATTGTCTCACAGGTAATTTGTAACATGCATACCAAGTCATAGATTGTCTCACAGGTAACTTATATACATACCAAGTCCTAGATTGTCTCACAGGTAATTTGCAACAAATGATGTCATTTAAACTGTTTCAGTGTTTTTGTAGATTGTAGATAAAAGATCTAACTTGTAATTTATTGTTCAGTAACTTTCTCAGTCACACAGGTGACCTTGTTGAAGAATTAATTACTTCCATTGCTAAGTAGTGTACGGCACTGTGTTTCAAGACCAATCTCCTCTCACTGCTTATATTGTGGGTTCAAGCCAAGCTTGGTACAGACACTGTGAGAAAGATTACAATTAGTTATGGAGGGACAGTTCTGCTCAGAAAAATTCTTCTGAGGTCTTCCTCCAATAGTATAACTGGATGCTGTTATACCTGTAATGTAATTGAAAACAAATGTAACATTAAACTCCTTTAATGAGTCAAAGTCCTCAAATTTAATCTACAATTACAGTCTACAATCATGTACAGTAGTACAGTATATACTCAAAACCATGTGTGGCTTTCTTTTGGATGACCTTAAGACCTTTACAGCGAAATTATGAATTTAAGTCTGTGTTTGTATATTTATATGTATTTGTATATACATGATATATAAAGCTCTATTTCTTTGAAATTCTTTTACCCAGAATCTCCAGACTCCAGGTCTATAGTTGTGTATTTGGGTAGAAATTGAGTTACTAAGAACCATTACTCTGGATGACCTTGACCTCTACGCATAATTAACTTACGTCTTTGGTTCTATGTCCATTAGAAATGAATACAGTAGACAAATATCCTGATGGTGTGTACATGTCGTATATCTCAAGTTTTTTATTATGTAGCTTTGACAATGCATTGATAGCTGCAAACTGCTTCCTTAAAGTCATAATTATTGGCCTAAGCCAGCCGATTTTGCAGAATTGTCTTGTTGATAACAGCCATTTAATTGTAAAGATTGCTCTAGATTACTGGTTGGAAATTGTTTAAACAGTTGTTCTTAATTGGGATTTAAATGTTATACATTATACATGGTTCATTATGTTAAATGCTGTAGCTTCATATAATCTAAAAATAAAGAAGTAACCTCCCCCCTGATACATTGTACCAGTATGCAAACATTTAATTCTCAGTAGATACAGAGAGCATGACATGACATTGTGTCTGTCAATACTGATCCTAGAATTGGCATAGAACCATCCCAGCCCTCCTCCTCACCCCAAATTTGCCAAATATATTATTACATACTACATTAAAATTGTATGCAGGGCTCTCATTTGCCCATTTTTTGGGCTGTTATTCTGCTCTATTCCCAATGGCAAAAAGTATCTTTTTACCCCAATCTTATGTAACGAAAATTTCCAGTTTCAAAATGCAGAGAAACCAAAAGAAATATTTGGGGGAAAAGTTTTGAGATTTCTTAACATTTTAAGAATATCATATTTTTTATACATTTCATATACATTACACAATATTGTTACATATATTGAAGGAACCTGTGCTATGACCCCATTCCCAAAAGTGCTAGCAAGAGCTCTGGTATGCATTTACTAGATCTATTATATCAGGATTTACACTCCCCCACTGTGAGTGTAATCATGCATTGTACATCTACTGTACATCTGTGCTCCCAAACATGAAACCCTAATCTGTTATTGTTAAAATTTTAATGATTATTATACTGTGCATAATGGTATAATGAAGGATTTCCTTTGAATGACCTTAGCACACCTCTTATCTTATCTTCCTGTAAATTATACAGCTATATTATGTACCATTATAAATAACTACTTAAGTCTATAAACCAGAATGTGTATTCAACAACACAGAGCTCCAGATAATTTTTTAAGCCGATGAGTAATTACTCATCAAAATCAGAGTAGATGAGTATTCTTGAGTTTTTCAGAATAGTAATAAGTAATGCAGTATTATGATATACAACCAAACCTGTGTTAAGTTGCAGCATACAGTGGGAATGTACTTTAATGGCCCCTTAGAGCATGTGGTTGTTGAATACAGCCCAAGTTTAGCTGTAAATATAAAACCAACATGTTTGGCTACTTAACACAAGAGGCTGTGTAACAGAGGTTATTACAAACTCCTGTTAAATTGCTACGATATTTTGTGTTTAGCTGTTCAAATGGACATCAAACTTTCCATTTTGCCTTTTATCTTATATCTTATATTTACTGCTCAATCTTTGGATTTCTTACAGACCATTGCTGAATAGTTAAATGACAGTTTAGATGTTAAAAAATAAATGGCATACCTGTTGCTGAAAAAAAATAGGAACAAGACATTGTACTGTGGCACAATTATTTTGACTTATTACTACACTAAATTAGCAAGCGGCTTATTTGTTCTTGGCATGTATGTCATAACTGACCAAAATGCAATCAGAATAAGTACAAAAATATAGTTTTAGCATGCACACTGCACAATATGGAAGTCATTAATGCAGTTTGTGACTTTAATTTCATGAACATGGCCATGGGCCATGAACTTTTCATTTGGGAAGATCGCTGTAGAAACATAGACGGGCTGATGTTTAAACTGGTACAGAAAGTTACGCATGCATGTCTCGATACCTTACTAAACAAAAAAGGACATTCAAAAGTGATATTGTGGCAGTGTACATTTTTTTTCAAAGATGTTTTTCTTCAAATTACAAAAAAAAATTGTCATGGCATGATAGTCATTTACGATTTACCCCAATGAGTGACCGCATACATTTATTATATAAAAATAACCTCAATATGTTGTTGAATAGAATTTTCAACCAGCGATATGTACTTAAAATATTGAAACAGCTCTGGGAATTACAGGTATCCCGCCGGAACACTCAGCTTTCCAAAGTTGGTGTCCCATCAAGAAAAAATCAAGCAACTTAGCTACATTGTTTATTAATTGCATAGATTGGGTTACCATAATAACCGGTAAAATTTATCACTGAAGCGAGTTTAATTGAAACCATTTAGCTATTTATTGACGGGGATAAGTAAAAATTAGTTCAATGAAGATTTATTTTCAGAGAATGTAAACTTATTTACGCATATAGAAATTGATTTTAGTGTAAAACTTGTTGCTATAAAAGTCATATACACAGATACGCAACTTATCTGGAGCTCTGCAACATGTCTAATGGGTAAATGTGAGTGGTGGTTTTGTTGTATGGTGTTTAGCATCGCTTTCAACAGTTTCAGTTATATCACAATGTTGTCTACTTGAGGCAATATTATGAGCACTGTCACACAGGAGTATCACGCAGCAGACACACGATAATTTTATAATACCCCACCCAGTCAAAATATACTGACACCAGGCTGACCAGACCAAGAACTATCCTAAATGCTGTACACCAAGCGAGGAAGGTTCTTGTACCATTTTTCAAATATTTGGTATGACTGAGCATTAGATCGAACCCACAACCTTCCACATGTGAGGTGGACGCTCTACTACTAGGCCACACTGCGATTCCTGGATGTGGGTGCATCGTTAAAGTGCACTATGTTGTAAGCTCTATTGAGGCCATTTGTTGGCGTATTGAAATTGATAAATTTTTTCCATTGCCGTGTCTGTGTGGTCTGTATTTCAAGAGACGAGTACATAAAATTTTAATGTTTAAAACATCTAAATAAAACAGACAGTTATAGAAATTTCCCAGAGTGCCGATGTATGCACATCTTTCATATGCCTGACCTTAAATGGCCAGAAGTGAATTTAAAAAAAAATGCTTATCATCAGGCTAAAAAGGGTATTTTACATATCCAAGATATTAGTAAAAAAAAAGACATTGATGACGGAAGCTAATAGCTGCAGACTTAAAAATCATACTTATTTTTATAAAGTTGTATAATACCGGTATTGTAAAAGGTTGTACACAACTATAAAGCTTTTAGTGAAGTGAAAAATATATCTTCTTAAATTTTTTCAGTGTACAGTTAAATTAAAATATTCCAGCTGTTAAATTTTGCTCTTGAAATTGATTAATTGCATACATTTTGTCACAATAGTAAACTAAAACCATGCAACGTTTGTTTCATTTTATTTGTTCAAGATTAAAGATTGAACGCTTCGCCACAGACCATCGGGTTTCTATATTTTGTCATTTTAAGTCTGTAACAGAACTACCTCAGTTTGCCCAAGTGTTTCAACAGTCACATTCTATAACCATTGTAATGCATTGTGTCTAAATGTCTTTTATTAAAACATTAGCTCTAATTAAAAAAAAATCCCTTTTTTATTAAATAGAAAAAAGTTAGCTCTTGTTTTGATTAAATATACACTACTAATATGATAATAGAACTTGCATAAAAGATTAAAAATAATGGATGATATGATTATATGTGTAGGAGCCGACGGTGGGGGGTGGAGGACCTCAGAGCCTTTTTTCTGTAAATTGGGAAGAGGCCCAAGCCTTCAAAATTGGGAAAAAACAGTGCATTTGAGGGAAAATTGGGAATTTTTTAGGGCTTTAACAAACTGGAAAATAGCGCTTAACACTGTTTTATGTCATGTTTTAACCAATAATTGTCAGATATTGCAATAATACTTCATATCCAGTTGTTTGTTTTTTTTTCCCCTTATGTAAGAAAAATTAAAAAAAAATTGTTTTTCATTTTGGGAAAATTTTTGGCCTCAATTCGGGAAAAAACATGATTTTTGAAATGGGAAGCCACTGAATTTCGGCCCAGGACAAGCTGTTCAGCTGCAAAGAAAAGTGATCTAGAGCATAACATCTAACTGCCATCATACAGTTGCATTTTGTGTAAAATATAAATACTTAAAATGGAGTATATCAGGAATAAATTCTGCGAATGTCTTAAAAAATAAAACAATTATTAGAATGAAGAAAAAGCATCTCATTATCATTAATAAATATAAACTGAATAGTTTAGTATGTCAAATCCACTACATGACAGAAATTGGTAAGTGGTAAACTTGAAACAAAATCCAAATTCTGAAAATAAGACAGCACTTGTTATAAATACTGTTTGACGAAATTCGGATCGTCATTCTGACTCTTTCTCAGATGAAACAATTTATACTACGTTTTTGTAAACCTGTATAGCGGAACAAACTGAAATCAAAATGAAATCACGGGACTCATTTAATTCGTCACAAATTATGTTGCCATTTTAAGCAGTAATTTCGAACCCAAGTCAAGATAAATAACGGCCATGATTACATCAAATAAACGGGAATGCACGGTTAAATTGAATATTATACAAAATGCAGTTAGAACTCTTTACATTTTGCAAACAGCTTGAACTCCACAATTGTATAGTGCTTCAGATAAGCTTTTCTTCAAATAAGTGTTTTAACTATGCAATGCTTATTTTCAAAATGTTACAGGTAAAAATGAACATTCTTATCAAATTGCCATTAAACAAAATAATCAACACTGAAATTGAGAATAACTAATGCTTATAAAAAAATTTACCTCTTAATTTAAATCTTGATGCTTTATTCAGAAATTTCAGTGCCTAATACCCCCAAACAATGCTTATCTGATGAACTGACTGTATATTTATAAAAGAAATGACTACATTATGATAAATGTCTTCATTTTCAATGCTTTATTTATGATTTTCAAATTGGCAACTACCATAGTCTACTAGTCTGCTACAGTCCTTGGAAAACATTAACTGAATGAAACTGTTTGATTTTTATCTGTATAGCCTGATTAATTGTGTGGGAAAATATTGACTAGAGACCTTATTAATACACCTATTGATCCTGTCTTGCCAGATACACAATTGTTACACTTACAGTTAAATACATCATCGTTTATTACACAAAGTTCTTTCTGTCATTCAAAAACTAATAGTTTCATTTTTATACTGTCTGCAGCAAAAGTCGATGCCTGCATGAATTTGCTTGTCTTATGGCAAAAGTTACAGAGGCACCATTCCAAATAAGGGTTCTCAGACAAAATTGCTATATACCGTAAATCTCCAAGTATAAAACACAGTTTTTTTCCCCAATTTTTTAAGGTCTGAAACAGGGGTGCAGTTTATATTAAGTTATAGAAAAAATAATTTATATTTGGAAACCTCTAATATATATAGAAGCCTTTGGACACCTCTAATATAGACACCATTTGACACCTCTAATATAGAAGGCTTTTGAATTATTAAATGATGTTTATATTAGCTGACAGAGTGGAAAACAGTGCAGGAAGTGTTCCTGCACTGTTTTCAAAGGCCTTCTGTGATTGGTATCTATGGGGTAAAGGGTTAAAGTTATCATTATTCCGATATTCCACAGAATATTTGCATTCACATTTGTTAGTTGAAATAAACATGCTAAAATGAATAATATTCAACCAACCTGAATGCCCCGCCCCATGTCTATTTATCAATTTCAATGGTGACGTTGACCCAAGAATCCAGAAATGCAAACTCATCCAAGGTAAGTTTCATCAGAATTAAATTAAAATAAGGGTGATAGAGCAGTAATGGTGAGTTTCTATATTTAGTGACATTGACCTTGACACGAAAATCGTGAATCACTATTTTCTAATCTAACAGTGACATTGACTCACAGTGACCAGAAAATCGTGATGTACGGTAGACTGTATGGACGGAGGGTACTACGAACGGACATTATCGAGGTAGCACTATATCCCCCTCACGCCCCTTAGTGTATGTAACAAAGCTGACTTTGTTACACTTAGGGTTTTTGTCACTCATCCCCATCCATTTTTTATGGGAAGTAAAATTTCTTGTCATATAGATATTTTAATTTCTCAGACTCAAAGAAATACCTTTCTTTTACAAAATGCACCACCCTGGCTGCGGGGCCCAGTAAGCTCAGTTTGTTACGCGTCTGTCACTATCAATCCAGGGGTCATGAGTTCAAATCCCCGCCAGTCAACTGTGCAGTCTCCGTGATAATTGATATATGACATTGTGTCTCGTTACATTTGTCTCTCACCGCTGATTCAAGTGGGAAAGTTATCAGTTACTTGCTGAGATGGGGTGTGCTTGAGTACTGGTTAACCTTTCAGGATCCCAGGAAACAGTAGTTAGGTTAACTGGTTGTCTGTTAACCCCCCGATGGCATAAAATGATGCTTAATATTCAATCAATCAAGCACCGCCCTGGGTACGTTTATTCAGAGGGTATGCGGTATACAACAGAAATATTACTGTCCATGTTCAATGCTAACATTTAAGAAACTTGCAGTTTGTGAAAATATGACATCAACAAATTAATGAGTAATAATATGACCAAAAATTATCATTTGTTAACCCTTAAAAATTCTAACATCTGGAAATCTACCCAGGTGAAAATATTAAATAAGAAGAAAGCTAAGTCTACATTATTGTTGGTAGCCCAAATTGTCTTCTATACGTGTAACAATGCTGCATGCTGTAGACTTTCACTGTCAGATAGCTTCTGTATGGTTAATTACCTCTTGTATTTATGCTTCAGGAAGCAGCCCTAAATAGCAGGTTCTGTTCTGTGATTTTGCAAAACATTAATTATTTTATTTTATTGACATTCTGCCTAAATTTGATAAATTAGAGATTTTTATCAAATACTATTGTATTCTGGGTTGATGCCTAGTCCAGTGGCGGATACAGGATTTCATTTAAAAGGTTACAGTGTGTGTGTGTGTGTGTGTGTGTGTGTGTGTGTGTGTGTGTGTTTGTGTGTGTGTGTGTGTGTGTGTGTGTGTGTGTTTTTTTTGCAAATTTTCATCATTATTAAATCATGATTATTGTTCTATATATATATATTTGGTCATTTTAGGGGTTTTGGGTGCTGTGTCCGCATATCCAGAAAGTAGGATTTGATCAATAATTTTTATGATTTGTATGATATTATGTTTTAGGCATAACGATTAAGATTCTGTGTGGGCATTACTTGCATGAATAATGTGATTATGCATAAATACCAAACGTAAATAAGGCAGCACATTTTGTAAAGGGGGGTTGTGGTGAGTGGAGGAATAAATGGCTTGGAGAAATCACAATTTACATTTTGTATAATGTGTGTAAAATGTCATCAACAAACTGCCATGGAATCAACTTTAAAATGTTTAAAGTATACTTGAAATGTACATGACATCGTAATCAATTTGTATTAAAGACCTGAACTTTCAGAGTGTCAAGAAATTTTGATTTCCATAGGTGGGTGTTAAATTGGATGGGCAATTATTCGGAGGGTATATGGTACATATTGTTAGAATATTCAGACAGGACGCTCATACTCGGTATTGATCGGAATGTAATAATGTGTCTCGACATACAATATGACAGTGATTATCTGTCAGTTTTAGGGGTGTGGGGTTGGTGCGTAATTATTTGGGAGGTATACGGTACATATTGTTAGAATATTCAGACAGGATGCCCATACTGGATATTGATCGTAATGTAATAATGTGTCTCGACATACAATATAACAGTGGATATCTGTCAGTTTTCTTGGAATCTCACCACTCAGTTGTTGTTTTTAGCTCTACTGGCCAAAGGCCAGAAGTGCTTATGTGATGGCGCGTTGTCTGTCGTCCGTTGTCTGTCGTCTGTCGTCTGTTAGCAGCACTTTCTCTGAAACAACGAGGCCAATTAAACTGAAACTTCACATGGGTGTTTCTATTGCATAGGAGACTATACAGAAGATTTTTTTTTTTCAATCTGAAATTCAAGATGGCCGCCATTACTAAAAATAGTCCAAAACTTAAAAAATCTTCTTCTCATGAACAGCCCAACAAATTTTCAAAATGTTTATGTAGTAATGATGACCAACTATAGTTCTGTAAGATTTGTTCAAATGGTGTCCCTAGGGCTAAAAATGACCTTGCCCTGAGAGTTCAATTAGGGGACACATGTCAATATAATATTTTTTTTATTTATTTTTTTAAATGGAAATAATTTTGCCTTTAACTTCACTAAAGCATTGTTAGGTAAAGGAGGTTTAGATTTGTAAAAAATGACTGGGTTCCTATGTCTTAAGGGGTCAGGAGGGACCCAGGAGGGACCCCAAAAGGGTACAAATTGGGAATTAGTTAAATTGTTTTCTTAAGAATCGGTATGTCAGATTTGTACATATTTGATATAAATTATCCCAAAGTGTAGGGGTTTGATTGCAGATAAAAATTTAGGGGCTAAAATATATAGGGGCCCTGTAAAGGGACTTAGAATTTTACATAGGGATACTGTGGGAAAACAGAAAATTCTCTTTTTTGAACGGTCCAACAGATGTTCAAAATGTTTATGTAATAATGATGACCAACTATAGTTTTGTTAGATTTGTTCAAATGGTGTCCCTAGAGTTAAAAATGACCCCGCCCCGATGTTTCTATTGCATAGCAGAATTTCAAAAAGTGCTATGGCCACTATGAGTCAGTAGAGCGTCCTCAGGCCCTCATGGGCCTCTTGTTATGAAACTAGATAGATATTTGTTAGTTATGGTCAGTGAATCCAAACATTCTGTACAATCTACTTCATTAGAAAGTTTCAAGCACAGTGCTTTTTTTCTGCCAGTTACATGATATTGACAAAATAGGATTGTCTGATTGCTTTTTGTCCATCCATCTGTCCGTCCATCTGCACACTTGAATCGGTATTTATGTTTCTGGGGTTTAGGCATGGTAATTATTTTGGGCTGTTGAATAAAACAGTTGAAAAATAAGTATGTGTATGTGACTTTTTCTAGACACTTAAAAAAGGCTTTTAATTTAGCCACACAAGTTAACAGCTGGGTGCAAAGAAGACACTTAATTACCCATTTGTTAGAGCGTCCGTCCGTCCATCTGTCCACAATCCATAAATCAATCAACAACTTCTTTGAACTACTTTTTCAATCAAGAAACGGCTTGATGAATTTTTCACCGATATAGTATTGAATTGGTTAGAGAAAACAGTCCAAGGTCATTGAATGAAATATTGAAAGGCCCTGCAATTCAGAGAATGATGATTGAATGATTGATTGTATATTAAGCATACTTTTTATGCCATTGAGGGCTAACAGATGATCAGTAACTCCTAACCACTGTTTACTGGGATCCAAATAATCACTTACCATTACCACTAAGGTCGTAGGTTCAAGTCCTGCTCGCCCCAAAAACTTTGTGAGAAAGTTTGCCAGTAACTTGCGGAAGGACTGCGGTTCTACTCAGATTCAGTCTGAGATCTTCCTCTACCAATAAAACTGGATGCCATAATTATACAACCTGAAATGTCTTGAAAATGGCATTAAACCGCATTTAAATTCATTTATTTTTTTAAAATTAAATGCTTTTTTGCCAAAAAGTAGAAAATAATGGAGAAAGTTTTTTTTGAAATTTGTCAACTATGAATACATTTTATAAACCAGAACAAATTGTTGTATTAATGAGTGTAAAATTATTTTGACATTATCTTGTCCTTACTAATTCCCAAATGACAAACAAAATATTTACCTGATTTAAGTAATTTGGACAACATGTGTCCATTCCCAGCCCCAAGGCCACACGTAATTAATTACAGGACACTGCAATTGAAAAATGTGAAAATGACAACATTTCACATTTGTTCAAATTGCCTAAAGTGGTCTTTAGTTTCATTTTGGACAGTCCATCTCTCATTTGTTGTTTTGTCACTGATAAGAGTAGAAAAATGTCGCTTTTGGCAGAATATTACAAATGAAATAGCACCAACATTATCATCATTTTTAGAAATCTATTGTTCCAAATAAAGGCCCCACCTCTAGGAAACACCTTCGGGCCGATATATCTATACAGTTAAATGAAGTCATATTTATTTTAAAAATATTTTAGTTTGATCGTGAAGAGAGCCCAGAGCTTATATGAACTGCTGTCCAGTCCTGGTCCTGGGTAGAACCAATGCTGGGTTGTTATTTTAGAAGCATCCAGTCGAGTTGGGGATCGAACCCACAACCTCTCTGGTGGAGCGGCCAACACTCTATCCTCTACTTGAAATAATTAAGTTAAAGGCAATACTGTCTTGGAGTTTTGTTTCAAAAGTTTAGAATTGGTAAAAAAGTCATGTCAATTTACCAGGAATTCTGACTTAGATCTGACTTCCATTGCTATTGTATGATGAGGATACACTTTACATTTTCATTATATTTAACCAATAACAGTACTGTACTCCAATAATAAAAATAACTTTAAATCAATTTATTCATTTTTCAGTTTAAGATGGTGACAATTGACACATTGCTCTGTTAATGATAAAATTTCAGCTTTAAGTAAAAATTTGTACCAAAGTATCGAGAACCCTACCATGTGGTACACATTCCTTATATACTGGGTCGGAGCATAGCAAACGAATATTTTTTAAGGATGGCCTAACCATTCCTTTTTGGAAATTACTCAAGCCATGATTGTAGATAACAAATATTGTCTAGGCAGATTGTGTTGTTATAAAAAACAATAACTGGCCATTCTAGCATAAAGTTTTTGAATTTAGTTGGGCTTGAACCCATGACCGCAGTGGAGAGGTAAGTGGTCACTACTCAGTAAGATAACAGTGCCTTAGACCTCTCGGTCATGGGAGACCTTCATTTCAGACTTATTTTGTGTTAAATGTATGTGTACACATATTTGTACAAAGGATTGCATACATCATAAATATGCATGACTGTCCTTACTGTCACCACCTTTATGTAAGAATGATGGCAGTGTGGACAGTACAATTAGGGAACCCATTAATAAGACACTGATAGATCTGAATATCATCTCACCATTATAAATTATCACTGTAAATGTCAATACCTTGCATATTAACTCAACCATATAATTATTACCTCCAACAATGTCATGTTGTACTAGCAGCTTTGTTTTCATTTAAATGTTGTTGTTTAGTTTGAAAACCATTGTTACATATTGTATTTTGAATAGGGTTAAAAACCATTTTCAACACATGACAGGTAGCATATCACATATCTATACTGTTGAGAAAAAAACTGTAAAAAACACAGTCATACATTTTAGTTTTAGTATTTATAAAACAAAAATTGTATACTTTGGAATACAAATTTTAAGTAAAGAACCCATTTCTTTCTGTAGATTACCCAAAATATACACAATAGTTTTATTGATTGTTACTGTTTTTCCCTATTAATACATACAGTCAAACCTGTGTATGCAGTCACCTCCATTAAGCAGCCACCAGTCTTAAGCATCCATATTTTTTATTTCCCATTTATATATGCCTTCAGTGTAAATTAACCTGTACTAAGCAGGGCCACTTTTGCGTCTTCCATTGACTGACTGCTTAAGACAGATTTAACTGTATATTTATTTATAACTGTAATTTGGTCAGACTAGCTCAGATGGTAAAGCATGGAAAGTTAATCCAGGGGTCATGAGTTTCAGTCCTCACATAGCCACAGTTTCTGTGATGATTCTTAATGAACCTTTCTCTGCAACCATGGATCTCCTGCAGGTTTCTGGATATGGGGTAGCAGTCAGTGACTAATGTAGAGATATGGTCACTGTATCTATTACTGGTTACTGCCATGGATCTCCCGCAGGTTTCTGGATATGTGGGGTAGCAGTCAGTGACTAATGTAGAGATATGGTCACTGTATCTATTACTGGTTTCTGCCATGGATCTCCCACAGGTTTCTGGATATGTGGGGTAGCAGTCAGTGACTAATGTAGAGATAAGGTCACTGTATGTATTACTGGTTACTGCCATGGATCTCCAACAGGTTTCTGGATATGTGGGGTAGCTGTCAGTGACTACTGTAGAGATATGGTCACTGTATCTATTACTGGTTTCTGCCATGGATCTCCCACAGGTTTCTGGATATGTGGGGTAGCAGTCAGTGACTACTGTAGCTATAAGGTCACTGTATGTATTACTGGTTACTGCCATGGATCTCCAACAGGTTTCTGGATATGTGGGGTAGCTGTCAGTGACTACTGTAGAGATATGGTCACTGTATCTATTACTGGTTTCTGCCATGGATCTCCCACAGGTTTCTGGATATGTGGGGTAGCAGTCAGTGACTACTGTAGCTATAAGGTCACTGTATCTATTACTGGTTACTGCCATGGATCTCCCACAGGTTTCTGGATATGTGGGGTAGCAGTCAGTGACTAATGTAGAGATAAGGTCTCTGTATCTATTACTGGTTTCTGCCATGGATCTCCCACAGGTTTCAGGATATGTGGGGTAGCAGTCAGTGACTAATGTAGAGATAAGGTCTCTGTATCTATTACTGGTTTCTGCCATGGATCTCCCACAGGTTTCAGGATATGTGGGGTAGCAGTCAGTGACTAATGTAGAGATAAGGTCTCTGTATCTATTACTGGTTTCTGCCATGGATCTCCCACAGGTTTCTGGATATGGGGTAGCAGTCAGTGACTAATGTAGAAATAAGGTCACTGTATCTATTACTGGTTACTGCCATGGATCTCCCATAGATTTCAGGATATGTGGGGTAGCAGTCAGTGACTAATGTAGAGATAAGGTCACTGTATGTATTACTGGTTACTGCCATGGATCTCCCACAGGTTTCAGGATATGTGGGGTAGCAGTCAGTGACTAATGTAGAGATAAGGTCACTGTATGTATTACTGGTTTCTGCCATGGATCTCCCACAGGTTTCAGGATATGTGGGGTAGCAGTCAGTGACTAATGTAGAGATAAGGTCTCTGTATCTATTACTGGTTTCTGCCATGGATCTCCCACAGGTTTCTGGATATGGGGTAGCAGTCAGTGACTAATGTAGAGATAAGGTCACTGTATCTATTACTGGTTACTGCCATGGATCTCCCATAGATTTCAGGATATGTGGGGTAGCAGTCAGTGACTAATGTAGAGATAAGGTCACTGTATGTATTACTGGTTTCTGCCATGGATCTCCCACAGGTTTCAGGATATGTGGGGTAGCAGTCAGTGACTAATGTAGAGATAAGGTCACTGTATGTATTACTGGTTACTGCCATGGATCTCCCACAGGTTTCAGGATATGTGTGGTAGCAGTCAGGGACTAATGTAAAGATAATGTCACTGTATGTATTACTGGTTACTGCCATGGATCTCCCACAGGTTTCAGGATATGCAGGGTAGCAGTCAGTGACTAATGTAGAGATAAGGTCACTATATCTATTACTGGTTACTGCCATGGATCTCCCACAGGTTTCGGGATATGCAGGGTAGCAGTCCCTTGAACGATGATGTGGTGCACTGACTGCTGCTTTATAAATGAAATACTGTGCATTTGAAAAAGGAAACTGCAAAACCCATACAAACAAATACAAACGGATCAACATGTTTTTGTAACCAGTTTTTGTCTGTGATTTATTTTTTTACCGCTCCTAATTACATAGATGATTTATTTACTCTGATTAATTCTGAGGTCACAGGGCTTGAACTTTCTGATAAAAGCTTCTTGTCCTCCCTTTCCAATATTTTTAATTGAATGCTTAAAATCAAAGAAATATTAAGGTCAGTTTCTTAAACTTATCATCCTGACCAAATGTTCACTCATCATGACAAGTGGACGAGTGGAATTTTCCAGCACTGGGTTTTCCTCCACCAATAAAACTGGATATGGCATATATAATCTGAAACATGTTGAAAATGGTATTAAACTGCATTAGAAAAACAGTTTCATGAGATAGTTTTGAAAGAAAGGTAAAATCTTTAACATCTTGTTCTTTCTCATGATTGTCCCAACAAAAGTTTGTGTAAATGATGCAAATAATATCCTGTACTTGTTATCTTTTCAACATGTGTTTACTAATACAGGAATTTAATGGCTCAATCAGGTAACCTGCAAACCACAAACTTGAAACACTTCCCCATGCTTTTATCTCATTTGTAGGAAAACGGATGTTTACATTAGAATTGACATTATATCAATATATACCTTTATCTTTTTTAACACATAATATACATTTAAATAGTCACCTTCGGCATTTTATCTACACTAGTGGATCCGGGGAGCCTAAAAGTTGGGAAGTGTAGGTAAATTGGCTAAAAATGTGGTGTTGGGCCCGGAAGTACATGTAGGCACTAAAAACACACCCAAACATATGGGTATTACACCCAACCCCCACTAAAACTGTATATAATTTTATATACCTTCTCTATAACTCTAATTGACATATCAAACTCACCAAGAATGGCAAATGCCAATACAAAATAGATAATTTGAAACAATAAGATATTAAAAAAAAAGTTATTTTATCCATGGATGAATTTCTTGCCAATTTGATTTGAATGGTATGAGTTATGTTTGTGTCCTCATAATGAGGAAACTTAATGATAATGATGAAGGGAGAACTAATAAGTGGTCAATTACATGATGTATATCATAGTTAAGATCTCAGGATTTTCCTACTTAAATACTAGTATATACTTATATCAAGATTTTCATGCATTTATAATCTATGTATGGTGTGATATCTTTCTAATCCTATCCACCTACATGAATCGTCTGTCGCTGTCACTGTTTTTCTCGACTAAGTTTAGTTATTATTTAACTTTGATTGTGAAACAAGTTCTTACATCTTGGACAAATCATGCTCAAAGTCTTCCTGGGTAGATCCACTACTAAGCAAATGCAGAAACAGTGTCTTGTCAAGGACACAACACATAGCAGTGGCAGAGAATTGAACCCATGACCCTCTGATCATGGGGTTGGTGTTCTATCACTGGACCACGCGCACACCACTTCTCAACCAAGGGTGCTGGGGATGAATGGGAGTAGTTGCAACATCCAGAGGAATGTTTAATTCCAAACCCTTGGAATAACACCCTAGTAAATTTCCAATTTAGGGTTTTTTGATTCAAATATAAAATTTTTAATTTAAGATTTTCATGTATAAATTCCATTTTAGAACCATTCTTTTGGATTGTTAAGCTTATAATATTTTAATTGAATAGTAAGAAAAAAAGGGGCAGTAGCCTAATGGATAGAGTGTTGGTCACTCACTCCAGATGTTGCGGGTTTGATCCCCAACTCGAATGGATGCCTCCCATCAAATACAACACTCAGTACTGGTTCTAATTAGTAAGTGGACTTGAGAGCAGTTAATATAAGCTTTGAGCTTTCATCGTAATAGAGCTTAAATAAATTAGTATAAACTAAGCCTGTCTAACTCTATTGATCATCTACATTTTATTAACAGAAAAAGTAATGAAACCATCTAGAACTTCGAGCGTGATTTGTCTAAGTTGTAATAACTTGTTTCACAATCAAAGTAAAACTATTTATTTGACTTCTGCTTGTTACGCAGGGTAATTGAACTGACAATCAAGTATGAATCAGTTTTAATGAAGAATTTTCTCAGTAAAGCATTGATCTTTGCATTTCTGCACTAAATTGTCTTTCCTAACCATTTGTATTCTGTGAACATAATTTTCTGCAAAATATGATACCTGCATCCCCCATCCAGGGATGGGGGCACGACTGTTAGGGCGAGAGTGTTAATTAGAAGAAATAGGATTTATATGGGGATGTCGTTTAATCTGTGATTGATTCAAAATACCTTTAAACCTCCCTAACAATAAAGACAGTAACAGACTGTGTTTAAAACAAATATGACATACCCGGTAGTTAAATTTTAATCATAAATGTAGATAAAACAAGTGATTTGAGGGTATAGCAGGAAATACATTTCAACTAAATGCAGATATCGGTATATTGATGAAAATGGGGACTCTGAGCTGCGTTCAACATGGTTAAACATGTTTACTCTGTTTATAAACGCAAATGGTGACTCAATGAATGAAAAGTAAAAGGAAATCGGTCTACTCGGTTTTGTCCCTCTACTTCCCATAAAGTCACATGATTAAACACAAGCAAACAGCTCGCGGAAGTGTTTTAAGTGAACATGTTGTTCAGTTCACTTTTATTATCAAACGTTTGCAAACAAATTAAACATTTAAGTGGACTAAATGCAACCTTGGTTTGTTACTTTCCAACTATGTAGACAATCCATATTACAGGCTCCCCACATCATTATCTCCTTATAAATATGTTCTGTATAAAACATTCATTACTGCATAACCCACAAGAGAAATCGCTGACCAGTCTGGGTCACTGGTAATCAATCAATACCTTTGATTAAGTGCTGTCCACTCTTCATCTCAATTTCATATGTATGGTATTATTTTTTAATAGAATGGTGAAGGGCATTAAACTAAGTGTTACTCTGTCTGTTCGTGCTTTCGTCTGTCCATCCATCTGAGGTTAAAAAGTTTGATATTTGTTAACGTTGGTAAAATTTTAGAGAAGCAATGGCCTTAGTTCGACTTAATTTTTTGGTATAAAATTGGATTCTGGTATTGTATTGATAGAAACTTAAATGAAAATTATGATTTTGTTTAATTTATTTGCTATGCATTACAGGTTTGTGTTAAAAGCTTGTCAACATTATCAAATGTATTATCCTGGACCCAACATCATTGTCATTCATTCAAGAATTGATATTGGGAACTAGGCGGCAGTTTTATATGCAGTTTAGTTTTATGTACCGTGGCAACCAGCTTTATTGATTAAAGGAGACCTTGGACTCCTGAACATAAATCTGAGTAGAATCACTGTCATTCAGCAAGTAGCTGGTAAACTCTTTCACATAAATTTTTTTTTACCTTCTGGATTCGAACCCACTGTGATCCTTATCTGGGAGTGGTAAGTGATCTTTAGACAGTGTCTTAAACCAAGGGGGCCATGGAGACGTTTGTTTGGTATAGTCATTTTTGAAAGTCAAGCAGTGACATGTAATGTGTCCAGTTGGCAAATACAATGTACTTTAATTTTGAGAGCCTCATGGTAGATTGAATTGTTCAAAAGAGTTCCCGTGTTAAAAAAATATTATATTTATTATTGTTATTATTAGTGCCCTCCTAGGCTGAGTGGTCTAAGGCTAGTAAAACAGCTGCTGTAGCATCATAATACCAAGTTGTACTGCAATGTGGAAAAGATACAGAAAAAAAAATTAGTTTCAAAATTGTTTGTAAATGGCTAACAATTAATGTATTTATGATGTGGACAAGTTACTCAAAGGTTTAGAAACTAAAATATCCAACTTGCATGTTATCAGTGGTCATGTGTATAAAATAGCAGTTGTAAATGCTGGTTTGAGGAGAGCTTATCAGTTGGACAACTGTCAATGTTTACATGCGATATTGACTTTAGGTTACTGAGGTAAACATTGACACGTTGGCGATGTAACATCAATGAAATTGTTCCACAGCAAACAGGGATGTTGACACTGTGGGCGATGAAAGAAGATTGAAGAAAAGCCGAAGAATGTACTATTATGATAAAAGGGTATTACAGGGGTGCTTACAATAACTATGAGGCTTAATTGTAGACGCGAAGAAAAATGTTTTCTTCATTGCACATGTGTTATTAATTTGAATTCTACCCATACCCACAATACAATGCTGTTACCAATTCAGTTTATTTCACCACAGGGATGTTATGCTCTTGAAATGCACAAGTTAATATGATTTTACACTATTCTCAGAAGTTTGTTGTTGTAGGGTGTTCAGGGTCCCTTTCAATAATTTTTCAGTTGTTATCGTAACAGTGTCTACTTGAGACAGTATTCTGAGCAATGCCACACTGGAGTATCATGCCGCAGACACATGGTATGATACCCCACCCAGTCACATTATACTGACACTGGGCTGAGCAGACCTACAACTCTCCTCTAAATGTTGAGTGCTAAGTAAGGAAGCTTCTAGTACTATTTTTCAAGTCTGGTATGACCTGACCTGGGATCGAACCCACAACCATCTGCATATAAGGCTGACACTCTACCCCTAGACTATCGCTGTGGTAATCATAATTACATAGCTAATTGATATATAACTTGATGTTCATGAAGGTTGTTTATACTTGCAGATGTAGAAGGTATTGGAGTACAGAGCCACATCACTGCAGATTGTCATCCCAACCCTATATTTAAACCATTCTTCTGCATTCTGAGGCAGGATCTGAAAATCCTGCAGTGTCATAGGTCAGAACAGGTAACAACAGTTGATTTGTATGTCTTTATAGCATTTAGTTTCCAGCTGTAAATTATATACCGGTAATAACATTTATTTTGTAAACAGAGATAAGGCCATACAATAAATACCTGTGATTTGGGTTACCCGACCAACCCTAAATTTAGGTCTTGATTATAGCATTTTTTTTATCTCGAAAAAAAAAAAGAAAGAACGAATATGCTTTATGTGTCAAGAAAATTAAATTTGTATTGTTCTTTATTGATTTTCTGTCATAATTAGATTAAAACAAGTTGAAATCAGTATGCCTATAATAGATGATTGTTATGACAGTTTCTCCGTAAAATGAAAATTAGAAAAAAAAAGAAGAGAAACCTTAAACACAGATGTTTTTTTTCTGGCCCAATCACGTCAGTAGTTTGCAATCTGACCAGAGCATACATTGTTTGACTGTCTGTTGAATAACTATTTGTAAAACGACTCTTCTATATAGTTCCAACTTACTGCAAAGGGAGATAAATCTTCAATACTTAGTTGACATTTGTAAAGGGGAATAATTCAGTTGTGAGAGACATGATCTTAATTTCAAGTGGCAAAATGAACTGATGCCTTATGAAAATTTAAGCAATTACAGTTATCCACTGCACTTATATTGTTATTAACATTGTGTTGGGTATTTGTTACACTCAGAGATTTTTTTCGTTTTGGTAAATTATTATTTAATTTGAAAAAAGACGGTTTATTTAATAGGAGGTAAATGAAATTATTTATTTTATGGTGTTTGATGAATTATAGACTCTCAATGAAATTTTTTTTGTTTTTTTACTGTTTGAAACAGTGAAAGTATAAATGGTAATGTCACTATTGTCAATCATAAGATAAAAAGAAATAGTTGGTTCAAATGTAATATTAATTAAATTTTACTCATGAACTCTTTCCAATTCAAAGCCAGTAAATACAGCTAAACATTTTAGAGTTTTCATTGACAAATCAATTGTCGTATGAGCAGGAGAGTAGGGGTGCATTTTGTTTGAAGAAGACACAAGAACTAAACAATAAAAAACTTCTTTGATACAGGCTTTTCAATATACAGGTAACAGGAAATCTCTCCCTTCATGGAAATTAAATAGATACATGTACTGTTGTCAGTAGTTTTGATATGTCATAAAATTATTAAAATGATATAACTTAATTGCAGGAGGTAGAGTACCTTCCCAGTCTGGTGCGACTACCAGTGGTGAGACTGGATGAGGGAAAGAACCAGTTTGACAGGCGGTGGGGGTATGAAGCCCTCGAGAGCATAAAGGAAAATGCCCTGCAACATCAGTGTGACAAATGTATGTAAAGTCAGTCTGTAATGATATATACAAAAAGCTATCACTGGGTGTGGGTGATGGGAGTGCAGGGTGAGGTTGTAGATTTTGACAACATTTCCAATATGTGGGTTGGAGTGATGTAATATATATTTAGCCGTTTTATGGGTGGGTGTGTTTAAACGATTTCTGGTGTTGAATTGTCTGTTTTTACATACAACTTGCTAACCTTTAGTGGTTGCACACATCTCGGTCTGGATTCTCTAGTTGATGGCTGGTGATGTGAAGGAAAAATATTAACAAAGCTTTATCAATTTTATACATTTATTTCCATTCCAAGCAGTGATGTTTGTTTTACTTCACATGGATCAAACATCTATTTTACTTGTTGAACTAAATAAAAGGTTTTTTAAAGTATGTAAAATTCACAAGTTAAATCTATGATAAAAGTCATCTCGTAAAATTAATAGTCACATAGTTTCTCTATTCACTGATGTAGTACACAGAAGAAATTTTCTGGAAGTTTGTTAACAAATTCAGTTTAACCCTTTACTTCATATAGACGCCTTTGGACATCTCTAATATAGACACCTTTGGACACCTCTAAAATAGAAGGCTTTTGAATTATTGGGTGAATTATGTTTATATCAACTGACAGCATGGAAAATAGTGCAGGAAGTGTCTTCCAGCACTGTTTTCAATGGCCTTCTGTGATTGGTGCAGGAAAACGCGTATCTATGGAGTAAAGGGTTAAAATGAAAGTAACTACAGTTTTTAAACTGATAATGCAATAATAGAAAAACATAATTTTACCAATTTTACATCACTTTGCTTAAGTCAACACTTTTTTTATTTTACTTGTCACATGTAGCCTTGGACTAAATAAAATGTGATGGGCAGCGAGTCTTGATAATGAGTTGGGTTGCTGATGTAGTAGATTCAGTGCTGGCTGCTTACGCCATGGTTCAGTACAATGGCCTCTCAAAGACAACAATCAGTACTGGTTCTACATAGGAAACGGACTCGGATCAGTTCATATAAGCTCTGAGTTTTCTTTGCAATTGCACTAAAATAAATAAGTTGCACTAACACTGAATCCATAATCTTGTTCTGTGAAATTCATGGTTTTTAGAAAATGATAAAATACAATAATTAGTTTACTCTAAAATGGTTGGTTTCCTGCATATAATCTAAAATGGTTGGGTTTCTCACATACATTCGAAAATGGTTGGTTTCCTGCATACACCTTCATTGGTGGTCCAGTTAATGTTCACGCTCATGTTGGAAGAATTTTACCGAGTTTCTACCTGTTTAAACTACGTTTATTATACCTGGGAACGCTTTAAAATCATTGAATAGTTTCAGTGATTAGAATCTCGTTTTCTGTATCATTAGCTTAACTCCCTGTTGTACATAGCCAATTGTATCTAGCAGTAATCGAACAATTTGTTAGGTGTAATGTAACATGCTGCAGTGATTTTATGAAATTTCTTCAGGCTTAAAGTCTGGAAAGAGAAAAGAAGAAAGGAATTAATGGGGTTCAATGCCAATTTTAGCACGCAACAGGTCATAATGTGTGCAGTGAGTAATTTTTTTTAGGGGTAAATGTATACATACATGCATTCAAAAATTTGAATTCAGTGATGGTTAATCGGGCCACCTCAGTAAAAGTCCATAGATTCAATTTTGTCGTGTTAGTAAACATATACATATAACCATTTAATTTTTTAACAATATTAAAAACTTCAATAAAATACACGTCTTTATAGATTTATTATGTTTATCTTTCAATATAATTGAAAATCAGGTGATTTATGCCCTCTTCACATTCAGACAAGACCATGAAGACCTCGCTGCATCCTAATCATTTCCATGAACACAGTGGGGACATGGTCAAAATGGAAAAAATATGCAATTTTCAAGTTCATACTACGTCCTTACTATGTCCCGTCCCTCACTGCATCTAGCACGTGTCCACCAATTTCTTACCATGCACATTATCACGTGTGAACCACATCCAGTGCCTTTTTACTACGTCCTTATTACATTCTTACTACCACTAATAAAATCTCAACATGCCCTTACCACACGCTTTAATACCATGCGCTTACCATGCTTACAACTCAGTGACAATGCAGTGAGAACACCATGCAATCTTCTCCGTCAGTGCCACACATGTACTACATCAGTGAAGTCCTTACTAGTTTAAGTTGCTTTGATACTACGTCAATGCTGTTGTTACTACATCCTTATTAAGCTCATTTGCTGCGTCCTGATTTGACCACATCCTCACTACGTATTTTTTTAACATGTCCAAAGTTTGATCATGTCCTCCACATCCATGGAGACCATTCCATGCCTTATGGGTTTCTACTGCATTCCTATTAGTTCTTCCTGGGTCAACCCATTTTGTTAAGAACATAGTGGGAATGTGGCTGAGTGTGAGGGGGGTTTAACTAACATGTTTCTGGTAATTACCGAAATACCAAAAATAAGATAAAAGACAATTGTGTTGAAGTACAATAATGGTTATTAAACTACAAGGAGCAGGCAAGATGTACCTTTTTTGCATATCTGCATTATTACCAGGGTTAGATATTTTTATCTCACCCTATAGTGGTCGAGATAAATTCTTATTCTGTGACATTGGAACAGAGCATCCAAAACAATTATCCCTCGAGATGGAATTTCTATCCGCACCTTAAACCCATTTAATATTATGTTCTACTCCTACGAGGTCAAAGTTAGTTATACTGCCTGGTGCTAAAGCATATAATCAATTGAAAAATGAACAATTAGGTCAAGTACTACTAAGTGGGTCTGTAAACACACTGGAAATGTCCACAGTCTCTGAATGTTCAAGAGGGTAATGTGTTCCGAACTGGAAGCTGTATTGTTACTGAAATTAAGTTTTTACACTGACATCTAATGTTTCACATAATAAATAACTAGCCTTCAGTAATTACCTATTGCATGTAGTGTATGTTTAATGGGCGGACTCAGACTTGTGAGGGAGCCATAATCACTACCCCAGGTAATAATTACAGGTGTTATATGGTTGGTTTATTCCGTTAATGATGCGATTAAATCATCTGGCCTTGTAACCTGTATGTGAATGAAGCATATTGACATTTTGGGGAAGTCAGAAATCAGAATGATGCCGGGTTAGAAATGAAAATGTTATAGAAGATGGGAAAGTTGAAAGTGGGGATGCTTATATAGGAATGTTTAACACTAATGCTTTAGATGGAGATGTTCAATGTGGGAATGTTTAAGATGGGAATGTTAGATGTGGGAATGTTTAAAGATGGGAATGATAATTGTAGGAATGTTTCAGGTGGGAATGTTTGAGTATGGAGTGTAAAATACTAGTATGTTTAAGCTGGGAATGTTTAAAGACGGGACTGTAAGATGTGGGAATGTTTAAGGTGGGAATGTTTAAGATGGGAATATTAAATGTGGGCATGTTTAAGATGGAAATTTTATGGGAATTTTAAATGTGGGCATGTTTAAGGTGGGAATTTTAAATGTGGGAATGTTTAAGATGGAAATGTTAAATTTGGGAATGTTAGATGTGTGACTGTTAATGGTGGGGATGTTGAATGTGGGCATGTTTAAGGTGGGAATTTTAAATTTGGGAATGTTAGATGTGGAACCGTTAAAGGTGGGACTATTAAATGTGGTAATGTTTAAGGTGGGAATGTTAAATATGGGATTGTTAGATGTGGGACTGTTTAAGGTGTGGATGTTAAATGTGGGCATACTTAAGGTGGGAATTTTAAATATGGGAATGTTTAAGGTGGGAATGTTAAATTTGGGATTGTTTGATGTGGGAATGTTTAAGGTGGGAATGTTTAATGTGGGAATATTAAAAGATGGGAATGTTTTAAGTGGGAATGTTTGAGTAGGGAGTGTTAAATATTGGAATGTTTAAGTTGGGAATGTTGAATGTGGGAATATTTAAAGATCGGAATGTTTTAGGCTGGAATGTTTGAGTAAGGAGTGTTAAGCATTGGAATGTTTAAGGTGGGAATGTTGAATGTTGGAATATTTAAAGATGGGAATGTTTTAGGTGGGAATATTTGAGTAGGGAGTGTTAAGTATTGGAATGTTTAAGGTGGGAATGTTGAATGTTTGAATATTCAAAGATGGGAATGTTTTAGGTGAGAATGTTTGAGTAGGGAGTGTTAAGTATTGGAATGTTTAAGGTGGGAATGTTGAAAGTTGGAATATTTAAAGATGGGAATGTTTTGGGTAGGAATGTTTGAGTAGAGTGTTAAGTATTGGAATGTTTAAGGTGGGAATGTTGAATGTTGGAATATTTAAAGATGGGAATGTTAACGGTGGGAATGTTGAATGTGGGATTGTTACATATTGGAATGTTTAAGGTAGAAATGCTTAACATGGGAAGATTTAAGTATGAGACTGTGAAATGTTTAAGGTGAGAATGTTAAATTTAGGAATTTAAATATGGGAATGTTTAAGGTAAAATGTTTAATTTGGGAATGTTAAATGTGGGAATGTTTATGGTGGGAATGTTTAGGTAGTGGGAATGCTTAAGATGGGAATGTTAAATTTGGGAATGTTAAATGTGGGAATGCTTAAGATGGAAATGTTTAGTTCGGGAATGCTTAAGATGGGAATGTTAAATGTGGGAATGCTTAATATGGGAATGTTAAATGTGGGAATGTTTAAGGCAGGAATGTTAAATATGGGAATGCTTAAGATGGGAATGTTAAATGTGGGAATGCTTAATGTGGAAATGTTTAGTGTCGGAATGCTTAAGATGGGAATGTTTAGTGTGGGAATGCTTAATATGGGAATGTTTAGTGTTGGAATGCTTAATATGGGAATGTTAAATGTGGGAATGTTTAAGGCAGGAATGTTAAATGTGGGAATGTTTAATGTTGAAATGTTTAGTGTCAGAATGCTTAAGATGGGAATATTTAGTGTGAGAATGTTTAAGGCAGGAATGTTAAATATGGGATTGCTTAAGGTGGGGATGTTAAATGTGTAGGATATTAAATGTAGAAATGTTTTAAAACTGGGAATGTTTAAGTCAGACGTTAGATGTTAGGCAACAGCAATTTAGACTACTCAGTCACAGAGGACCCAATCAAAGAATTTAAAAAAAAATGATAGACTGCGGCGTGGTCTAGTGTCCACCTCGCATGCAGAAGGATGTGGGTTCAATCCCCGGCAGGGTCATACCAAAGGCTTTAAAAATGGTACTAGAAGCTTCCTCGTTTAACGCTCAGCATTTAGAGGAGAGTTCTAGGTCTGGTCGGCCCGGTGTCAGTATAATGTGACTGGGTGGGGTATCATACCATGAGACTGCGGCATGATACTCCAGTGTGACAGCGCTTAGAATACTGTCTCAAGTAGACACCGTCGTGATATGACTGAAATATTGTTGAAAACGATGCTAAACACCATACAACAACAACAACTACAACTTAAACATTATAGCTCAATGTTTTAAAGTAGAACATGTCCCTTTTCCCTCTAAATTGGTATATATGTGTTGGAAGATAGTACAATTATATATTTGTTTTATCAAGAAAAGAGTCAGTGAAGGTATATTCTTAAAACCTTCACTTTTACACTCTTTTATCCATACACAATATATCCCCAGTTTTCATGTCAGTAATCATTTTAAAAGATATTATGATGGAAGCCCTATATTTAAAAACAATTTAAATAAACATTTGATATAATTTGTGCAATTCTAGTACACATGGTCTGTTTCGTGTGCTTTATTGATCTTTGTGTCTTCATTCAAAACAGTGGTGTAGCATTACATTTCTTGGGTCTTTTTTTCTGAAACCAATTAGCATTTGGGTCGCTTTTTGTTCTTTGCAGTAATTTGAAAACAAAGATTTGAAAGAAGTCATCTGAACTTGGTGGTTTACGACATGTTTTGTTTCGTTAGGTTTTGTTTGCGTTTGTATTATTATAAATTATGTGTTCCGACTGAGTCATAAAGCAAGAGGTGTTTTAAGTGCTCATTGTTCTTTATTTATTTCAGCACGGTCTCCCGGTTTCTTAACTTTCATCAGTGTTCTGTTGGTTAACTTTATTACACATATATTTCTTACATAACATGGATATGTATGACATGATTGCATTTTTTATGTGAGTGTTTTGTGTATTATATATAACCACCAAGAACTGGAGTGAAACCGATGTTTACCTGGTTTGGACTATAAAAATACAGTTGACATGTTGGGACCAGGTAAATATTATCAAACTTCATATTGTAGACTGTAGGTTTTCAGTGTCATATTGAGACCAGGTAAATATTATCAAACTTTATATTGTAGACTGTAGGTTTTCAGTGTCATGCTTTCTTTAATTAAGATCAAAATAATTGTCATATAAAATTGAAAAAGCAAAAAAAACAACAACAAATGAGTGGAGTGGATTACATGTTCCTTAGTTTATGTGTCGATTCTGTGTTTTCTTCAAGCCTGTCTTGAGTTATCAAAGTGGTCTCGTGGGGAAGGATGCTGCAAAATACTAGTTTTTTTACTACTTAATATGGACAAGGGTCGTAGAAAATATAGGGTAACTTAGTAGAGGTGATAGACTGTGAGTTAAGGTTTGATTCTAGTTTGTGTCGTTTGCATGGTGTGGGTCTCAGGTTTAAAATATTAAAACCTCAGGTTTAATTTCCCACCAGGACTATTGTATCCTTGGTCAAGTGGAGTACATTGTCTTGTGGTAGGACGTCAAACCCAGTATCAGAGCATCCCCTGTTGGGTTATGTGTGGTGTACTTGGTCTGGTGGAGTACATTGTCTTGTGGTAGGACGTCAAACCCAGTATCAGAGCATCCCCTGCCGTGGTCATGTGTGGTGTACTTGGTCTGGTGGAGTACATTGTCTTGTGGTAGGACGTCAAACTCAGTATCAGAGCATCCCCTGCCATGGTTATATGTGGTGTACATGGTCAGGGGGAGTACATAGTCTTGTGGTAGGACGTCAAACCCAGTATTAGAGCATCCCATGCCATTGTCATGTGTGGTGTACTTGGTCTGGTGGAGCATATGGTCTTGTGGTAGAGTGTCAGACCCAGTGGCAGAGGGTTGTTGAATCATCCCCTGCCATGGTTATGTGTGGTGTACTTGATCTGGTGGAGCATATGGTCTTGTGGTAGAGTGTCAGACTCAGTGGCAGAGGGTTGTTGAATCATCCCCTGACATGGTCATGTGTAGTGTACTTGGTCTGGTGAAGCATATGGTCTTGTGGTAGGGTGTCAGACCCAGTGGCAGAGGGTTGTTGAATCATCCCCTGCTATGGTCATGTGTGGTGTACTTGGTCTGGTGGAGCATATGGTCATGTGGTAGGGTGTCAGACCCAGTGGCAGAGGGTTGTTGAATCATCCCCTGCCATGGTCATGTGTGGTGTACTTGGTCTGGTGGAGCATATGGTCTTGTGGTAGAGTGTCAGACCCAGTGGCAGAGGGTTGTTGAATCATCCCCTGCCAGGGTTATGTGTGGTGTACTTGGTCTGGTGGAGCATATGGTCTTGTGGTAGAGTGTCAGACCTAGTGGCAGAGGGTTGTTGAATCATCCCCTGACATGGTCATGTGTAGTGTACTTGGTCTGGTGAAGCATATGGTCTTGTGGTAGGGTGTCAGACCCAGTGGCAGAGGGTTGTTGAATCATCCCCTGCTATGGTCATGTGTGGTGTACTTGGTCTGGTGGAGCATATGGTCATGTGGTAGGGTGTCAGACCCAGTGGCAGAGGGTTGTTGAATCATCCCCTGCCATGGTCATGTGTGGTGTACTTGGTCTGGTGGAGCATATGGTCTTGTGGTAGAGTGTCAGACCCAGTGGCAGAGGGTTGTTGAATCATCCCCTGCCAGGGTTATGTGTGGTGTACTTGGTCTGGTGGAGCATATGGTCTTGTGGTAGAGTGTAAGACCCAGTGGCAGAGGGTTGCTGAATCATCTCCTGCCACAGTTATGTGTGGTGTACTTGGTCTGGTGGAGCATATGGTCTTGTGGTAGAGTGTCAGACCTAGTGGCAGAGGGTTGTTGAATCATCTCCTGGAAGGTTATGTGTGGTGTACTTGGTCTGGTGGAGCATATGGTCTTGTGGTAGAGTGTCAGACCCAGTGGCAGAGGGTTGTTGAATCATCCCCTGCCATGGTCATGTGTGGTGTACTTGGTCTGGTGAAGCATATGGTCTTGTGGTAGGGTGTCAGACCCAGTAGCAGAGGGTTGCTGAATCATCTCCTGCCATGGTTATGTGTGGTGTACTTGGTCTGGTGGAGCATATGGTCATGTGGTAGAGTGTCAGACATAGTGGCAGAGGGTTGTTGAATCATCCCCTGCCATGGTCATGTGTGGTGTACTTGGTCTGGTGGAGCATATGGTCTTGTGGTAGAGTGTCAGACCCAGTGGCAGAGGGTTGCTGAATCATCTCCTGCCACAGTTATGTGTGGTGTACTTGGTCTGGTGGAGCATATGGTCTTGTGGTAGGGTGTCAGACTCAGTGGCAGAGGGTTGTTGAATCATCTCCTGCCACAGATATGTGTGGTGTACTTGATCTGGTGGAGCATCATTTTTTTATGGTCATGTGGTAGAGTGTCAGACTCAGTGGCAGAGGGTTGTTGAATCATCTCCTGCCACAGTTATGTGTGGTGTACTTGGTCTGGTGGAGCATATGGTCATGTGGTAGGGTGTCAGACTCAGTGGCAGAGGGTTGTTGAATCATCCCCTGCCATGGTCATGTGTGGTGTACTTGGTCAGTTGGAGCATATGGTCTTGTGGTAGGGTGTCAGACTCAGTGGCAGAGGGTTGTTGACTCATCTCCTGCCACAGTTATGTGTGGTGTACTTGATCTGGTGGAGCATATGGCCTTGTGGTAGGGTGTCAGACCCAGTGGCAGAGGGTTGTTTAATCATCCCCTGCCACGGTTATGTGTGGTGTACTTGGTCTGGTGGAGCATATGGTCTTGTGGTAGAGTGTCAGACTCAGTGGCAGAGGGTTGTTGAATCATCTCCTGCCTTGGTTATGTGTGGTGTACTTGGTCTGGTGGAGCATATGGTCTTGTGGTAGGGTGTCAGACCCAGTGGCAGAGGGTTGTTGAATCATCCCCTGCCATGGTCATGTGTGGTAAACTTGGTCTGGTGGAGCATATGGTCTTGTGGTAGGGTGTCAGACTCAGTGGCAGAGGGTTGTTGAATCATCCCCTGCCACGGTTTTGTGTGGTGTACTTGGTCAGTTGGAGCATATGGTCTTGTGGAAGGGTGTCAGACCCAGTGGCAGAGGGTTGCTGAATCATCTCCTGCCACAGTTATGTGTGGTGTACTTGGTCTGGTGGAGCATATGGTCATGTGGTAGGGTGTCAGACTCAGTGGCAGAGGGTTGTTGAATCATCCCCTGCCATGGTCATGTGTGGTGTACTTGGTCTGGTGGAGCATATGGTCTTGTGGTAAAGTGTCAGACCCAGTGACAGAGGGTTGTTGAATCATCCCCTGCCCTGGTCATGTGTGGTGTACTTGGTCTGATGGAGCATATGGTCATGTGGTAGGGTGTCAGACCCAGTAGCAGAGGGTGGTTGAATCATCTCCTGCCACAGTTATGTGTGGTGTACTTGGTCTGGTGGAGCATATGGTCATGTGGTAGGGTGTCAGACTCAGTGGCAGAGGGTGGTTGAATCATCCCCTGCCATGGTCATGTGTGGTGTACTTGGTCTGCTGGAGCATATGGTCATGTGGTAAAGTGTCAGACTCAGTGGCAGAGGTTTGTTGAATCATCCCCTGCCTTGGTCATGTGTGATGTACTTGATCTGGTGGAGCATCATTTTTTTATGGTCATGTGGTAGAGTGTCAGACCCAGTGGCAGAGGGTTGTTGAATCATCCCCTGCCATGGTCATGTGTGGTGTACTTGGTCAGTTGGAGCATATGGTCTTGTGGTAGGGTGTCAGACTCAGTGGCAGAGGGTTGTTGAATCATCCCCTGCCATGGTCATGTGTGGTGTACTTGGTCTGGTGGAGCATCATTTTTTTATGGTCATGTGGTAGAGTGTCAGACCCAGTGGCAGAGGGTTGTTGAATCATCCCCTGCCATGGTCATGTGTGGTGTACTTGGTCTGCTGGAGCATCATTTTTTTATGGTCATGTGGTAGAGGGTTGTTGAATCATCTCCTGCCATGGTTATGTGTGGTGTACTTGGTCAGTTGGAGCATATGGTCTTGTGGTAGGGTGTCAGACCCAGTGGCAGAGAGTTGTTGAATCATCCCCTGCCATGGTCATGTGTGGTGTACTTGGTCTGGTGAAGCATATGGTCTTGTGGTAGAGTGTCAGACCCAGTGGCAGAGGGTTGTTGAATCATCCCCTGCCATGGTCATGTGTGGTGTACTTGGTCTGGTGAAGCATATGGTCTTGTGGTAGAGTGTCAGACCCAGTGGCAGAGGGTGGTTGAATCATCCCCTGCCATGGTCATGTGTGGTGTACTTGGTCTGCTGGAGCATCATTTTTTTATGGTCATGTGGTAGAGTGTCAGACCCAGTGGCAGAGGGTTGTTAAATCATCCCCTGCCATGGTCATGTGTGGTGTACTTGGTCTGGTGAAGCATATGGTCTTGTGGTAGGGTGTCAGACTCAGTAGCAGAGGGTTGTTGAATCATCCCCTGCCACAGTTATGTGTGGTGTACTTGATCTGGTGGAGCATCATTTTTTTATGGTCATGTGGTAGAGTGTCAGACCCAGTGGCAGAGGGTTGTTGAATCATCCCCTGCCACAGTTATGTGTGGTGTACTTGATCTGGTGGAGCATCATTTTTTTATGGTCATGTGGTAGAGTGTCAGACCCAGTGGCAGAGGGTTGTTGAATCATCCCCTGCCATGGTCATGTGTGGTGTACTTGGTCTGGTGAAGCATATGGTCTTGTGGTAGGGTGTCAGACTCAGTAGCAGAGGTTTGTTGAATCATCCCCTGCCATGGTCATGTGTGGTGTACTTGATCTGGTGGAGCATCATTTTTTTATGGTCATGTGGTAGAGTGTCAGACCCAGTGGCAGAGGGTTGTTAAATCATCCCCTGCCATGGTCATGTGTGATGTACTTGATCTGGTGGAGCATCATTTTTTAATGGTCATGTGGTAGGGTGTCAGACTCAGTGGCAGAGGGTGGTTGAATCATCCGCTGCCACGGTTATGTGTGGTGTACTTGGTCTGCTGGAGCATATGGTCATGTGGTAAAGTGTCAGACTCAGTGGCAGAGGTTTGTTGAATCATCCCCTGCCATAGTCATCTGTGGTGTACTTGGTCTGGTGGAGCATCATTTTTTTATGGTCATGTGGTAGGGTGTCAGACTCAGTGGCAGAGGGTTGTTGAATCATCTCCTGCCACAGTTATGTGTGGTGTACTTGATCTGGTGGAGCATCATTTTTTTATGGTCTTGTGGTAGGGTGTCAGACTCAGTGGCAGAGGGTTGTTGAATCATCCCCTGCCACGGTTATGTGTGGTGTACTTGGTCTGGTGGAGCATATGGTCTTGTGGTAGAGTGTCAGACCCAGTGGCAGAGGGTTGTTGAATCATCCCCTGCCACAGTTATGTGTGGTGTACTTGATCTGGTGGAGCATCATTTTTTTATGGTCTTGTGGTAGGGTGTCAGACTCAGTGGCAGAGGGTGGTTGAATCATCCCCTGCCACAGTTATGTGTGGTGTACTTGGTCTGGTGGAGCATATGGTCTTGTGGTAGAGTGTCAGACCCAGTGGCAGAGGGTTGTTGAATCATCCCCTGCCACAGTTTTGTGTGGTGTACTTGATCTGGTGGAGCATCATTTTTTTATGGTCTTGTGGTAGGGTGTCAGACTCAGTGGCAGAGGGTGGTTGAATCATCCCCTGCCATGGTCATGTGTGGTGTACTTGGTCTGGTGGAGCATATGGTCATGTGGTAGGGTGTCAGACCCAGTGGCAGAGGGTGGTTGAATCATCCCCTGCCATGGTCATGTGTGGTGTACTTGGTCTGCTGGAGCATATGGTCATGTGGTAAAGTGTCAGACTCAGTGGCAGAGGGTTGTTGAATCATCTCCTGCCACAGTTATGTGTGGTGTACTTGGTCAGTTAGAGCATATGGTCTTGTGGAAGGGTGTCAGACTCAGTGGCAGAGGGTTGCTGAATCATCTCCTGCCACAGTTATGTGTGGTGTACTTGGTCAGTTGGAGCATATGGTCTTTTGGTAGAGAGTCAGACCCAGTGGCAGAGGGTTGTTGAATCATCCCCTGCCATGGTCATGTGTGGTGTACTTGGTCTGGTGGAGCATATGGTCTTGTGGTAGGGTGTCAGACCCAGTGGCAGAGGGTTGTTGAATCATCTCCTGCCATGGTCATGTGTGGTGTACTTGGTCTGGTGGAGCATATGGTCTTGTGGTAGGGTGTCAGACTCAGTGGCAGAGGGTTGTTGAATCATCCCCTGCCAGGGTTATGTGTGGTGTACTTGGTCTGGTGGAGCATATGGTCATGTGGTAGAGTGTCAGACTCAGTGGCAGAGGGTTGTTGAATCATCCCCTGCCACAGTTATGTGTGGTGTACTTGATCTGGTGGAGCATCATTTTTTATGGTCACGTGGTAGAGTGTCAGACCCAGTGGCAGAGGGTTGTTGAATCATCCCCTGCCAGGGTTATGTGTGGTGTACTTGGTCTGGTGGAGCATATGGTCTTGTGGTAGAGTGTCAGACCCAGTGGCAGAGGGTTGTTGAATCATCTCCTGCCACGGTTATGTGTGGTGTACTTGGTCTGGTGGAGCATATGGTCTTGTGGTAGGGTGTCAGACCCAGTAGCAGAGGGTTGCTGAATCATCTCCTGCCATGGTTATGTGTGGTGTACTTGGTCTGGTGGAGCATATGGTCATGTGGTAGAGTGTCAGACATAGTGGCAGATGGTTGTTGAATCATCCCCTGCCATGGTCATGTGTGGTGTACTTGGTCTGGTGGAGCATATGGTCATGTGGTAGAGTGTCAGACATAGTGGCAGAGGGTTGTTGAATCATCCCCTGCCATGGTCATGTGTGGTGTACTTGGTCTGGTGGAGCATATATATGGTCTTGTGGTAGGGTGTCAGACTCAGTGGCAGAGGGTTGTTGAATCATCCCCTGCCACAGTTATGTGTGGTGTACTTGATCTGGTGGAGCATCATTTTTTATGGTCATGTGGTAGAGTGTCAGACCCAGTGGCAGAGGGTTGTTGAATCATCTCCTGCCACGGTTATGTGTGGTGTACTTGGTCTTGTGGAGCATATGGTCTTGTGGTAGGGTGTCAGACCCAGTGGCAGAGGGTTGTTGAATCATCTCCTGCCATGGTCATGTGTGGTGTACTTGGTCTGGTGGAGCATATGGTCTTGTGGTAGGGTGTCAGACTCAGTGGCAGAGGGTTGTTGAATCATCCCCTGCCACAGTTATGTGTGGTGTACTTGGTCTGGTGGAGCATATGGTCATGTGGTAGAGTGTCAGACTCAGTGGCAGAGGGTTGTTGAATCATCCCCTGCCACAGTTATGTGTGGTGTACTTGATCTGGTGGAGCATCATTTTTTATGGTCATGTGGTAGAGTGTCAGACCCAGTGGCAAAGGGTTGTTGAATCATCCCCTGCCACGGTTATGTGTGGTGTACTTGGTCTGGTGGAGCATATGGTCATGTGGTAGAGTGTCAGACCCAGTGGCAGAGGGTTGTTGAATCATCCCCTGCCATGGTCATGTGTGGTGTACTTGGTCTGGTGGAGCATATGTTCATGTGGTAGAGTGTCAGACCCAGTGGCAGAGGGTTGTTGAATCATCCCCTGCCACGGTTATGTGTGGTGTACTTGATCTGATTGAGCATCATTTTTTTATGGTCATGTGGTAGAGTGTCAGACCCAGTGGCAGAGGTTTGTTGAATCATCCCCTGCCATGGTCATGTGTAATGTACTTGGTCTGGTGGAGCATATGGTCTTGTGGTAGGGTGTCAGACTCAGTGGCAGAGGGTTGTTGAATCATCCCCTGCCATGGTCATGTGTGGTGTACTTGGTCTGGTGGAGCATATGGTCTTGTGGTAGGGTGTTAGACCCAGTGGCAGAGGGTTGTTGAATCATCCCCTGTCACAGTTATGTGTGGTGTACTTGGTCTGGTGGAGCATATGGTCTTGTGGTATGGTGTCAGACTCAGTGGCAGAGGGTTGTTGAATCATCTCCTGCCACAGTTATGTGTGGTGTACTTGGTCTGGTGAAGCATATGGTCTTGTGGTAGGGTGTCAGACCCAGTAGCAGAAGGTTGTTTAATCATCCCCTGCCATGGTCATGTGTGGTGTACTTGATCTGGTGAAGCATATGGTCTTGTGGTAGGGTGTCAGACCCAGTAGCAGAAGGTTGTTTAATCATCCCCTGCCATGGTCATGTGTGGTGTACTTGATCTGGTGAAGCATATGGTCTTGTGGTTGAGTGTCAGACCGAGTGGCAGAGGGTTGTTGAATCATCCCCTGCCACGGTTATGTGTGATGTACTTGATCTGGTGGAGCATCATTTTTTGATGGTCATGTGGTAGAGTGTTAGACCCAGTGGCAGAGGGTTGTTGAATCATCCCCTGCCATGGTCATGTGTGGTGTACTTGGTCTGGTGGAGCATATGGTCTTGTGGTAGGGTGTCAGACCCAGTGGCAGAGAGTTTTTGAATCATCCCCTGCCATGGTTATGTGTGGTGTACTTGGTCTGGTGGAGGATATGGTCTTGTGGTAGAGTGTCAGACCCAGTGGCAGAGGGTTGTTGAATCATTCCCTGCCACGGATATGTGTTGTGTACTTGATCTGGTGGAGCATATGGTCTTGTGGTAGAATGTCAGACCCAGTGACAGAGATTTGTTGATTGGCCTAAGGTGCCGTCTCAAGTTCACTTACCTCTCACTGTTAAGGCCCTCTGTTCCAGTTTTGTTTGCTCAAAAACTTAATGTGAGAAAGTTTGCCAGTTACTTGCGGAAGAATTGTGGTTCTACTCAGATTCATTCTGAGGTCTTCCTCCACCAATAAAACTTGATATGCCATATATAACTTGAAGTGTGTTGAAAATAGCATTAAACCCCATTCAACTAACAAACCTGGATGTCTGTGTTGGCAATGACATTTAAGCCCATTCTAAACAATTCTAAAGAGAGAAGACTAATATCTTGCCCATGCACACTGCCCAATGTAAATCATTTGACAATAAACTGTATTGTTGGCATTCTGATTTAACAGAACGGTTTTGTTCCCTATTTAATACTGTCAATATCATCCTGTTCATAGTTATCCTTGCATCTTAAGTGGTTTATCTCAAAAGCTCAAAAAAAAGTTACATTAGATTTAAGAAAAAGATAAAACTTCAATTCACAATGTATCGTTTTACCAAATACAAGATTTATTGACCTAAATGACATTGCAAGATTATTTTAGATTGAAATCACAATATTAGCCTTTTTATTTACAATTTAATTGAAGATGAAAAATTAAAGGCGAAGTCACTTAAAGGCAGATTGAAAATGTCACTTGAGATTGTAATTAGCCTGTGAGATGTTTGGGGTGAACTGCTGATGAAATAGACATTCGTAAGGGTTCTTTATGGGTACTGTAACATAATTACTTACTGGTCACCAAACTGTAACCATGTATATTGGTTTTGACATCTTCCATCACAAACATATACGACTTGTAATATGTAGACGAAGACATTAAACCCCATTAAGGATGAAATATCTTTCTAGAAGATGTCATGCTATTTTATTTTATATGTATATAAGCAATGAATTATTACTTATGATTTTTTTCTCAAGCTGGATTATAGTTTATTTATTAGCAAATCTTTCTTTGTGTATTAATATCCTAAACAAATGTTTGGGTGCAGTGAAGTAGAAGCTGTATCAATAAATGCCCACATAATGCCAACAGGTAGATGGGTTGCAGGTTTCCTCTAAGTCAGGTAGAAACCGCAGACTTCTGTTTTTCTAAGATAATTTCTACTAGAGTATTAGTGTGAGCTGGGACTAGAGTATTAGTGTGAGCTGGGGCTCGATTCACTCAGTCTGACACTACACCACAAGACCATATGCCATATATGATATAACCGTGGCAGGGGATGATTCAACAACCCTCTGCCAAAATCCACCCCAGCCACAATCTCTAATGGTTTATATACGACATTGCATCTCATTATCATTTGTCTCCATCACTTATTTAAGTCGGGAAGTTATCAGTTAATTGTGGAGATGGGGTGTGCTCGAAGACTTGTTAACCTTCCAGGATTTCAGGAAACTGGTTAGGTTAACTGATTGTCTGAAAATGACTCTAAATATTCTATCAATAGTGTGAGCTCTTGGTATAATAATTTATAAATACAAGGTAAAAAATTGCACTCTTCATCATCATCATCATGGTAATCATCGTCTTCATGGTCATCATCATGGTCATCATCATCATGGTCATCATCATGGTCATCATCATCATGGTCATCATCATGGTCATCATCATGGTCATCATCATCATGGTCATCATCATGGTCAAGATCATGGTCATCATCATGGTCATCATCTTGGTCATCATGGTCATCATCATGGTCATCATCATGGTCATCATGGTCATCATCATCATGTTCATCATCATGTTCATCATCATGGTCATCATGGTCATCATTATCATGGTCATCATGGTCATCATCATCATGGTCATCATGATCATCATCATCATTGTCATCATCATGGTCATCATCATCATGGTCATCATCGTCATGGTCATCATGATGGTCATCATCATCATGTTCATCATCATGGTCATCATCATCATCATGGTCATCATCATCATGGTCATCATCATGGTCATCATCATCATGGTCATCATCATGGTCATCATGGTCATCATCATCATTGTCATCATCATGGTCATCATCATCATCATGGTCATCATCATGGTCATCATCATCATGGTCATCATCATGGTCATCATCATCATCATGGTCATCATCATCATGGTCATCATCATGGTCATCATCATCATGGTCATCATCATGGTCATCATCATGGTCATCATGGTCATCATCATGGTCATCATGGTCATCATCATGGTCAAGATCATGGTCATCATCATGGTCATCATCATCATGGTCATCATCATTATGGTCATCATGGTCATCATCATCATGGTCATCATCAATATGGTCATCATCATTATGATCATCATGGTCATCATCATCATGTTCATCATCATGGTCATCATCATGTTCATCATCATGTTCATCATCATGGTCATCATCATCATGGTCATCATCATCATGGTCATCATCATGGTCATCATCATCATGTTCATCATCATGGTCAAGATCATGGTCATCATCATGGTCATCATCATGGTCATCATCATGGTCGTCATCATGATGGTCATCATCATCATGTTCATCATCATGGTCATCATCATGGTCATCATCATGGTCATCATCATCATGTTCATCATCATCATGGTCATCATCATGGTCATCATCATCATGGTCATCATCATGGTCATCATCATCATGGTCATCATCATGGTCATCATCATGGTCATCATCATCATGGTCATCATCATCATGGTCATCATCATGGTCATCATCATCATGGTCATCATCATGGTCATCATCATGCTCATCATCATGGTCATCATCATCATGGTCATCATCATCATCATCAATGTTATATTGTTGTTTTGAATAAATACTAGATAATGAAGCAACCAAATTAAAAATGCGTTTTGTAAAATGTGTAAAGTTTATATTAGCAGAAATCATTGAGGTATATGAGTATTATGTGACCCATCAATTATTGACCCTGGGGTGCACAAGTAGTGGGATTCAGTTTTACTTGGTTGTTTAAAGATTTGAAAAATTTTGTAAAGTCACAAAGAGTTCTAGAATGGATCTACCAGTGGTCATTGTTCTCCAAGCCTTGAAGTATCAATGCACTGATATTGCTTATGTCATCCCTGTATATAAAGTATTCTGCTCAATCATTTTGTACTAAAGTACCGTGGTTGTTATATACTGCTATGAACTTCCCACCTCTGAATATGTGAAGAAGTAGTCAGTGACTTGCAGAGATAACTATGAACTGGTTAACTGTCTAGCTGTTCCCAGGAACGCTGTCACTGACCATTTATAACTGAAATAATGCAAAAAATGTATACAAACAAAGATACAAATTTGTATCAAATTAGATACAAAACTGCAGAAGTCACTAAGTTTGTATAAACATATGAATAACAAAATATTATAAATAGACATTGTGCACTTCAATTTTCAGTGTTTTCACTGAGAAGATCCTACTTTGTTGTTTACTTGGTATCTTTACCTTACCACAGACAAGATAACATTTAACAGCCCCAGTAATAACATGCCTCGTAAACTACTAGTGCATATATTATAAAGGACATGTTCTTTATGTCAGGTATGCTTACTCATGTATCAAATATACACATAAATAAAAAAGAAGTTTTTTTTAGTTTTTTAAAATTTATATTCGATCAGGCCGTCATTGAAAAATTCTTTGTTGGCTGGTGGTTTTTTTACTCAGTATTGGGTATGTAGGCATGTTAATTTTAATGTTGTTGTTTTTTTTTTAATGGAAAAGGTGGAATCATTTACGAAATAAAACAAAATTATTCTAAACAAGGGGAAAAAATACTTTTTAAAAAAAGGCTATAGAATTGTTTAGGTTTTTGTGTTTTAGGGAGATAGTTTTTGTTCATATTAAGTTGAAATTGATGTGATTAAACCTATATTATTGATAATATTTTTCAAATTTTGAGTTTCAAATAGATTATTCTGTTCATATTATTGAATTTCATACTCATCTTGAGAGAGAGAGAGAGAGAGAGAGAGAGAGAGAAGAGAGAAGAGAGAGAAAGATGCAGATACGTATCTGACAATCATAGTGTTGATATTGACAAATACAAAATACAGCAAACATTAATTTTATTGATTATGGCCTTACCTGTATATAAAAATGTGGTTAGTTACCTTGATGTTTTTTCTCTAATATATGTCATGTAACAAGGTATATATATACTAGATTTAATGTGTATACGAGACACCTGATGTGAAAATATCTAGTGTTTGACAAGGTAATATATATAAACACTGATCAAAGCATCAGAGATATGTGTTCCAGTTGCTTCCCTGTCATAGATTCAGAATTCCTTGAGAGGGTATATGTGTATGTGTTGGGCATAAACTTTTCAATAAGCAGTGTGTGTGGGGGATGCTAAGTCATGGTTATACAATATTTTAGTGATAGTTATATTTACGGTATACCCCGAATCAATGCTCCCAAATAACTGGCCCCTCAACCTCTAATAAAGAAATACCTGTAGATTTCATGTCTGGTCTTCACACTTTAAAGTCAAATAAATGCTTTCTTTTACCCAAATTAACTGCCCCATTTTGTGTAAAATGCATTACAGAGGGTTGTTTATATGGTGGCATGTGGTATTTAACCATTTTAGAGAGAGGGAAGGTTCTGTATACTGTAGAGTATGTACTTTTGCCAACTTTTGCAGGTGTCTGGATACAGTTATGTGTAATTAAAGCAGGATATAATGAGCATTTGTATATTTTCTGTTTAGTTCTGTAACTTACAGTTGTGTCAATTCATGGAGATTGATGGCACCAAGTGGAATAAACACAACAATTTCTTGTCCAGTTTTGCCAAACATTGAAAAAATCTTCAGTAATTTATCTTAGAATGTGTTACTTGTACAAATCTCATTGTAAAGAAAACTCCCATTTAATTGCCAGTGCAAGCTGCAGTATTAACTTTCCATCACACATGTGGCACTCCAGAAAATATTAAGAAAAGTATCTATCGCACATGGGCAGTTGCACTGTTTCTTAGACAAAACCTGCACTACCGCATTTTGTCACCAAATTGCACTTTTTGTCATTATTCTCTCCTTGTGTAAAATGGGAACTCTACTGAGTTTTACTTGGAACCCCGGTGGGTGGTCCAAGATGCTGTCTCTGTATCATTTATTCCTCACTGCAAAGGTTCTGGATTTGAGCCCATCTTGGTTAAAAAAGTCTATCTGAGAAAGTTTGCCAGTAACTTACTTCTTCTCAGATTCATGTGGAGGTATTGTTCTCTAGCAGATCCAGGTGGGGGTGGAGTGGGGTTGGGAGCAACAGAAAGTCGGCAAGTATAGTTTAATTAAATTAAATTCTAGTGCTAGAATTGGTGTGTGGTTCCCTAAAAAAGTAAAATGTATATACCCGAAACCCCAAATATTTTGTGACTCTGACTCTTGAGATTTAGGCTGGGAGAGGATTCCAACTCACAGCCCCTGGATTGATAGATTATTTAATAACTGAGCTAACCTGGCCCTGCATGATAAAACAATTCAGACGATAATATTCCTGAAGAGGGGCAGCCAGCTTTAAAGTGTAGGATAACTCCGGAGTCTGAGAGTGCCTGTCATAACTGGTATTTACCCTGTGATGTATTATCTAATTGTATAATTACATCCAGCAAACTGGTAATGTATTGGTACAACTTTATATCTCACTATGGAGTACTTGAAACACTTCAAGTGACACGAACACCAATATACATGATAAACCACGGTGCTAGATTGGCATTGTGGAAACATTTTTTACTTCTTTTTTATTTACATGAATTTCTTAACAGTTTTATTGAAAAGCCTGTTTGGTCCAGTGGCTAGCATGTAAGTATTGAAATTTGACAGTTGTCCGACCCAGTGTGTTTTGAAGATAGGGTCTTGTATGTGTCCTTGAGAAAAAGCCTTCTTGGACATCAGCGTCAAGTCTTTGGCATGAGGAAGGAGGGATATTGTTACTCTAGCCATCTGCGAGATTCCCACATAAGTAGATTTAATGGGTCATGCATATCCTAGGAAGCAACACATATAGATTTAGCTGGAGTGCTGCAGTTTTGAAGGTTCTAGGCTCATTCTGCATTGTCATTTGTAAATGTTTCTTATTTCTGTCTCTGTGCATAAATTATATGATGAATTGTTTTGTACATACATCATTTATGTTGGTAATTGTAAATCCAATTAATTCCTGCATTCTATCTTCTGAGGATGTTTGTTTGCTTGTATGAGGCTTTTCTCCCATTTCAAACAGCACACCTGAGTCCTCCATGGCTGATTGATCTAAGGTGGTCTCATGATCACTTACCTCTCACTGCTAAGGTCATAGGTTCGAGTCTTGCTCGCTCCAAAAAACTTTATGCGAGAAAGTTTCCAGTTACTTGTGGAATGACGTTGGTTCTACTCGGTCTGAATCAGTCTGAGGTAAAAGTGGGTATGCAATATATAACCTGAAATGTATTGAAAATGTTGAAAATGGCGTTAAACCCCGTTCAAAAAAAAAAAATGGTCAGCACACCTTATCATTTGTTTCTGAGATCCAATAGACAATTAACCAGATCTAGCCACACTTTATCTCTGCAAGTCAGTGAACTACTTTCCCACATATTCAGATGTGGGAGAATCATGGCCGTAGAACCAAGTTTGTGACATCACAGAGGCAGTGGCTGGGCACGGATTCAAACTCATTACCCCTGAATTTACAGCCAAATGTGTTTATTAAAAATAACTAGCTGAGCACAGCGTCTTCTGTCAGGTTGTAAAAGAATTTTTTTTTTATACAAAAATGAAGTTACAACAACCTATTATCTTGCTACATACGTATGTTACTCTTTATTAGCTCACTGCAGCTCATGTAACACAGCAACCATTTAACCATGCAGAAACCTGCAGTCTGACAAGGTCTGCATTGTTTTGCTCCAAGTGTGGTGTTTTGCATTTGTTTCAATTTTTCAGAAATCTGCAGTCTCAGTGTCATGAGGTCTGCATTTTTTCGCTTCCAGTCAAGCAATACTTACTTTTTTTTTTGATGTTCAGCATCGCTTTCAACAATTTTTCAGCTATATTGTGATGGTGCCTACTTGAGACAGTATTCTAAGCGCTGCCACACTGGATCACGCTGCAAACAGATGGTATGACATTGCACCCAGTCACATTATACTGACACCTAGAACTTTCCTCTAAATGCTGAGGGCCAAGCAAAGAAGCTTCTAGTACCATTTTTTCATGTCTTTGATATGACCTGGCTGGGGATCGAACCCATGACCACTGGATCGCTACCACGGTTACTGACTTACATTAACAAACATTTTGAGTAATGATTGAACAGTCCAAAAAACAAAGAAATGAGGTTTATTTTTTAATAGAAATTCAAAATAACTACATTTCCAATTTGATTCCTGTTTGCATCTGTAATAATGTCCCCTGTGTGGTGGCTGTCATGTTGTGTCGTCTACAAAATGTACATTTATGCTACACTTACACTTTTTCTGAGCTGTATATCATGGTGCTTAATATGCTGTTCTGAATAATTCCACATTCACATACGGAATAACGATTATAGATGGGTGATAAACTGTTTTTATGGAGGTATTAATATGTATCAATATGTGAGGTGATTATGGCGGAAATGGATTGGAAAGTTCCAGACCATAACGCTGTGTTAGTAATTGCTTTCGTCATGATGAGGACAAAAAAGAAACATAAAAATAAAAGGGACATATTTATTTATCTTATATGGATTTTATATTTATTTATCTAATTTTTTTAAATTTTGATAAAAGTTTTTTAATTCAAATGCTCAATATTAGTTTAATAATGTTTTATTGCATCTATTATATGTATACAATTACATGAAAAATAAAAATATAATTATATGCAGATGGGTGGGGCTACACGATGTAACAACATTAGCAACAGCCCTCCTAAAAAATGCTCAATAAAGGTTTAAATGGTTTCAACAATTTGCTTAAAAAATGTTTAAATTGATTTAATTTATAATTTCAAATTTACTTATTGTAGCGAAATTTAAAAAGAGAGAGATTTACTTGTCAGGCATTGATGCAGCCAGCGGTAGGGTCATTAACTGACAAAAAAACAAAAAAACATAGGTACATAAATTCAATTTTTTAAAATTTGAATGAATCTAAATAATGTCAAAAGTTCAGGATCTATAAAGGTAGTATAACAGTGTGTTACATTTGTTTGAATAGCTGAATAGATCATAGTCTCAAATTTCAGAGGATTTCCTCCATAGTCTCTGTCAGTCGAGGGAGACTAAGCGTGAATAACCTCTGTACATTTACTGGTGTATCATCGTATACACAGATTAGTACAGAAGATTTATGCTGTAGTGTGTGCCGGCTGCCCTAGAAAAAAACACTAGATTATCATTGGATAACAGTAGTTGTGATCCGAGTGGTAGCAAAATTTAAACTCTGGTGAAAACATGCCTGGATATGGCTGTATTTGGAATTATTTGAATATGAAAATGTGAAAGGTTTTTATAGTTAATTAGTGATTTGTGCAATTATACTAATGGTGGATTTAATTGACTGTGTCATAAGTGTTGTGTTGATGAAAGAATTTATAGTTAATGGTTAATTCTCCAGATGTGCACATTTTCATCAATGGATTAATTGTTACTGTATTTAGTTTGTATTCATGTAGTTAATTAGTAAATAGACTACAAAATGTTGTTTTTGTTTAAGGTAAAGTAAGTTAAACGTGTATTTAAACATTTGTAGGTTTATCTTTATTTAGTCCTATTTACAGTCATGTAAACTTGTATTTAAATTAACTGATAATATTAAATATTCATATAAGCTTGATTTACGTCTATTTAGCTGCAAAATGTTTTAAAATGGGTCCCCAATGGCTGGTTAATCTACGACACCGTCTTAAGACTTCTCACCACTGAGGTCATGAGTTTGAGCCAAGCTTGGTTATGTGAGAAAGTTTGGCTAGTTGCTTGCAGGAGATTTGATTCATTCATTAATTAAACTTCATTCTTTATCTAACCTGTAATGTATTGTAAATGGTGTTTAAAACCATCCTTTAATTTGCCTCATTCAAAATTCAAGGTTCAAAACCAGCAGGGCAATGTTTCTGTTTTAGATGCAATAATATAAATATTTTATCTATCCTGGAAGAAGGGTAGTATAAAATTGTACAGATTTTAATCATTCATAAAATATCTTCCTGATGCATGGCTTATATACTTTGTTAAAGAGTTAGTTTTATTTATAAATTGTGCTGTATGTTATGTGATATGCCCTCATTCAGATATAAAACATTTAAAGGAAATGTTTGTGCGGTGGATCATTCATGGGTGAATGGTCTAAAGTGCTATCTCAAGTTCAATAACCATTTCCTTGCTAACATTGTGGATTCCAACCTTTAGCATGAAAGTATGGTAGTTGTACACTGTTCATTTGTAAACCCAGACTAGCACATGGTGGGGACTTTTACTTTCTCTCTGAGTGCTGAGGTAAAATGTCCTGCCGTGCAGGGACACTTTGTTGGTACCAGTAAAAGTCCTCTTACAGTTACACATGTTTATATTGACGTTGTTGTATGGTGTTTAGCCTCACTTTCAACAACTTTCCAGTCATAATTGCAATGGTCTCTACTCTTGACAGTATTCTAAGTGCTGCTACACTAGAGTATCATGCCGCAGACACATAGCATGATACCCATTCACATTATACTGACACCTAGCCAATCAGACCCAGAACTATTCTCTAAAGGTTCTAGTAATTATTTTTCAAGTATTTGGTATGAACGGGCCAGGGACCGAACCCTATACCTTCTACATGCTATGTGGATGATCTACCACTTGACCACAGCTGCAGTATTATACATGTATAACTACTCCATCTACTGTGTAACATTGGTTAAGTGAGATTTTTACAGATGAAATAAAGTCAGACAGTTATTTTACATGATCAGCACAGCTAAAATCATTGCTACTTTTGACTTAAACTAAAACTCTAGCACTTCCATGGCACTGCGGGTACGGTGCTGCAGTAAGAGATTGTGGCCCTTTTCCCCGTTGTCATCTAATATGTCCTGACCCCAGGGGGGCTGCCAGGGTAACAAATGACTGGTGATTTAAAGGTTCATATACCAAAAAATAGGACTCCACTATCAAATGCAGGGCCTGGCAGCATCAGTGTTTAGAGTTAGGTGCATCCAATTAAGAAAGATAAACAATTTTATTATTTGAAGCAGAAATTCAAGTCAGTAGAATAGTCGACATCTGAGAGGAGTGTGCTTCTTTCACCTAGTTTTTACTTAAATGACTCATAGTTGAAATAAATTGTAATTTTATTTGAACTTTTGACAGTTAACACATTTGCTGCAGGAGCTTGTAATTACCATTTACGTCTAAAATGTAAATTTCGTGTCATATTTGATATCATAGGTATTAGATAGCACATTATAAAGGTAACAGTGTGTTATATGTTAACATTTTGATACTGTAGCGTTTGTACCATTATTATTTATAAATGTGCAACCCGGTAAGATCCTTTGGATAATACTGTAAAACACTTCATTTTGTAAATTTGCTCTGATTTGTCCTATTTTATATTGTTGTGAAATGTTGAATTCGCAATGTTTGGTGAAACCGCGGAAAGGCACTTTTTATTCAGATATTGTAAACATTGTGACAGTGAAAATGATTGTAATTTAGAGAAATCTTTGAATTTGGGAAGGTTGAAACTCATGTCTTACAGTAGAGAAGAACAAATTGTCCTGATGGTTTTGAACTTTTGAATAAAGCTGGTGTTTTACTTTAAAAATTGTATATTATTGAATTAAAAGGCTGTGGTTTAACATTTTCAACACATAAGTTCATGACATATCCAGTGTAATTGATGGAGGAAGACCTCAGAATGAATCTCACGAGAAGAACCACTGTCTTGCCAATCTGCAAGGAACCGGCTAATTTTCTCAATTTTTATCCCAGAAAAGCCAGACTTGAACTTGCAACTGTACTGGTGAGAGATCTTGATATCACCGAGACACTCTTAACTGTAAAATTGCAAATCATAGAAAAATTTGAAAAACAGAAATCATCTTCAATATGTTTTGATTTACACTGATCTATCTACTATCATATAGGGAGTTGTGTAATATTTAATTAACAAAATTTAAGCCTAGAGGGTAATAATAAATTACATGTATCCAATATCTACAGCACTTACAGCATGCCCCCATATTAAACATTCTTTAAAGTTTTTCTTTAAATTATTATCATAACGTACAACCCAAAAAATCATTGCCTTTTTTAATTTTTTAAGCATACCGTATACCCCCTAATAAACTCATGAAGTTGTATTTAATCTAAATTAAAGATTGCATTTTTTTTATATATTATTATAATTTCCTCATTACTGGTAGGGGTTTTAATGACATTAACACACTTTCCATACAAAATTTATATTTGGTGCAAAAAATTATTGGATGAATCATACATGTGATGGATTTGCCGAATCTGAGATTTCATTTTGCAGATATTTCAAAGCAGTAGATTTTTTACCTAAAACGGTAGAGTGGTAGATGGGGTGAAAAAGTGGAAGATTTTACCTACCAGTGGTAGGATCACATGTATGATGAATGGTCATGATAAATAAAAATAAAATTTAGAAAATTCTGTACAAAAAAAAAGAAATAATTTATAACAGATAAAACCTAGAGGTCAGATTTTGTTACTTTCTAATTGTGAGATATTAATCCTCATAACCATGAGGGTCCTCAGTGGCCGAGTGGTCTAAGGCGCCATCTCAAGATCACCTACCTCTCATTGCTAAAGTTGAAGGTTCAAGTCCCACTCGCTCCAAAAATTTAATGTGAGAAAGTTTGACTGTTACTTGCGGAAAGATGATGGTGTTGCTCAGATTAATTCTGAGGTCTTCCTCTAACAACAAAACTGGATCTGCCATATATATAACCTGAAATGTGTTGAAAATGGTGTTAAACCCCATTCAAAAAAATTCACAACCATGATTTTGTGATGTATATTGTTTGCCTTAAGTCAAGTCTACAGGAAATCTACAGGAAGTCTGCAGTTTCTTTTATATTTGTCAATTAAATATCAATACCAGAATGAAAAGATAACTAAAAAGTAAGTGTAAATATTTTTTATCACATTGAAAAACAAAGATGGGGATCATGGATTCAGTAAACCAACAAGCAAAAAAACATCTGGCCTTATTCTCCGGTTGTAATTTCCACAATTTGTCCTATCAAATTACAGCAAAGGTATTAATTTCAGGTGATCATTACAAGAATTGTGATGTAAACACTTTGGCTAGTTATTCATGGAAAAAGGTATCTTTCATTAATTTTGTGTTGTACTTGTTTGACAAGAAGAACATGTCTGTTTTTGTGAGAGGGTGGAGATGGAATCAGAACTGACAGCTGTAGTAGACTGTGATACTGAGATAAAGATAGATACAGATGTGTTCACTTTTGATGAGATAACAGAAAAAATAAGAGGAAACTTCATGTTAAAAATATGATCTTATCTTTGAAGAAAAAAAAAAGAGATGAAGAATTTGGAGATGAGCTGGACGAGAACTCGGAGTCTACTGCAGCTTTTGTTTTAGATAACTAAATCATGAATGCAGATTATGTGTTTTTGATGATACAAGATACAACTAAGATAACGCTCCAGACTGTGTAAGAAGTGATGGTGAGGGTTTAAATTTGTTGATGTGAGCAAAAAGTGAAAATTATGTTAAAGTGACTTATAACAAAAACAAAACAAAAAACCAACAAACACTGAAGATAAAATTTGTAGATAACGTAAAGGGTGACTTCAGAAATGATACATTAAAGAAGCTAGTGAGAAGTATGGTGATATTATCGGATGGATAATTAAGAGAGTGTGAGAAAGTTTGTAAGTAAAGCTAACAACTCAGGTGGAGTCAGAACCTCAGACAAATTAAAATGTTGAATGATGTTGGAGATAAACCTGAGACTGATGATTTGATTGTAAATTGATGTCAGGGTATAAAACTTCTTAGAAAAATATAGTTGAGTACATGTTTGTACAGTATTTTTCCCAATTTAATGAAAAGTGGCTTGTATCATATTTTAGCATAGAGGCACTTTGTGTGATATTGTCACATAGAGGTAGTACTTTGTAACATTGTCACATAGGTGAACCTTGTGTAGTAGTGTCAACATAGAGGTGGTAAAGTGTGTAGCAGTGTCAACATAGAGGTATCATTGTGTAACATTGTCACATAAAGGTGCCATGTGTAACCTTGTCACATAGGTGTATCTTGTGTAACATTGTCACATTGAGGTAATACAGTGTGTAGCAGGGTCAACATAGAGGATCTTTGTGTAACATTGTCACATAAAGGTGCCATGTGTAACCTTGTCACATAGGTGTATCTTGTGTAACATTGTCACATAGAGGTAATACAGTGTGTAGCCGTGTCAACATAGAAGTACCATTGTATAACATTGTCACATAAAGGTATTATGTGTAACCTTGTCACATAGGTGTACCATTGTGTAACATTGTCACATAGAGGTAATACAGTGTGTAGCAGTGTCAACATAGAGATATTATTGTGTAACATTGTCACATAGAGATAATACCATTGTGAACATTGTCACATAGAGGTAGTACCATTGTGTTACATTGTCACATAGAGATAATACCATTGTGAACATTGTCACAAAGAGGTAGTACCATTGTGTAACATTGTCACATAGAGGTAGTACCATTGTGTAACCTTGTCACATAGAGATAATACCATTGTGTAACATTGTCACATAGACATAGTACCATTGTGAAAATTGTCACATAGAGGTAGTACCATTGTGTAACATTGTCACATAGAGGTAGTACCATTGTGTAACTTTGTCACATAGAGGTAGTACCATTGTGTAACCTTGTCACATAGAGGTAGTACCATTGTGTAACATTGTCACATAGAGATATAACCATTGTGTAACCTTGTCACATAGAGGTAGTGCCATTGTGTAACCTTGTCACATTGAGGTAGTGTCATTGTGAACATTGTCACATAGAGGTAGTACCATTGTGTAACATTGTCACATAGAGGTAGTACCATTGTGTAACCTTGTCACATAGAGGTAGTGTCATTGTGTAACATTGTCACATAGAGGTAGTGTCATTGTGTAACATTGTCACATAGAGGTAGTGCCATTGTGTAACATTGTCACATAGAGGTAGTGCCATTGTGTAACCTTGTTACATAGAGATATAACCATTGTGTAACCTTGTCACATAGAGGTAGTACCATTGTGTAACCTTGTCACATAGAGGTAGTTTCATTGTGTAACATTGTCACATAGAGGTGGCATCATTGTGTAACATTGTCACATAGAGGTAGTACCATTGTGTAACATTGTCACATAGAGGTAGCGTCATTGTGTAACATTGTCACATAGAGGTAGTACCATTGTGTAACCTTGTCACATAGAGGTAGTGTCATTGTGTAACCTTGTCACATAGAGGTAGTACCATTGTGTAACCTTGTCACATACAGGTAGTACCATTGTGTAACATTGTCACATAGAGGTAGTGTCATTGTGTAACATTGTCACATAGAGGTAGTACCATTGTGTAACCTTGTCACATAGAGGTAGTACCATTATGTAACATTGTCACATAGAGGTAGTACCATTATGTAACCTTGTCACATAGAGGTAGTACCATTATGTAACCTTGTCACATAGAGATTCCTTATGTAAAATTGTCGACTGAAACATTTTATGTAAACATTTGCCAGTTACTTGTGGAAGGACGGTAGTTCTACTCAGATTCATGTAAATGCATCTTGGGTCTACATATGCATAATCATAATCTAATATGTTTTAAGAGGCCAATGGACAGAGCTGGGGATTGAACCCACAATCTCTAGAGTGAGCGGGCAACTCTCTATCCACTAAACTATCAGCCTGCTTTTGTATTGAAAATTGGGTTCAATTCATGCTGAAATGGGTTGAATAACCTTGAACTTCAAATGATATTAAGCGGGGTGGTAGTGCAGTGTATAGAATGTTGGCTGCTCACACCAAAGGTCGCAGGTTCCATGCTTGACTTCATGACCTCAACAATTGCACTCAGTAAGTACTGGCTCTACCCAGGAAACAGACTCCAGAGTGCTCAAAATTAAGTTCTGAGCTTTCTTCGCAGTCAATCTAAAATAAATTATTATATAAATTGAATTATATGAATAAGGAAGTGACATCATTCATATAATTTGAAATCCCACATGGCATTTGTATTTCCAGTTATATCTATCTAAATAGGCCCATCAGATTAAATGTCAAACGTTTAATGTAATGTGTTGAAAATGGCAACACTATTCGCTTCTTCCTCCAATCCTGACCTTGTGTTCCCTGGCCACCAAGTCAATTTTTTCTTGTAAAATATAAACCACCATGAAAATGAAACAAATATGGCAACTTGTTTTGATCAGGCTGTTTATTTCAGAAACAGTGGATTTTTGCAATTTTTTGCAGTCAGTAACAAGACTCTAGAAATGAAATACAATGCATCATGGGAGTATTAAAAGTTGAAATTGATATGAAGCAAATCGATGAAAGCTCACCAACAGTTAAAAGCACTTATGTGGTGTATTTCATCCAATTTATGCCCCCTCCCCCCCTCCACTTATGTGGTGTATTTCATCCAATTAACACCCCCCCCCCCCCCCCCACCCCACCCACAAGGCATATTTAAAATTTGCTCTGATGGTTAAGTGGTCTGTCTGTTGGACTTGGAATTGAAACTATATAGTTCTGTGTTCCATCAACAACATATTGCATTCTTGCTGTTTCTTTGGACAAAATGCTGTATCAATCTTTAAAGATTTTGATAAACAGTGTTTTGAATTTGCCAGGTACATGATAAAAGATTAAAAAGACAAATAATAAAACAAGAGCATTGTTCCCAGATTCCTATAGTATGTTTCTATGTACAAACCCATACAAAGGTGGGGTTGGTAGTGGGGTTGCGGGTTCAAATCCCAGCTCCATCCGATACCTTTCATAAGCAACACTCAGTTCTGGTCCTACCCAGGAAGTTGACTAAAACTTTCATTGCATTCAAGCTAAAAAAATTAGTATAAACTAAAACATACATAACTGAACTCGAGACAATGTATATAATGTTAATCTTTAAGGATTCCACTTTGAAACTTCATTATTTAAAAAGCTATTAATGGTGTGGTGCTGTTTTTGATAATATGAGAAAATATTTTTTAAAATACAAATAGGAACTTTGTTGGATTTTGTTCTCTCGTACCAATACAAAATGATAAATTTTAAATATACATTTTGCACTTCCTGCCCAAGATAACTTCAACCGAGCTCAATAGGTAGAAATAAATGGTTTGGTTGGTTCCCCAAGTTTTATGTCTGTCTTTGTAGATATTACAAGCTGAAACAAAACTCTTTACTTGTAGCCGGGCCCGATAAGGTAAGTCAGTAAAGCGTCTGACTTCAATCCAGGGGTGGCGAGTTCAAATCCTCACCTAGCAACAATCTCCGTGATAATTAATATATGGCATTGTGTCTCATTGTCATTAATCTCTCACCTCTGATTCAAGTGGGAAAGTTATCAATTACTTGCTGAGATGGGGTGTGCTCGAGTACTGGTTAACCTTTCAGAATCCAAGGAAACAGCAGTTAGGTAAACTGATTATCTGTTAGCCCACAATTGCATAAAAATGATTATTCAATCAATCAATCAATCTTTACCTGGTGGATTACAGTAGGTTCTTTAGCATGCTCAATGTATAGCACCATCACATGTGCTCTCAGATTTAGGTTCCATCCAAATAGCTTTTAGTATAGTGATAGTTGATAATTGACATCCACAATAGTAAACATCCCACATAGTCACCGATGTGTGAAAAAATTTATTTATTTATTTAAAAAGTTAAAGCTGGTGTCACAGAAAAATATAGAGATAGACATCAGTCAGTGTGTCACATGATGATGGTAGCCTAGCAACAATGAGTCTCCACCTAGACATATTTTAATTAAATGTCTCGTGTGCACACAGGGAAGCCGCCTGGAGTTCTGTGATTAACAGAGAAGCTAATACATTACAATGTAGGTAAAGTGTTGTGTGTGAGCTATGGGAAGTGTTATCAGGAATCGGTGGCACGGATAACATCAAATCTCAGTCTATAGATGCCATAGATAAGTTGGAATCTGACCGAACTACTTGATTATAATGATGTAGAAACGTTGACCCCTGGGATTGGGGGAAAAAAATGTGATTCCTTTTACTCAATAATAACTAGATTGGAATTGTTTTTGCTGGTAAATCTTGAGAAATGGAATCATAGGGGATTGATATAACCCAGAGGAAGACCATCAGATGATAACAATAAAAACTAGATATGGCAAGATGAAAATGCAGTTTTTGTGGACTAAAAAGTGATTTATATATAAAAATGTTGGAATACACAATATTTGAATTTGTAGATCTAAGGAATTGATTACGAATTGTTATGATGACGACAGAAGATTGTTAAAAAAAAAAGGAAATTCTCCTATCTTAGATGAGTATTTAATGGAATATTAGATAGTCATGACTTTTTTGTTTAATTTGCATTGTTCTATTTTGAGGATAAATGCCGGAAATCAAAGTATTTTATGTACAAAAATGATGTAACATTTACTTTATACATGTATATACATTCTTGTTTTTTTTGGGGGTATATTAATTTGAATCAAAATCAAACTATTTTATATTTAAAGATTGAAAATTGAAAATTTATTACATTATTATTCTTTTTGAGTGTACTTTTAGTGAAAATATAATGTTTTAATAGAAAATTATAGTGCCTTTATGTTCAGTTCAGTGTAGAGTTCTGTTTCAAGATCTATAAATATTTCATATTTGAAAATTTTATTAGTTTTTTAAGAAAGTGTTTGTTTTGGTGTTTGTTTCTGTTTAAGGATGTATATTATAAGATTTGTTATATTTGTAAGTCTATAGGCTGGTTCTATCAGTATGTGAAATTGAAGATGAAAGATAATAAATAATTCAGGAGGTTATATAAGTAGGATATTTTTTCTGCATGTTTAAGAGGGTTTAAAGTGCAGTTTACACATGAAACGTTGTATACGCTAAAGGTAATGAGAAATGGAGAGGCAATTGAGAGATCAGAAACAAGTGAAATGTAATGGTCTAGAAAAATTTATAACCAAACACGATTTTTTATACAACACAAACTTGATATTTAACTTAGTACTCCAGTACAGCGTATGCAAAACCTGGTTAATTCCTTGGACTGGAAAGTGGTTTGATCGATAATTTAATTGAAACAAAAAGTTTTATGGATCAAAATTTGCTATTTAAGTATTAAAGTAAAATAACTCAGAATATTTTTTGGAAGAAATTTTTTTTAGTTGAATAACAATTATTTATATATATATCGTGTATTACTAATAGAAAACAAAAACAAAAGATTGATAGCAATTGTAATTTTCACTTAATATTAGGCTGAAATGCCTATATAATACTTATTGTGTATTTATTTATTTTTATTTTTTTTTTTTTCTCTCATGATTTCATGAATATTATTTTATTGTTCTTATGCGAACCAATAATATAAGTTGTTTTAAGAGAAACTGAATAATTATGTAAGACAAAGGTTCAGATGAAAAGGGTTAAGTAAAATTCTTTTTATGGGAAATTCAGAAATAAACTCAATCTTGTTTCTTGGAATTTGATACACGTATAAAAATATAGACTTCTTGTGATCATCTCAGTGTTCTCATATTATTTTACCAGTCAAAGGCACTGTCTAAATTCACCTCTCATCACTGAGGTAGTGGGTCTGAGACTAGCTTGGTCCAAAGACTTCATAATATATGAAAGTATGCCATTTGCACACAGAAGGACAGTGGTTCAATTCAGATAACAATGCCATTAAAACACAGACAGTAAACACATTCAAAAGTAACCTAAACAAATTTGGGCGGACCTAGTAATAAAATTTAAATCAACCTCATGCTATCTACAGTGTAATACAAGAATAAAAACAAAATCAGTTTTATTAAATATTTTGAAAGTTGTGATAAACTCAACTATTTGTCATAAACTTATTTAGAATAAAATATGTGTGAAAAATGTACCCCCAATAGCCTTTTATGCATTATAGAATGAGGGTATGTAGTTATTGTGAATCTGTGTTGGGAACTCGGGACCAAAGGGTCACAGGTTTGATACCTTAAGTCAAGGTTATAATAAGGTGTCCTTGAGTAAAATGTGCCTATTAAAGTAAGATTTGTCAAGGGAGACATCAAACAAGATTTGTAAATTACCAGTAGTTACTCGTGCAATATAAATACAAGTTTAAACTATAAATATGATAATATCAGAAGTATAATTTAAATAAGGCCATATATATGTCAAATAAAATTTGTTATCTATTTACTCAAGAAAAAAAAAGATGTTTACATCTACGTCATTTTCCCGAACTTTTGTTGATTACTTCCTCCTCAAAGAAGAGCTTCTATGTTGGGCCGCTTAAACATTGTAAAAACCTTTGAGTTGAGTCCGATATTTTTACTCAACTGAGTAGCTACTTAAGTTGTTTCGTGAACTCCACTCAAGAATCAATCTCAACTGAGTAGAATATGAGACTTAAGTCATATTTTGAGTTTGAGCTTGAGTAGATAGTTAAGTAGTTTCGTGAAACCGGGGCCTGGTCAGTAGGCCGTTTTTTATGCACTTGTTATAGCATCTTCATAATAATCAGACAAGCAATAAAGCACATCAAATAACAAACTTATACCAATACATCATAAATTATTGTGATAAGGCCATAATAAATTAATTGCTAGATTATCGTCCTCACCCATTCCCTAATTTTCATACCGTCTGATCCTTTTTATTTTCATAAAATAAAAAAAAAATAAAAAAATAAAAATCTATTTAGATAGAGTGTCACAGGATTTTGGACGGAACCAGTAAACATAATATTTATTTTAATTGGACTAGAACATTGTGTTTCGGTTAAGAATAGAATCACTGCCGATCTCTGCAGAGGGGTAGGAATCCTCGGAATGGGTGTTATGTTCTTTTTATCATTTTTTGTCATGTTCACTATTGTGGTTAAATTGTCAACCCCTGTGTGGTTTCAGGGAGCCATATGAGTGATGGCAAGAATAGAGTCACTGTGGCTCATGCATGTCATAGGAAGCGACAATTTGAGTAATACGATAGAATTTGCTGAAACTCTGCACTTCTGCAGGTATCAAGGTTCTAGGTTCATTCTGCATATTCATTTGTTGATGTATTTTTTTTAATCTGTATGTTAATTTGTTGTTTTTTGTAAATGTAGAATGCACCTGGAATCTTCCTTCCTGTTGGCATCGAATAACCTATAATGTGTTGGTACGCTGTTAAACCCTATTCATTCATTCATAACATTGTGTTTGCATGCTGTATTATAATCACCATATAAATGTATGTATTATAGTGACATGGTCCACTTGATCATTTTACAAAATTTGCTGAGTCCATACATAAATATTTATATATGTAAATGGTAACAATAATTCGTAAGTACACAAGTGGTAATGAACAACAAGTGACAAGTTCTGATTGATTAAGGCACGTGATAATTGGGCAATGATAAAACAATATAATATAGGTAAAACATCACAAGTATACGGCATAAATCCCACAAACCAATATGCAATGCATATGTGCAAGTGTTTCAGGATACTAATACAGTAATATATAACAGACTGAGTGTGCTGTATATAGGTTAAAAATGTGGATATATATTATTGCTTAAAGTGCAAAGAAAATAATTTGCTTGACAGTTAATGTTTTGATTTAGTTATATGATCACTTATAAATATTTGGAGGTGTTTATGACAGCAGTCCTATAGTATGAAATAATCATGCTAATTTTTTTAAGGAGTTTTACATGAAGCTATCAAGACATTTTGAACAGCTAAAACTATTTCTATATGACAATGATGATGTCATGCAATAGTAAAATTTGTTCAGGAGTTTCATATAAGCTGAATTCTAAGCACTATTTATTCTAGCTTTCTATACAAATGAGGATGTTTTTGTGTGTGTTGGCTACTGTGGAAAATGAAGCTATTGGAAAATAAGAAGTTTTGGAAGTTTTCAGAATGAAAACAAATTTATATTAGTGATAATGTCTTAATTGGTTTTGTATCATTTCACATTGAAAATACAGGAGAATTAAATGGATTCACTAAAAATTGTCAAGGGTGTTTGTATTAAGGCATATGGAGATATGTGTAGTGTATGTGTAGTGTATGTGCACTGTATGTGAAGTGTATGTGTAGTGTATGTGTAGTGTATGTGTAGTGTATGTGCACTGTATGTGTAGTGTATGTGTAGTGTATGTGTAGTGTATGTGTACTGTATGTGTACTGTATGTGTAGTGTATGTGAAATATATATGTACTATATGTGTAGTGTATGTTTAGTGTATGTGCTATATTTAATTTTATTAAGGAGGTACAAATGCAGATATTTGCAGAAAAAGTGTAAGGAGGATATCATAATATAATATATATGTATTATACAAAAAAAAAGGATGTTTATATAGTTTTGTATTAATTCATGTTATTTATTGTTTGCTATTAAGGAGGCTCAGTCCTTATCGGTGATACAAACTCGGTTAAGATGACTTGATGTCTTAAGCTGGATTGATTATGTAAAGATGAAAGTGACTATTCAATGGATATATTTAATATTATTAAGACAGTTCTTAAGTGAGCATCAAAGAATGGATAATAATATATTCTCCCTTCTGTGATACATCTGTGATACATAAATGGATATTAATAATATATAGTTAAGGAGGCTCGTTACTAATTCTCAGGATGTTCTTCCATCGGCATAAGAAGTACAGTTTAGGTAGGTTGTGTATATCTTTGTCTGCATATACATTCTAACAGTATTATGTATGAGTGCATGTTTAAAAAATCATACACTCTGTTTATAAGTCGAGTGTCTAAGGCACCGTCTCAAGATTACTTGCCCCACACTGCAAAGGCTGTAGGTTTGATTCCCACTCACTCCAAAACTTTATGTGAGAAAGTTTGCCAGTTACTTGTTGAAGGACAGTGGGTCTACTCAGATTGTTTGAAGTCTTCCTCCACCAATAAAACTGGATATGCCATATATAACCTGAAATGTGTTGAAAATGATGTTGAACCCCATTAAAAAAAAAAAATAAGTAGATCCTATAAAAAGATGGGATCCCTCTGTGACTAAAGTCATTTTTACTTTCTCAAGATGGCTAATTTATCAAACTGTTCATGGAAGTTGTGGCTTTGAGCCCAGCTAAGCTCATTTAAACAAATATGAGAAAAATATGTCATTTCTACAAGCTGATTGACTATTCTAGCATTAACTAATTGATTTTATTTTCAGTCTCAAACAGCAAAAATTATTACAGTTAAAAAATTCTAAATGATATAAAATTTGTGGAGCACATGGTCCAGTGATAAAGCACCAAACCTAGGATCGGAGAGTTGTTGGTTCGGACCTCCCGATGGCTAATTGTTGTGTCCTTGAGTAAGACAGTTATTCCGCATATGCTTGGTACTGGTTCCACTCATGAAGACTTGAGCATGATTTTTTATCAGTTGTAATAATTTGTTTCACAATCATTGTGGGATAAATAAGTTTAAAAATAAAATTTAAGATAAAAAAAACCCACAATACCTTTATATTATTTATCTCGGAAATGTGAAAATAAAAAAAAACTGATAGAAAAGTGGCATTAAGAAAAATTATAAAGTAAATTGTAAACCATATTCCTTCGAATATAACGCGCAGCTTGATTTTGAATACGCTGATAATAAAAGAGAAAGTTCCTGGCAATGTTTTGTGATGACAATATAACAGCGTCTTGCTGCACCTTTTAGTCATCTGTTGACAGATAAAACAAACATAATTACCAGCACACAAGATTGTGACTTGGCTTTTATTTTATATGAAAGACGTCATTGTCCTCCTGCATGCAGTTATACAGCTGTACATTATTACGAATTAATACATTATGCACTCTGAATGTAATAGTTATTTCTCTTCTGAAGCATAATGAGGCAAGAAATGGAGGAAATGAGGGTCTGGTAATGATATATAATGGTGATGTCACTGGAATTATTCCAGTTTCGTGCTGTTGTAATCGTTTGTATCTTGCCAACTCCGCTTACAAACAAACCAATTTGTCTGTTTATATAATAAATAGAGAATCTAACACGAGTGTTCGTTTAGTATTGAATGAATCATTAAAGCAAGTTGGCAGATAGATATTATATCTGTGATGCTCTGTACAACGAGTTGGATAAATTTTATGATAGATGAGCATGAATGAGAGATTGTAATTGTCACATTACTTAGAATAATAGTTCATTGATCTCTTGTTTTTAGCTCACCTGAGCTGAAGGCTCACAGGTGAGCTTTTGTGATCGCCTGGTGTCCGTCGTCTGTCGTCAGTCGTTGTTAACTTTTAGCTTCTAACAACTTCTTCTCTGAAACCACTGGGCCAATTTTCCTTGGGTGACCCTCTACCAAGTTTGTTCAAGTCATCTTGATTCATCAAAAAACAATGCCGCCTGGGGGCGTGGCAAGTTTAATTAGTTAAAACTTAAAAAATCTTCTTGTCAGAAACTACTGGCTCAATTTTAAAATAATTTCACAGAAAATTTCCTTGAAGGACCCTTCACCAAGTTTGTTCAAACTGTAGTGATTCGTCAAAAAAACATGGCAGCCAGGGGGTGGGGTTAGTTTACTATATAAGCTGTAGTAAAAACCTAAAAAATCTTCTTGTCAGAAATCACCAGATCGATTTTAAAACAATTTCGCAGAAATGTTCCTTAGGTGACCCTTAACCAAGTTTGTTCAAGCCGTTGTGATTTGTTAAAAAACATGACCGCCACAGTGAGGTTCTAGTTTACTATATAAGCAGCTAAAGTAAACTTCAGAATCTACTGACCTGATTTCGATGTAATTTCACTGACATTAGCCTCTACTAAGTTTGTTCCAGCCATTGGGATTCATCGAAAAACAATTGCCAGGAGGGGAGGCTGGTTTTCTTTTTATGGATATATAGTGAAAACTTTCTTTCGATATCTGATATCCAGATATCCGTACAAGGATACTATTGTTATCGAACAACTCTTCTACGCATATGTTAATCTTCAAAACAAATCAAAGTTCTAACTACTCGCCCATCTCGTTTTTCTGAAATTTTGAGTGTACATGTATTATATAATATACTTAAGTTGGGTGACTCAAGGTCACTCAGGTGAGTGATATATGGATATCTTGGCCCTCTTGTTTCAAGTCAATTCTATAAGGAACAAAATCTTTTGTGTGGAGTGCATGGTCTGTGATAGAGCACCAAACCCATGAGCATAGGATCAAGGGTTCGATCCTCTGCCATGGCTATGTGTGTTGTTCTTGGACAAGACACTTTTTCCGCATATGCTTAGTACTGGTTCTGACCAGGAAGACTTCAAACATGATTTGTCTAAGTTGTAAGAACTTGTTTCACAATCGTAGTAAAATAAATAAGTTTAAACTAACCAAATTGTTTTCCTATATAATGCTATACATATAAATGATTAGTTCCCAGTCCTCGTATGATATCAATGTGACAAGATAATATCAATTTAAATGAGTAATTGACTTCAGTTAGATATTTGGCCAAGTTGGAAAGTAGATTAGCATGTTACATAGAAATTATGAAAGCTGAGATATACAAAAAACACAGATCAAGCAATTAATTGATAGTGATCTTACACAAGGTTGATATAAAAGATATGTCCTGGGTTTATTACACTTTAGCACCATAAAATATGTGTAATTGTGTTGTTAATGACAACTAAAAGTTACACATCTCTATATTATATTTGTTTATCTCTTTTGGACACCCTATAGGCTCTATAGAGTCTTTATCATCTTCAATGCTTGCTTTTCTAAGACAATTGTCTTGGTACTTTCTTCTTCTTTGAAAAAAAAAAGTAATAGAATTCCAATAAATTAATGATTGTTTGATTTAAGCAGTTAGTGTGCCATGATGATTTCCAAAGTGTTTTAGCAGATGATGGATTAGATAATTGTTTCTGTATAAACTTTTTATTATTTGTATTTCTTATGTGACAATATCTAAACACTAAAACAAAATATCTGCAATGGCCTTCGTCAAAATAAAATTTAAACATCAGCTGCTATTATGGAGATGTGTTTGTCACAGCCAATGAACTCTTATTCTTTATTCAAACTTTTTTCTGCACAAAGTGTCAAAATGTTTGTTGTATAGTAAATATATATAAAGTAAATTAGTTGAATATGATTAAGGCTTGTTAAAGGCTAGACAAGCATTATACATATTTCATGGTCAGATATTAGGTTTTAGAGCAACAAAACAATGTTAATGATTTCTCGTTAAACACTTTCCTGAAAATCCCAGGATGCAAATATGAAATTAGAATATCCCAGTATGTATGCTGACACTTAATGTCCTTTCTACTGGGACTGAGGGGAACACAGCACATACTCTCGGGCAAATTTCATTATGCTAGAAGGTGGAGGAATGGATGTGGGAGGGGAAGTACACAATTTTAGTGGGGTGTAATATACATAAGACCATTTTATGGGGTAGTCTATGCCAATTCTGTCAATTTAACTCTTTTTGCCAACTTTTCGGCTGGCATCTATTGTTGCCGGCCATTTTACAACAAAGTTGAATTGTCATTTTGTGTATTTCAGTTTCCAGGGAGCGACTGTACAAGAGTAAGCTAGACACATCCTACAACGAGAGTCTACCTGGTGAGTGCTGTAATCATTCAGTTTATAGTTTCCTTCTAGGCTTAAATCTTCTATGGGTATTTATCCAATAAGGATAAGAGTGGGGATCTTGCTATAACAGTTATACATGTATTCTTGATTCTTTTTCTTGAATACTACAAGATTTTATATTTGTTACAAGAATATTAACACAGTAGCACTCCTTAAGTGGGTCTTTTCAATAATTAACTTATTGCTGGCAGTGTGTTTTATACAATTTTACACACTAGTGACTTGGGGGTAACCAGGACTACAAGGCTTAGTCCTAAGTTCTTGTGGAACACCAGGCTGACTTCTCAATGACATTAATGGAAACTTACTTGATACAATCAATGAGCACTTATTTAAAATGAGGAAGTCTTGTATTACTTTTCATATCTTTTTTAAGCTGAAACTGGAAAAATCTCTAGTCCATATTTTCAATATGTGTTTGTGCTGGAGATTAAGGGATGTAAATCATGATTTTAGGGGAGTATACATCAAATCAACTAAGGAGTGTGTAATTATTTGGGTTGGTTAAGGGCATTTTATGCTCTATATTTTCATGTGGTTTAACTATAAATTCTCCACCTTCTGCTCTGGATCCAATAATGATCATACAATCATACAAAGAACGCATTTGTCTTCTGCTGGGACCACTTGACTAATTGTGTATTTGATATAAATGATAAAACTGTTTTGGACAATTTGGTTGAAATCAGTTATTTTGATCTGATGATTATCTTTTAATGCAAATCTTGATTCAAGTTAATTAAATAGATAATTGGGGGTAAACCAGTATATTGAGAGTAGACAAAGACTGGAAATATTGATTTTCATGCCCTACATTACAAAAAATAAGCAGTCCATGTTATAATTGTACTTTAAACATATATCTATATGTTGATATTGAAAAAAGTTAAAAGGCAGTATGAATGTAATTTTTTTTTTTTTTAATTATAAAATAATTAATAAACATATTTTTTTCAGCAAAGCATGCTTAGATACATTCTAGGACTATTTACCTTAATTAACACATGCCAAAGTTCAGCTACTTCTTAATTCAGTTAGTTCTTACATTTTTAAATTAGACATGAAAAAACAACACCTCTGTACAGTATATTATGAAATATTGTAATATCTGATAATCAATGGTTAGAATATGATCTTAACAGTGTTGCTGTTTATTTTCCAGTTTACTGTTTAGTCTTAATTTTATTTCCCATATTCCCATTCAATCACACTGTTATTCCTTCTCAATAGCTTAAATTATGCCTCTACCCAATTTCCAGAAAAAGGCTCTGTGCTGACTTAGTCATTTTTGTCGTCTGCCTGTTAATGCTCAGATTTTTCTCTATATCTAAGCAAACTGCCTATGTTATAATCACCAAACTTCATAACCTCATTTATATTATGATATAAAACAGCTGAGTAACCTATGTATTTATACTTTAGGTTCTATAACCTAAAGTTATAGTTTTTTTGTTTTAAGATTGGGTTTGATTTTTTTTTACGTCGATTTTGTTTTTCAGTTAGTAGATAGTTTCTCTTAACTTATCACCATCATGTTAAAAAGGTTTACATCGCTGACCTTGACCTACTTAATGGATTTTAAAAAAGACAAGCATCTACACCCTCTAGCTTATGGACAATTTTTTTACCATCTACCATTGAAATTAGAATTTAAAAAGAAATATTATTTATACTAGACTCTCAAAATTCTTATCATGATGTTAATGAATCGCTAAATTAAGTTTGCAACTTTACCCCGTAATTTTAGATTTTCATAAACTTATGAAAATTAGTAAAATGGGCCCCAGATCACTAAAGATCATAATCTAAATTCTTTATTCTTTATTCTTTGATTGTGATTGCCAGTATTATTAAAACTGAATGATGATATCCAAACATTTGTAAAATGTCCAGGTATGAAATCTTGTGCTTTTATTGTTAGAGATATCTTTGATGTTGTTAAATCATTCAATAAATAGGTGCTTGGCTTCAATGGGCTCACTCTCAGCAGATTGCCTACATGCTGTGACCAGGCATTCCTTCAGTTAAATGACATGGATGGATATAGTACAACAATACAATTTACATATAATTTATTTACATTTATACCCAAAATTTTTCAACAACTTTAGTAAAATTATGATCCTTTTTTTTTTTTGTACCGCTTTTTTATTGCTTACTAAAAGAATTAGGCCATCCTTAAACATGATTATTTTGCATGCCTTGGCCAAGATTTTTATAGGTAGCAAACAAAACCACTTTTCAACAGATTTTTTTACTTTTCCTAGTTGAATAAAAATAAAATACAGAATTCCTATAAAAAAAGTCATCCCATTGAGAGTCAATAAATCAAGTTCAGTTAGTTGGCATGTAGGAGAATGACAAACAAATATTGTTAAACAATGACATAAGCATTTATTCTGCATTACAAGATCTGATCTGGCATAAAATATCCCTGCATACCAACACATTTAACTGTTAAATCTGGAGTCAGAAAGAACCGAGCTGTCAGAAGAACCTCTGTTTAATTATACTTGAATGGTAAAGTATTTAAGTTGTCTGCCGACTGTTAATGTTTCTGAAATGTTGAAAGGAAAGTAAGATAAAACAATTAACATTAAATATTGAACTGAGTGGATTTTTTTCAAAGGGACATTATTCATTTACAAAATAATTAATTAGAATAGTAATAGTTATTTCCCTTGACAAAGTCAGACACATTCAGAAAGTCCATGTGGGGCAAGCAGCCATTGGACAACCCTTGCATTGATATAATTTTCAACAAAAAGTGTTTTAATTAAAATTAATCATTCGATAACATTAATTTGATTACATCTTACCCAACTTTTGATGTATTTTTGTTATGATATGTGAAAAACTCCTTACCAACACAGCACCAGAGAAAATAAAAGAAAAATTGCTAAAACTGAAATTACTATACAAATAAAATTGGGGGGGGGGGGGGGGGGGGGGTGTAGGCATCTTGAACCACCTATTATGATTCTATTGTATGATTGTGATAACGGGCTATATTAAAAGTCATTTATATTTTATTAGGTTAATTGAGAATAATGTTTAAATGAAGATAATTTTATATGTTTCTGAATGGTTTCATATAGAAATTGCAGTCTCCATTCGTTTGTCTGTCCGCCTGTCCGAATTTTCATATACGATGCATAAATTTGTAAGACATGGAAGGATTTTAAAATAACACTGTTACTTAGTAATTCATTGAAGTTTTGAATAATTTGGCTCAAAGGATCACCTTGACATTAAGATGTGTTGTGTGCAACACCAAGGTTAGTAGGTCAAGGTCAATATTTTTCATTAAAACTCCTTTAAATAAATAAATGCCCTACACTTGTTGAGAAAGAATGGATATAAAATATGTATAATATGCTGTGGCTTTTCACCGCATAATCAGAGTTCCTTTCTGATGTGATATAAGCAATTGATTCAGCTGGTAATATCCCTTAAATATGTTCACAGTCATGTTTTAATTCATATATATATATTTATCATTTTTCTATTATAAAGATATTAACCCATTTAACAGTTCTATGCTCTTTTTCTGTTATATATTACGAAGCAGTGTCTAAATTCATGATATAACATAATTGGGTTTAAATGTGGACAATTCTGATTTTAAAACACCATTTAAGATAATTCAGGTCAAACAGCAGTTCCGTAGTGTAGTGTATTTTCCTCTCTATTTGTGTTGCTTTCTGGCTTAGCATTCAGCATTTAGAATATATTTCTGTGATCCAGCTGGACTTCAGTATATTGGTAATTATTGTGTGACTGATAACAAGGATGTTTGTGAGGCAGAACCCTAGAACAGTCATCACCCTAAACAAAAACCTAAAATTTTATCTTCAACCTGTATATTGAATGTTATAGTTGTTACCTGCAATTTTACTCTGACTCGAGGTGAAGAAACTATACATTTTGTATTTTGTTATCCATTGCTTGGATGTCTATCCGAATTTTTTTGATGTTTTTGAACAATTACAATTCTTTCCTTACTTGTTATCTTGCTAAACTCTTGACTTACTTTTGCATGTTTTTTTTTTATAAAATTTTATCAAGGAACTTACCTATATCAAGATATTTATGGGGAGCATGGTCAAGTGGTAGAGCACCCAACCCAGGACCAGAGGGTTGTGTGTGGCTATGTGTAACTTAGTGGAGAGTCAATGGTAGAGCACATGGCCCAAAATCGGAGGGGAAGGCTATGTGTGGTGTCCTTGAGCAAGACACTTTTTTCACATATGCTTAGTACTGGTACTACCCAGAAAGACTTGGTTGTAATAACTTGTTTCACAATCCAAATAGAATATAAATAAGATTAAACTAATTCATGATGTTCAGAGTGTATTAAGTTACATTTCCTTTATTTCATTTGCTATTCTACTGCGTTTTAGTAGTTATGATGAATTCTATCTCCTCAAGATGCTTTGCTTATGCTTTTATTTGGCCCATGCATATTTTGTCTGTTTTTATTTTCAGACCTGACTCGAAGCTATGATTCAGCACATGATATCTATCCAAAAAGAAAACATGTGTTTAAAAAGTTATTTCGTACGTATAATTTTGTCTGTTATTCCTTCATCCGCTATTATTATGATGCATTATGGTATCTGCGTAATTATCAATATTAGTTAATGTCGGTAATGTCAGATTTTTCAAAATAATAGGCTAAAAAGGTTTTTGCCAATGTATTATGCTGTAGTAGTTCTCACACAATAATTAATTTTGTACTCTTCGTACATATAGAGACATGCACTTCTGGAACACTGGATACATTATCAATGGTTCTAAAAGTGCCTTGTTCCCATAGGTAGTCCTCTGTTGGTCCAAATATGCAGAAAAAAACATGGGATTGACCAGGTTGCTTTTTCACAATTTCGATGGTTTGATGAACCCCCTTCATTTTTGACAATTCTGCCTATTTGTTGCAGTGTATCACTACGCATCTTTAAACTCATATAGCTTCATTATAGGCATAGTGCCACCATTGCAAAAAGGAAGTGCTTCCGTGGGGTAGTCGCATAATGGCGGTTATAAATAATCCTCAATTCTTCTTCTTTAAAAATGCATTTTCCATATTTTAATGCTCATTTTTTATATTTGAATGGCATTATTGATGTATTTTGAACATTTTGATAGCATTGCCATATTTGAATTGTGAATTTAGAAAGAAAAAAAATGATGCTTGGAAATTGGGGTATGAATTCATAATTTCGGAAGTCTACTTTCACTTTGTCACCAGTGTACACACTGAGCACAAAAAAAAGTCTCTTATATGACACATGACCCCTACTTTTCTCATCATATTTTGATAGTGCAGAGGTTGATAAACAGTAAAATGTAGGTTTCACTTCTTTCATTTGGGACTCTCTATGAATGACAAGCCTTCAAACCTTTATTATTTACTATAGAATAAAGAACAAAAATCAATGGTGGAGTTACACCTCAAACAGTTACCAATGTCATCCAAACTTTGCAGAAATCATGAAAATGTTCCAATGTTCCAATATGCACATAGAAATATGACATGTTATGCATTTTTAACAAAAAAAATGTTCAACCGCAATTTCTTGAGCATAAAAACCTTGCTACCACCATGTAAGGGATGTAATTCTTAAGTAAGACCTTTATAGGGTGTTAGCTACTTGTGCCGGAGGTGCCTCAGGTGTACTAGAAATGGATTGTAGAGCAATTTATAAATCAACCAGTGTTTGTTGAATGTAACATCATGTAAATTTAAACAGTGCATCAGTGAAGCTGCAATAACTCCTGGTCAACTCAGACCATTAGAAATGCTTGAGCTTCACAATGTTTGCTAGTAATGTGTATTGATACTCAAATTTATATACCAGGAATCCACAACAGTGTATTGTAATCTGAGTGAGTTTCCAATCGGCCACCTATATGACGTATGCTGTTTAACCTGACACCAATATGCTAACCTATATATATTATATTTCTGCAGTTGAATTAGTACATTAATTAGGGAATCCACTTTATATGATCATAATCTACCAACTTATTGATCTGTTGATGAATATATCATTTTTATCTGTCCGATGGATATATCATTTGTGTGGGTGGGCCAACTTTGATAAAATGCCATGTCCCTTAGTTAGCAGCTATTATGCAGGGGTTAGTCATCATAATTGATCATCAAACACAAGCAAAACATCAACTCTGACATCCATCATTCTGTGTGGTGTTTCTCCATATAAAGCCTGCTATTCTATATGGAAAATATAAGGACTTGTCAAATTTTTTAAAATTGGCTGAAATCATTTTTTCCCTCAATAATATCATGCCTATATTATAGTCTTGACTGATTGCGTATTGCCAAAAGGATAATTATTTAAACATGACAAAATATAATATATTGAAAAGGGATTTCGTTACATGGGCTACGCAGCTATATTAGATGTTGTTGTATGGTGTTTAGCGTCGCTTTCAGCAATTTTTCAGTCATATCGTGACGGTGTCTACTTGAGACAGTGTTCTAAATGCTGTCACACTGGAGTATCATGCCGCAGACACATGGTATGATATCCAGTCATATTATACTGACACCAGGTGGACCAGACCTAGAACTATCCTCTAAATGCTGAGCATCAAGCGACGAAGCTTCTAGTACCATTTTTAAAGTCTTTTGTATGACCCAGCCGGGGATCAAACCCATGACCATCTGCATGCGAGGCGGACACTCTACCACTCGACCATGCTGCGGTCTTGGCTAGGTTAGACTAAAATAGTTATTGGTCATCGACCACAAGCAAAACATAACTCTGATATCCATAATTCTGTCATGTCTTCGTATAAAGCCTGCTATTTCAACTGATATTATCAAATGATGACAGATATCAGATATCCTTCCAACTTGGAACCTTGTAAAAAGTTTCTGTTTTAATACATCGATTAACTGGGAATATAATTCTAAACATGGAATGAAATCCAAGGTTATTTAACCCTTTATTTCTTATAGACGCCTTTTAACACCTCTAATATAGACGCCTTTTAACACCTCTAATCTAGACACCTTTGGATACCTCTAATATAGAAGGCTTTTGAATTATTGGGTGAATTATGTTTTCATTAACTGACAGAGTGGAAAACAGTGCAGGAAATGTTCAGTTTGCTCATTACGAGCAATCTGAACTCTTCCTGCATTGTTTTCAAAGGCCTTCTGTGATTGGTGCTGAAAAAACCTGTATCGATTGAGTAAAGTGATAAAGAGTCAATTTAAAGGGAGTATATCAGGGAAATAAACGCTCTGACTGACTTAAAAAATGAAATTATTTTTAGAATGGATAAAAAGCATCTCATCATCATTAATAAATAAAATCCGAATGATTTGGTATGTCAAATCCACCCAAACATGACAATTTGATATTTAAAGTGGAGTGGTAAACTTAAAACCAAAACTCTATTCTAAAATAGACAGCACTTAAATTAAATACTGCTTGATTACCTTCGCATCATCATAGAGACTCTTTCTAAAATGAAACAATTTTACTACATGTTAATCTGTATAACAGATCGATTTGAAATCAAAATGAAATCACATGACTCATTTAATACATCACAAAATATGTTGCAATTTTTAAGCGGGAAATCTATTTAAACCTAACCTAGGCGCATAGCCCAAGATAGGAAAGCCCTTTTTGCTATATTATTTTCACATGTTTAAATAGATTATCCTTTTGGAAATATGGGGTCAGTGAGTATATAAAATTATAGACATGAAATATTGAAAAAAAAAGGTTTCTAGCCAATTTCAAACTTTTGAAACATCATGAGATATTCCCTTTAAAGAATAAATAAGTGAGGGGTCCTCCCTGGTCTTAGCTGCTGTCGTCTAATGGCCATTTACCTGTCACTGCTGAGATTTTGGACTCGAGCCCTCTCAGTCCCAAAATGTTTCTGTAAGAAAGTTTGTCAGTTACATGTGGAAGGACTGTGGTTCTTCTCAGAGATTCAGTCTGATTCTCATTCTGAGGTCATCCTCCACCAATAAAATATACATACTGGTACATACAACATGTCATGAGTTGAAGAAGGTGTTAGAAAATATAAGGAAGTAAAATGGGATATGGGATGCAATAGAAGTGGTGCAATGTTGATAGAGGGTCATGTTACATGTATTTGTGTTAACTAATTAAAAGAATAAATTGTAACAATACACTCAATTTAGCAAAATTGAGACTTTTTGGTTGTCATGACAACCATACTCAATCCCATTATAGAACTCGTTGACTAGTGGTAGAGCATCTAGGTCTAATCAAGAATTTGAGGGTCCTGAGTTTGATACCCTGCCATGAGTACTATCTGCATATGCTTAGTACTGATTTTACCCAGGAAGGTAAATACAGAGATATGTCTAAGTTATAAGAACTTGCTTTGCAACCAATGTAAAATGGATCAGTTATCTACTGCTAATTCCTTGTCAATTGCATTATTTGTTCATATTTCTTCCTCATGTTGTCAGCAGTATCAATCATGTACCTACAAACATCTTTGCCATATTCTTTCACTCACCTCATCTCATTCTCGTCTCATCTTACATCAACTCTCTCTCTCTCTCTCTCTCTCTCTCTCTCTCTCTCTCCTTACTGTCATAATGAGGTGATGGCTTATATATCTCAAGAGTTTTCTGATCAGGAAATGTGTATTGTTTGACCCACTGCTGGTTACTGTCATAATGAGGTGATGACTTCTATATCTCAAGACATATTTTGCCTGTCCAAAAATTTATCTACATAAATCTAGTATCACAATATTATTATTGTTATTGACATTTAATCATCTCACATAATTGGACTTTGATAAAAGGAAGTCCTTTTAAATGATCTTGAGTAGTTGGAGCAAAAAAGAGCTAACGAAGCATGTTGTAATACAGATTATACAGTGGTTTGGGTAGTGTTTCTGAATAGTTTTATTCTCAGTCAATTTATAGATAATTAATAACCATAAATATTGGAATAGCCAGGGGCTAGCTATGTCACTGAGCCACACTTTGAAGTGTCAGTACATTAGGCCAGGGATAATTATTGGTTGATTACACATACCTGTCCTGTTCTTTTCTTCTTCTTCGTATTTTGTTCTTTCTGCAGTCTGTCACGAAATGCAATTCCGTTCTGTGTCCTTTTGTCTGAATAATTTCTCGTGTGGTCTTTTAGTACTACAACTGCAATATACTGAAGTAACTTGTGTGACCAATACATATTGCAGTAAGTTTTGAATATTGCAATATAATTTTACATATTGTATTATTGTTTTGCATATGCAAACGATTTGCATATTACAATATATGTCTGTGCATTGCAATACAGTTTTGCATATTGCAATATAATTTTGCATATTTTATAACAGTTTTGTATATATTGCAATGCAGTTTTCATATTGCAATATATATATTGCAGTTTATTGTGATGAACAGTCTTAAGCTGTTTAAAAACTTTTAAAGATAACAGAAGTTTCTGAAATCACTATTTGTTCATTTTTTCTGCCTTCTGTATTAATTCTCTCCATTGATCTTCCTTCTCAAGTAAGCCAGGTTGCTCATTCATAAAACAGAATAATCAAATTACAATCTTCTCACATAGCACAATAAATGTTATGGTGATGACATTATGCATCTGTTGTATTGATGGCTGTGACAATTACCCAAACCCTTATCCTCAACACTGCCAATATGCTGACACACACTGGTATATATTACGGCATAGACATCTCAAACCTCCAGTTATCATAAACAGCTAGCAGCATCTTTAATTTCAGAATAATAATTATGAATTATAATACTTGTGTTAACCCTTTACCCCATAGATATGTGTTTTCCCGCACCAATATCAGGAGGCCTTTGAAAACAGTGCAGGAACAGTTCAGATTGCTCGAACACTTCCTGCACTGTTTTCCACCCTTTTAGTCAATATAAACATAATTCACCCAATAATTTAAAAGCCGTCTATATTAGAAGTGTCCAATGGCGTCTTTATGAAGTAAAGGGTTAAAATAGGAAATAAGCCATATCCAATGTGGTTAAATAATATAAATATGATCCTTGATGGTTAATAATATAAATATGATTATTTCTATATCCCTTGATGGTTAAATAATATAAATATGATTATGTCTATATCCCTTGGTGGTTAAATAATATAAATATGATTAAATCTATATCTCTTGATGGTTAAATAATATAAATATGATTAAATCTATATCCCTTGATGGTTACTAATGTAAATATGTTTATATCTATATCCCTTGATGGTTAAATAATATAAATATGATTCTTGATGGTTACTGATATAAATATGATTATATCTATATCCCTTGATGGTTAAATAATATAAATATGATTATATCTATATCCCTTGATGGTTAAATAATATAAATATGATTATATCTATATCCCTTGATGGTAAAACCATATAAATATGATAATATCTATATCTCTTGATGGTTGAACATTATAGATATTATTATATCTATATTCCTTGATGGTTAAATAATGTAAATATGATTATATCTTTATCCCTTGATGGTTAAACAATATAAATATGATCCTTGATGGTAAAATCATATAAATATGATCCTTGATGGTTACTTATATAAATATGATTATATCTATATCCCTTGATGGTTGAATAATATAAATGTGATTCTTGATGGTTACTTATATAGATATGATTATATCTATATCCCTTGATGGTTAAACCATATAAATATGATTATATCTTTATCTCTTGATGGTTGAACATTATAGATATGATTATATCTATATCCCTTGATGGTTAAATAATGTAAATATGATTATATCTTTATCCCTTGTTACTTCAGCCATATAAATATGATCATATCTATATCCCTTGATGGTTAAATAATGTAAATATGATTATATCTTTATCCCTTGTTACTTCAGCCATATAAATATGATCATATCTATATACCTTGATTGTTTAATAATGTAAATATGATTATATCCATATCTCTTGATGGTTGAATAATATAAATGTGATTCTTAATGGTTTAATAATATAAATATGAATATATCTATATCTCTTGATGGTTAAATAATATAAATATGATTATATCTATATCTCTTGATGGTTAAATAATATAAATATGATTATATCTATATCTCTTGATGGTTAAATAATATGGTTGCACATGCAGGGGCAAGCCATGTATCATAATTTAAAGAATAGTGAAGAGAAAAATGTTTTCCTCATTGAAAAAGAATAAATAACTATTATTCCATGCTTAGTATAAAGGATGTTGCACTAACCAATCAGTACATAACATAGGGTGGGTAGATACATATACATGCTTGCCTCTGGCTTTATTCCAGTAATGCTCCTCATCCATCACAAGTATGCTTGGATGAGGGGTCATTTTCCTCCACCATTTAAACTGGATGCCATAATTCATAATCTTCAGTAGAGTTGCAGTGTTTTTTTTCGGCCATTTTTATAGCCGTTATTGGGTCATATTCCCAATGGCAAATAGTATCTTTTTTTCCCAATTGAATGGTAAAAATTCCCAATTGAAAGCTTCAAAAATGTAAATTGAAACTTGCCATACTTCCTTGATAAAATATAGAAAGTTTTCCCCATTCTGAATTTAGTATGACATTGATTATTTAATTAAATGGCCTGATAAGCAAGTGTACACTTTTTATAAATATATAAATATATTTAATGCAAAAAATTTTCCCAATGTTAATGAAAATGCCGCTAAAATTCCCAATTCCAAGGGTATGGGTCATCTTCCCAAAATGGTGAAAAAAAACACTAAGTTGTGTGTTGGCAGGACACTTCCGATATATATATATATACAATAGTAATGCAATATGGGGAGGCTGATATGCAATATGATATGTAATGGGATGTGGGTGATATGCAATATGATATGTAATGGGATGTGGGTGATATGCAATATGATATGTAATGGGATGTGGGTGATATGCAATATGATATGTAATGGGATGTGGGTGATATGCAATATGATATGTAATGGGATGTGGGTGATATGCAATATGATATGTAATGGGATGTGGGTGATATGCAATATGATATGTAATGGGACGTGGGTGATATGCAATATGATATGTAATGGGAAGTGGGTGATATGCAATATGATATGTAATGGGACGTGGGTGATATGCAATATGATATGTAATGGGACGTGGGTGATATGCAATATGATATGTAATGGGATGTGGGTGATATGCAGTATGATACATATGGTGCTAGATATTAGAAAACTTTTACTTTCGGGTACTCATTGATATGGGTTAATTTATTTTGAAAGATTACAATATTACTGTATTGCATTTGAGACTTCGAGTTCCGTTTGAGTTGTTGAACTTTATTATTATAAAATCTTTGTAAACTGTAAATGATAAATATTATCGAAATCAATACTCAAAACATCAGTACAAGAAATGGCCGCTGGCATGTAGTTTTGTATTTTAACACATAACAGTTTTTTTTTGTTTTTATCTTTCCAATCTTCTTTGGTCCTTGGTATTTAAAACCAAATAAGAATTAAAAGTTGAATTATTAACACAAATTTTGTATTCATTTACACCTATTGAAAAATAGTTCAGGGTACATAAATGACGCGCATCTGTTTGTAAGAGTAAACTCCAAGGTTGGCAGGATGAAAAAAGCTTGCATTTTCATGCTTTATATTGTAATAAAAATGAAATAAAAAAAAAATAAGAGAAATACCAGCCTAGTTTTCCTGTTTATTTTTAAAAGGCAAATCTGACTTTGTTTATTTTAATATAAATGTAAACCTCCCTGCACCGTGTAAAAATAAACGTCAATCCATATTCTTAATCTGGTTTCATAAATTTTACTAAACCCCGTTTTATCTTGCATGGCACTTGGTAAGATTCGTAATTTGGAATGTATTTGTGCACCGATTTCATCACGTTTGGAACATTAGTTTAGTAGTGAGGCTGATATTTGGTTTTCTACAGGTGGCGTTTGGTTCTCTACAGGTGGTGTTTGGTTTTCTACAGGTGGTGTTTGATTTTCTACAGGTGGTGTTTGGTTCTCTACAGGTGGTGTTTGGTTTTCTACAGGTGGTGTTTGGTTCTCTACAGGTGGTGTTTGGTTTTTTTACAGGTGGTGTTTGGTTCTCTACAGGTGGTGTTTGGTTTTCTACAGGTGGTGTTTGGTTTTCTACAGGTGGTGTTTGGTTCTCTACACAATGACATTATTGTTGAGAGTTAATGGACTTTGTTAACACAGAACAGTCAATGTTTGTTTTATTTTTTCCAATTTCCTTTGATTCTTTTATTTATAAAATGTGAATTAAAATAAAAGTTTGAATCTCAAATGAAGTTTATTAACACAAATTTAGTACTAATTCTTGTACACACATTGGAATACAAAGTCAGAACTCTTAAAACCGATACTAGCTCTACCTGATTTATAAATATGGAAATTCCATAAAGTAAGGCTGGTTGATCACTCAATATTTGATAGTTTAAATGGATTCGATGCTGTTTTGTCGGCTATATTTTAAATGGTATGGTGCCGTAACCTGTTTTCGAGCGTCACCTGAAATCGATCACTTCCCAGAATAACGAATATCGCGCACGCGTATTTCAACTTCCTACACTATTGGCAATATAAACAGTATCCACGTGGTCATTGAATGCAAAGAAAAATATCAAAAATAATGCTTCCGATAGAAGTGAGAAAGTCATTTTATGGTACAGACCTGAAAAAATGTATTTCTCACTAGGTCCATTATTCAGTTTACATAAAACCTCGACAAATGCTAGGTTTGTTTACGAATATCGATTTCATACACGTCTGCTGAAAACTGATGCAATACAGGTCAAGGTCGAAAGTTATAAAATATTTCGCTTGTGCATGTCAGAAATTATCGAGGTTCCGGACGAGTGATCTTCTTATAGATTTTTTTTAAGAATGAGATTGAAATTAGTACAGGACCCCATTAAAATGTAGAATAAAAACAAGCAAACAGTTGAAAAGGTTTGTTATAAGAAGTGGATAAGAAGAGGTTGTTATATAAAGAATAAATAATAAAGTAGCAAATAAAAAAGAAGATATATATATTTTAAATCAGTGTTTTTATTTGGTTACTATGATTTTTAAAAAAAATAAAAAGTAAATTTTTTTAAAAACCTCGTGCTGTTAAGTTAATTGATATTATGATGAAATTAACCTATTGAGAAATATTTATTCATGTTAAAGGTTATGCAGTTTTCTCTGCTTTCATTTATTTGTGCTTTTGAAGCCATGTGTCATTTTAGTTTGACACATTACATCATCCTATCATGTGCTCGATATCAGGTGCCGCAATTTTATTGAACGTATACTGGGTCACCATGATCTAACGTGAATGGTGAAGTCAATGGGCATGTATTTGTAATTGTTTTGGTAGAAAATAATTATTTGATAGTTATTTTAACGTTGTATACAAGCATTTAGTGTCAAAATCCGTTTTGCATTGAAATATTTTAGCAGCGATTATTAAGTGATCGAAAACCGGTAACACAATCATATTGAATTATCCGCAAACTTGGACTTTATCGCGGTATGGCCGATACCGATCCTGTCAATGCGATACACAGAGTGCTCAGAAACGAAACATGATAAACCAGTATACCAGTATATCGGACCAGCTCTAATCATCAGAAGTTTGAAAACAGCATTATTCCCCATCTGTTCAGCATACATGTTTAAAATAACGGAGGTTCTCTGTTGCCGAGTGCACTAAGATGACGTCATCGTATGACCACTAACCTTCACCGCTGAGGTTTTCAGTTTGAGTCCCGCTCACACTGAAAATATGTGAGAAAGTTTGCCAGTTTTTTTGCGGAGGCACAGCAGCAGCTGTTCTACTGAGATTGATTCAGTCTTCGTTAATAAAACTGAATATGCCATAATATATAAAACACCAATCAAAGAGAGAAAAAAATGAGGGATGTATTTGATTTAATGATCAAACAACGTTTCTGGACAGCTTTTATCTGACATGTGTATCTTACACTCTTGAAGAACCCAGAAATTATCTTATTTCGTCCTATTATCTTGATATAACCTTCCCATATAAAATATGCGGTTAATTACCCAACTAAATTTTTCATGAAGTGATACCGAAACACTTGTTGCTGCAAAAGCACCAATAATCGTTGTTGCTGCAGTATGCAATAATATCTCAGGTAACTTAGGAGACCTGCAGGTGGATATGACAGGAGTCGCTGATCAATAAACTGTCTAGTTTAATACTTGTTTAATGTGGCCTTATGACTCTCGCGACTGATGTTTTGTCGGCAGTCACTTAAGTACTGTACATGACCAATAAATACTGTGCTACTTGTGTACTAGAAGTCGTGCTAGTGACTTATAATTATTCTTATCTGGCTGTTAAAATACTTCAATTTAAAATGTCGTGTTTTTTAAATTAAAGAAATGTTGAAGCGTTAATTGTTAAATAATTGTAGTGGGCTTTGTGAATATGTAGAGAATTATGCCTGTGTTTTGTAAAGGATTGGACTGACTTGATAATTTGTATTGTTTTGGTCAGGTTTTAGTGTGGTTTGAAAGAAGCACTTGTAACTGTATTCAGAAAGGGATTGTAGATAACAGATTGAAACAAATTAAGTGTGTTTTGTGAATGTCAGTCGAGTTTTGAGTTTAAAATTTTAAAAGTGGATAATATTCTGTGGATCCAGACACATTTATTTAACTGGTGAAATATGGAATATTGTTTAATTTTGTTTTGATTTGTGATAAATCTTAAGCAGTCCCTGCATTGTGACAGTATGTTTGTTTAAAAAACAACAACATTGATTTCTATATATTAATAAAAAAAAAAGCATATTAAATCAAACAAAATGACATCGCAAGCTGTTCCACGCTTGTTGGTGACTGACATTGATTCTCTAATAACAACTGGAGAGCTAAATGATGCGAATAATCTTACTATGCAGAATATTGAGAGTATGAATCCTGCATTAGATTTAGCGGTTAAAAAAATGACAGATTCACCACCATCTAGAGCGTCGCTAAATATATCTGTCACCAGACGCAACTCCAAATCTGCACCAGAGTTGAGAAAGTTGGACCGAAATTTTGTTTTTCCGGAAGATAAAGATGTCAGACCTGAAACATCACGGAAAGAAGGGAAAAGATACAAAAGGTTTACATATAGTATCAGGAGGACATTCAAACGGAAAAGAAAACGACCACAGACAGGTAATAGGGGGTTTATGTAGAGTAGTCAAGAACTCTGTAGAAGGACAGGAAACTTGCATCTCTCCTTAGACTAAAATTTATGTTGATAACATAGCACACAAAGAATTAATTATTTGGTAAATTATAAATGTTTAATTTACAGGCAACTGATTCTTTGTACATAAACTGTAAATTGGTTGTAATCTTAGATGGTTTAAAATGTTTTAATTATGAAAATGATCTAGAATTAAAGATATTGAGGTTTGAAGTAACATTTTTCCTAATTTGTAGTTATTTTAGCTGCAGTATACACATTTTTACATAAATCAGAAATACAACATTTTTAACACAAATTGCTAGGAATGCTATTGTTTTGATGAGAATTTGAAAAAGTGAAAAAAGAAGTTACTAGCACTGACTTACAGGCTGACCAATCAGCCTACCAAACCAACTGACACAGTGGCTCCTATATATACCCCCATCCCTCCTCTCAAACTTTGTGTGCAGGAGTATATACCTTTGTATATCATTCTGTTAATCAACAAGTAAAAAAAGGCTGGTCTTAATGTTAAAGGATGGGTGGCTATATATTTATATGTTTATAAAATTATATTGAGGCCCTTGTGATATATAATCTAAATATCTAGACATACATGACACATGCAAGAGGAGAAGGGATAATACCCTTTACTTCATATAGACGCCTTTGGACACCTTTAATATTGAAAGCATTAATTCACCACATATCAGCAATAGGTGAATTATGTTTATATTAACTGACAGAGTGAAAACAGTGTAGGAAGTGTTCAGATTGCTTGTTACGAGCAATCCGAACTCTTCCTGCACTGTTTTCAATGGCCTTTTGTGATTGGTGCGGGAAAACGCGTATCTATGGAGTAAAGGGTTAATACTCTAGTGTACTTGTATCAAGCCATTTGTGGGTTAAAGGTGACCTCAGATGCTAGAGATGAGGATGTCCTGATATGAGTTAATCTTACCTGGGGTTTTGGTCAAATAAACAGACATGCTAAAGATGAGGATGTCCTGATATGAGTTAATCTCAACTGGGGTTTTGGTCAAATAAACAGACATGCTAGAGATGAGGATGTCCTGATATGAGTTAATCTCAACGGGGTGTTTTGGTCAAATAAGGGAAGCAATATCCTTGAGCTTAAACTTATTTATTTTACTTTGATTGGGAAAAAAATTACTAAAACTTCTACAAGTCACTCAAAGTCTTCCTTGGTAGAACCAGTACTAAGCATATTTGGAAAAAGTGTTTTGCTCAAGGACACCACACATAGCTGTGGGGGAGGATCTAACCCAAGACTCTCTGATCCTGGGTTCAATGCTCACCACTGGACCACACATTCCACAATAGTTGGGTATATAAATGGTTTATATGCATATTTATATACTCGGCTAAGTCTAAGTCATAAGTCGTATGTTTAACAGTCAATTTGAAATAACTTATCTTTGATTAATATTGAGGAAATGGAAACTTGTTCACTATTGTTAATGTTCATGTCACGATTCATTACTAAAATATCTGTCTTGCTCTGGCTGCGATTGTTCAGCAATTATGACGTTACCAAAGTTTTATTCAGCAAAATTATTTTAAAGTCCTTGCCAGGGGTCCTCCTTGGGTGAGTGTTTCAAGATCACTTATGCCAGAGGTTGCGGGTTTGATCAGCGGCTCAAACTAATGGCTTCTTAAAAACAACACTCTACTGGTTGTACACTGGAGACATACTCAATAGTGCTTAATATAAGACTTGAGCTTACTTCACAGTCGTGTTTATACATCTACAGACAGGTCTTAGGCCACCAACAAAACAGTTGCAATATATAAACTGTAATGGGTTAAAAATGGCTTTAAATCCTATTAAAAAAACAAGAAAAAGAAAATGGAGTAATATTTGGCAGATGGAAGAGACAAAAGTAGTGATAATCATTTCAAATGTCAATTGTTATGCTTTGGTAATATTATAGAGTATGACAAATACAGTATTGAGCATTTTTATCGAACCACATGACATTTCAATAACCTTAAACTCTAGATCAGTAGATATCTACTTGTCCAAGTTTACATTATTATCTCTTGTCATATTTTCTAAATTGACAAAAACGACCATAATCCACTATCATTTCTATTGACATGTTATCTGTGTTTGGGATCCCAATGTATAATTGACTGATTTGGTTTTGGATTTATATTATACTCCATGTGTTTATATATGACCTCGTTCAAAAAAAAATTGAGAATTTTTTTAAAGCAAACTATTGTACTAACTTTAGACTTTGGAATTTCATAAAGTGGATGTTTCTATTTATGAATTTTATGTAAGTATTCCTTTTCCACATTTTGTTTTCTTCTTCTTTGTCTTCATATTTATCCCTCATACATTTGATTATACATTATTTCACAAAATAAAGGGACGATTTAATTAACTGGAGATTGTTTGGCAGGTAATGAAATGAATTTCATTCCAATTACTTGGATTTCTTCATTGAAATTAGTGTCCAAGACTAACAAATTTCATTCCAATTACTTAGTTTTCTTCCTTGAAATTAGTGTCCAAGACTAACAAATTTCATTCAAATAACTTGGATTTCTTCCTTGAAATACATGTCCAAGACTAACAAATTTCATTCCAATTACTTGGATTTCTTCCTTGAAATACATGTCCAAGACTAACTAACGGTCTGGTCAAAATGTACATGGTTTGACTATACATCATCACTAACACCCAGTAATACAATAATGGAGTGATCAAATTACAAGGTTACAGTACTGAAACAAGTTAGAAGGGTTAAGATCAATATTCATCAATCAAAGTGCACCTGTAATAAATTATTGGACATGTTTATATTGCCAGCCTTCCAAAACCTGCTAATTGACCTTTAAATTGATATTTTAGGTCTACAATTTAAAGAGGCACATTTTACCTTTGATCATTTATTTCATTTAATTCAATATCTGAAAATTTTATATAAACATGTTGCAAATATTAAATACCAGAATACCAGAGTATGTCATTTCTATCCCTTGGGGGTTTGGGGAGAGGGGAAGGTCATAACTCTTTGTAAATGTGGTTTTAAGACATCATATTTCAAATATTCATGGTCATAGTATGACAAAAAGTAGTACAGAACTTGTTTTTAATATTCACCGGTTGTTTTCAGTATGATAAAAAAATCCAAGAAAATATCTTTATGTATATTTTAAGATTTTTTTTTTCTCATATTTTTTACTAGTGTGACATAACTAGTTTGAACTTTCTCAAATATAAGGTTCCAGATAGTAACTACTGAAAAGATGGATGTGATGAAGAAAAAAAAATAATATGACTCATTTGAGATGTCACAAAATCTATATATTTAAGTCCAACTGGGGACATAGGCCATGTTAAGAAATCCCTTTCCAATATATTGTTTTGACCTATGTAAATGGCAATGACATGATTGGGTGGTAAAGTTTTTTTGCCATACCAGTACTGCATATGCTATTAAAATCAAACATTTCCCCTAAGTTGACCGTATTTGCATATAAAACTACCATTATAATTAGTCTATCTCACCGCCTGTAGGAAATATTTCCACCATCTGTCGCTCTTCAAAAGCACTGACCTTTTATTTCTGTTTAATTGGCAAATAATTGATTTGGGCATTTCACAGTGCCTGCTCCCTGTGTGATTTGTTGATTGGAACAAACAGTTTGTAACAATTTAGATCAATCAGTTAAAATATGGACTTCTCTAGTACAAAGGAGGGTTTGATTTATATAAGAGTAGGTCTCTGATTTTATTTTATTTATTTAATTTTGTGGTATACCCTGTTTGACTCATAAGATTGGTATTTGGATTTAGAAATGTGTGTAAAGATACTTACATAAAAATACAGATACATGGAACTAATTGGAAATTAGTGATACTATAACTCAGGTAAGATTCTACAAAATCTAAAACTAATCTCAGTGTTCTGAATTTAATTGGTAAAGTTTAATATTTAATTTTAATGGGTCATTCCATGCATATTTTATTGTCAATATTTACCTGAAATAGTCAACCGATTCTGATACTGTAACATGTATATTATTAATATTTAGTATCGTATCGAAGTATAAATTTATTCAGATAAGCTAGTAAATAGCATGTGAATTGTTCATTATTTTCAAATGTGTGTGCCAAAAAGAACCGCTGAACACAATAAAATTGCACCTGCTTAATTCTTCTTAAAAATATTCATTCATTGTTAAATCCAGAGTTGGGTTTTTCTTCTGTTTATGATTCATACGGTGGAATAGTGGCATTACCACATCCCATTTGACCTATCGTTAGTAGACCTATGGATTAATATGACAAATCATTTAAGGATACAAAACAAAAAGTATGCACTCTAGATTCATACTAGAACTGTGAAACATGGTTCTGACACATACATTCATATCAGAACTGTGAAACACAGTTGTGACACATAAATTCATATCAGAACTGTGAAAGATGGTTGTGTCACATACATTCATACTAGAACTGTGAAACATGGTTGTGACACATAAATTAATATCAGAAAACTGAAATATGGTTGTGACACATAAATTCATATCAGAACTGTGAAACAAGGATGTGTCACATAAATTAATATCAGAACTATGAAACATAGTTGTGACACATAAATTCATATCAGAACTGTGAAACATGGTTGTGACACATAAATTAATATCAGAACTGTGAAACATGGTTGTGACACATACATTCACATCTGAACTGTGAAACATGGTTGTGACAAATACTTTCACATCAGAACTGTGAAACATGGTTGTGTCACATACATTCACATCAGAACAGCGAAACATAGTTGTGACACATACATTTATATCAGAACTGAAACATGGTTGTGACACATACATTCATATCAGAAATGTGAAACATTGTTGTGACACATACATTCATATCAGAACTGTGAAACATGGTTGTGACACATACATTCATATCAGAACTGTGAAACATGGTTGTGACACATGAAACATGGTTGTGACACAATACATTCATATCAGAACTGTACAAAATAACCATACATGCAGTATGCAACAGACATTGGCCAAGGATACCAAACACAAAATATATAGTCTGGTTGAAAACCCTTCATGAAATTTGTGATATAAATATTTGTGCCAGTATCCGGGCCGGATGTCAAATATGCATCTTGTTATAGGCATAACCCCGGTGAACCCTGTCCAGAGTGGTTAAACCACTTACAGCAATACACTGTACAAGTGTTGTGTATAGATAACAAAACAACAGCGACAACAGTCTATTGTGTAGGTGTGGAAGATGCAAATAGATAATTGTATCTTGCTCCTTTTTTCAACAGTATTTCAGTTTATGTAACAGTGGTCAGCACACCTAATCAGTGGTTTTTGAGGATTTACTAGATGATAAACCCTTTGCTCCATAAGCATTTTCTTGGACTCTTCCAAATTGAAAGCATTAATACACCACTTATCAGCAATGGGTGAATTATGTTTATATTTACTGACTGAGTAGAAAACAGTGCAGGAAGTGTTCAGATTGCTCATTATGAGCAATCTGAACTCTTCCTGCATTGTTTTCAAAGGCCTTCTGATATTGGTGCAGGAAAATGCGTATCTATGGGGTAAAGGTTAACCAGTAGTAGATGCACCTTATTACAGCAAGTTACTGACTACTTCCCTACATGTACTGAGATGTGAGACTGACATGGCCTTAAAGCAAAATTCATAACCAATCATCAGAGCGATTGTGGTCCAGTGAGGTTTCAATTACAACCCAGGTGCTTGGTTCACAATCAAAGTAAAATAAATAAGTTTAATCTAAATGTAAAATACAATTACTGTAAAATTACTGTGTTAGTATTCCAGCATACATATTATGCACATGTAGTTATATGATACATCTGACTATCAATCCAGGGGTCGTGAGTTTGAATCCCTGGCTGGCTGCGGTCTCTGTAATGATTGATATTCAGAATTGTGTCTCATGTTATTTGTCTCACGTTGCTTATTCAAGCGGGAAAGTTATCAGTTTCTTGCTGAGATGGGTGTGCTTGAGTGCCGGTTAACCTTCCAGGATCCCGGAATAGAGTGGTTAGGTTAATTGATCATATGTTAGCTCTTGATGGCATAAAAATAGCGTATAATATCAAAACAAATGAAACAAATGATATTGACATAAATTAGTTGCTAGGTGCCTTTTAGATATGTAGTCTAGTGATGGTATTGTTTGCTTATAACTACTTCAATTCAAAAAGACATTAATATGATCTCAATATTATATAGGACAAAACTTGGTATCTTAATGGTGATCAAAGATTTTGTTCATTTCAGTCATGATATATTGTTGCCATTTTGTTTTAAAATAACTTAATATTGTGGTTCAATAAAAAAACACTTGAAGATTTGCATCTTGCTCACATTCATTTTGTTTCTTGACTCCATCTCTCTTTAAATTACGACAGTTCACATACATTTAATCATATTGCATTTAACATGAGGTATGTTGCAAAATCTACTTTCCATTAAGCTGTAACTGTTTAAGAAATCTTTCTTATTTTGTAAGTTTTCTTTTATTTCATGAATGGGATACTGTCAAAATGTAACCTTACCACCATACTGATATAATATAAAAAACCCTCTTTGAAAAAAATGCTTCATCATATTTTATCCTGATCTATTCTGAATATGTTCATTGTCAGGGTAACTACAGTTGCTAAGGTGATCTTAATCAATTTTTTTGTCTGGGGATTCAGAATTCAGTTTTGAAATGTTTCTGAAAATAATTTGTCATAATGATTTTTTTTATGATCGTTATACAGAACTTTATTTGGAAACAGGAGTCTGAAAGAAGGATATAACATTCTTGGCTTTGATTAGATGATAATCGTACTGTATGATTTATTTGAAATTGATATTGGATACATTTTTATTATTTAACAAACTTGAGGAGATATTATTACTGTTCAAGTAGGTGGGTATATTTATAGCATTGTCACATAATTCTGTTTAATGTTCTGGAAATAAAATTCTAGTGTTTATAGGATCATGTGTTTTAACGCAATATTTTACTCTTGTGTTTTATATTTGTGCTTTGCACGATTGTCTTTGAGAAAATTGATACATTTACATTGTTTTATTCAAAACTTATTTGGTAAAACAAGTTCTTATAACTGAAACAACTCGCGCTAGAGGTCTTCCTGTGTAGTATCTATGGATAAAGTGTCTCGCTCAAGGACACCACACAGTCCTCGTATTATATTTAAATTTTTGTTGGGCAAGGCAAAAATAAAAAATTATAAACCTTATAATTTGCATTGGAAACAATTAAAAAAAATAATGCATCATATTTTTTTAAAAAATAACAAGTGAGTGATATTTTTACAGCAAATTCATCAAAAAATGAAAAATTCACTGATGCTGAGATTCATAGACAGATACAGGAATTAATTTTATTTAGCGGATGTATAATATGAGTTTTATAAATATCAAATTGTTTGTTTGAATAATTGGCGTCATTTATATACCATACCATTAATGGCTATCAGTTAACTAAACCATCCTTTTCTTGTAAACTGGAAGGTCAACCAGTACTTGAGCACGCCTATCTCTGCAAATAACTGATAACTTCCTACTTGAATCAGTGGTGAGAGAAGAACAACAATGAGTCGCAATATCATATATCAGTAATCATAGAGACTGTGGCTGGGTAGGAATTCAAATTCACAATCCCTGGATTGATATAATCAGACATGCTACCGACTGAGCTTGCTGGGTAAGGTCTCCAAATTTCAGCAGAATCCAAGTATGTTATTCCCCATTTACACTGAAATAGGTATACCTGTTTTAACCCTTTATTCCATAGATACCAATAACAGAAGGCCTTTGAAAACAGTGCAGGAAGAGTTCAGATTGCTCGTAACGAGCAATCTGAACAATTCCTGCACGGTTTTCCAATCTGTCAGTTAATATAAACATAATTCACCCAATAATTCAAAAGCCTTCTATATTAGGTGTCCAAAGGCATCTATATTAGAGGTTTTCAAAGGCATCTATATTAGAGGTGTCCAAAGGCGTCTATATTAGAGGTGCCAAAAAGCATGTATATTAGAGGTGTCCAAAGGCGTCTATATTAGAGGTGCCAAAAAGCGTCTTTATTAGAGGTGCCAAAAAGCGTCTATTTTAGAGGTGTCAAAAGGCGTCTATATTAGAGGTTTCCAAAGGCGTCTATATTAGAGGTGTCCAAAGGCGTCTATATTAGAGGTGCCAAAAAGCGTCTTTATTAGAGGTGCCAAAAAGCGTCTATTTTAGAGGTGTCAAAAGGCGTCTATATTAGAGGTTTCCAAAGGCGTCTATATTAGAGGTGCCAAAAAGCATCTATATTAGAGGTGTCCAAAGGCGTCTATATTAGAGGTTTCCAAAGGCGTCTATATTAGAGGTTTCCAAAGGCGTCTATATTAGAGGTGCCAAAAAGCGTCTATATAAGAAGTGCCAAAAAGCGTCTATATGAAGTTAAGGGTTAAATGTTCTGGAGGTACCATAAGGTTGAGGTATCTACATATTCTTGTTCAAAATCTGATGGTGAAAATTGCTGACTTTGGGTTTGAGTCTGAGTTTTGGATTATAACTTTGATGAGTTTAGGTCCTGGTTTGTGTGTTGGTCAGACTGTCTGGAAGCTAATGACTGGTGAGATATGATTGAAGTATGTGTGCCATACCTGTGGTGATAAATCGTCCATCTACAAGTATGTTTACTCAGACACCTACATGTTTATGTGGGGGAGATAAAAGTTTACATGTGATAAATCAGCGGAGAAACTAGATGCTGACAAAGATGGAGATGTTGAGAGATATGTATGAAGATATGTGGATCGAGATTATCTGACTGATTATTGGAGATTGTCTAAATTGCTACTGGAGTTTTGACATCAGGAAAGGCTTGTGAGAGGTGATAAGAAAGGCAAAAAATGAATATCAGAAAAAATAGTGTAAAAGTAAAGTTCAAAGGCTTGTTGGAGATGATGATCTTTGACATTTGATATACCACCCAGTCGCAAACCCTGGATTACATACAAATGATACTAAATATTCAAACAAATGGCAAAAAAAGGTTGATAAAATATCTCCTAATGAGTAGTCTGAAGAGAGGAAAATTATTTGAATTTTAAAAAAAATGATTAATGCAAATAAAGGGAAAAATGCTATAAATATCTTTAAAAAAATAAAATAATTTTTAAAATGGATAAAAATCATCTCTTAATTACTGCTTGAAAACCAGCACATCGTCATTTGGACTCTTTCTAAGATGAAACAATTTTACATGTATAATGATCAAATGATCAAAATGAAACCACTTGACTCGTTTAATACTCACAAACATAAGTGGGAAATCTATTTTAGTCTAACCTAGAGCGTAGCCCAAGTTAGGAAATTCCTTTTTCCAATGAGTATATGAGGTCAATGAGTATATAGTTACAGACATGATATATTGGTAAAAAATGTTTTAAGCCAATTTTAAAATTGTGAAAATTCCTGAACTTATACTCCCTTTAAACTCGTATTGATATTACTATTGAGAGCCGTATCACATTTTATTTGTCTGCAAGTGGTTGTTTTTACCTTCTCCGAGACTTTTACAGAAGATATTACAAATATTTATATTAAATTGTCCCCCCTACACCATCATTCGCTGAGAATTTACTCCACTGATTAATGAACCAGGAACTATATGTACCAGGAAATATATCTGATGTGGTGTTAGTTAGTTAGTTATTTAGTGCAGATTCTATTTAGATAGGACGCCCTGGCAGATGTGTTTGATTGTTTACCTGCTATAGATTATCCCTTATTGTAACAAATTAATGTCCATCAGTGTTGGCCCCTATGTGCAGTAGGCAACCTCAGGTTACCATGAGATACATTCAATATATACTGACTTGTTGGTGGCATGGAGGAATATATGCAAAATAATATTAAGGCCATGATGTTTACAGAACCCACCATTACTATATTTCGATTTGTTTTTTGTAATTTTTTGAAAATGATATTAAATGGGGAAATGGTAAAAACTTTCCTTGACAAGACAAGTATTGTACACCATGAGGATTGGCATCTCAAAGTTGGAAATAACCGGATTTGACCTCTATATTCATCGGTATTATTTCAATAATATCATGAGAAATCACATTGAAATAAATTGTTGATAACCTGATTGAAGGTTTCCAAAATATCCAAACATGTGAATTTTTTCACCAAGCAATGAGGGAGTTAAGCAGTTCAATTGAGCGAGATTGAATCCTAAAATTGAAGATTTGTTTTGCGCATGATGATGTTGTTTGGTGATAAATGCACAGCGAGGACTAAGATATAGAGAAGGGCAGAAAACTTGTGACAGCCTGCGTATTGACAAATATGCTTATATGTAAAAATCAGGCCAGTAATGAAACAGAACCAGTGGGCCATTATGTGAAAAACTAGACTAATATAACCTTGGCCATTATATGAAAAACAATTAGTAATTTGTCTGTTTCATTGAATTGATATTGGCCCAGATGTTGGCCACTAGCTAATATGACAAACCTTTGATCAATATGAAATCACTCAATGATATTATATAGTTGTTACAGTGGCAATCTCTTGCAACAATACTGAATTGATGATTTATGAAGAAATCGTATAGAACCTGAATGGCACTATCATTTCTGTATGTTGTTGTTTTTGTTAGGAGGGACCAAACTCACCGTGCAGGCAGGCTGCATGTCTTTATTACACTGTTATAGATATCATGTCTGTGCATATCCTGGGCATTGTTTTGGACTATTTATTTTAGATACATCATGGATACTAATATTGTCATCTTCGTAAATGTATAAATATATAATTATATATTATATACATATAAAAAAAATGTTTTAAAATGGAAAATCTCCTATAAGACATATACCAGACAAATCTATATTTTATTGGAATCTTTGGTAAAATTGTAGACTTTCCTCGCAGGGCAGTTTAAGTATATTTATATAAATTATATAGTACTCTACGAAAAACAAACCTACAATCATTCATATGATCGGAACCTTGAAGTGCTCTTTAAGATATTTTTTAATATTAGAATTTGCGGAAAGGATAATAAGCTGTCGTCCAATTACACCCTTACATAATATCATCAATATTTAAATGGGAATCATTTATGGAAATAGCTGATTTAATTATTTGACATCCTTCTTATTTGCAAAATGAGCAGTTTCCAGGCTTGATTTTATACAATTTATGCAATATACAGTCTGATAGGGCAGGGAAGCTCTATTGTGGAAAACCGGGAAAATGATTACCATGCATTCGGAATTTTGGCCACGGAGATGTGATGTTGAAAGTTGGTGATTTATGATGGTGTTGTGCTGGATAGTTGTAGAGTGGTTTTCAAATTTGGAAATTGATCAGACTTCAGGATTAAATTATTTGATAACTGTGCAAGTGTGATTCATCACCCAGTGCCGTGTAGGTTAGACTATGTGGCCCAAAATGTGAATTGGAGAAATATATCAACGATAGCCATGATGATTATTAATTTCTTCAAACGTTTCTTCCGTAAGTCGTCTTCTTAATATTATATTCATGTCTTTACTTAAATATCTTGTATGTGTCAATATTTTGTTTGAAACCCCAATATAGATAAGTATTTCATTTGTTAACCTTAATACTTGATCGATTTTGAACTTTACACCCGATCAGCTTTGAACCTGAAAATTTTATCCATTAGTTTTGAAACAGAACACTTCCTGAACTCTTGATCAGCTTTGAACAGGAACACATGATCAAATTTAAACCTTAACATTTGATCCATTAGTTTTGAACCTGAACACATGATCAGTTCTGAGCCTGAAGATTTGATCTGCTTTGAACCTGAACACCTAACTAGTTTTGAACCTGAATGAATACCCAATTAGTTTTGAACCTGAACACCTAATTAGTTTTGAACCTGAACACAAAATTAGTTTTGAACCTGAACACCTGATTAATTTTGAACCTGAACACATGATAAGTTTTGAACCTGAACACAGTCATGATCAGTTTTGAACCTAAACATTTGATCTGCTTTGAACCTGAACACCTAATTAGTTTTGAACCTGAACACATGATCAGTTTTGAACCTGAACATCTGATCAGTTTTGAACCAGAACACTTGATCAGTTTTGAAACAGAACACATGATCAGCTTTGATAGTATCTCCCGAACCCATGGCCACTTTTCTGCCTCTGCCAAACCCATGACCACTTTTCTGCCTCTACTGAACCCATGGCCACTTTTCTGCCTCTGCCAAACCCATGACCACTTTTCTGCCTCTGCCGAACCCATGGCCACTTTCCTTCCTCTACCGAATGCATGGCCTTTTTTCTATCTCTGCCGAACCCATGGCCACTTTTTTGCCTCTGCCATACCCATGGCCACTTTTTTGCCTCTGCCAAACCCATGGCCACTTTTCTGTCTCTGTTGAACCCATGGCCACTTTTCTGCCTCTGCCGAACCCATGGCCACTTTTTTGCCTCTGCCAAACCCATGGCCACTTTTCTGTCTCTGCCAAACCCATGGCCACTTTTCTGCCTCTGCCTAACCCATGGCCACTTTTTTGCCTCTGCCAAACCCATGGCCACTTTTTAGCCTCTGCCAAACCCATGGCCACTTTTCTGCCTCTGCCGAACCCATGGCCACTTTTTTGCCTCTGCCAAACCCATGGCCACTTTTCTGTCTCTGCCAAACCCATGGCCACTTTTCTGCCTCTGCCGAACCCATGGCAACTTTTTTGCCGCTGCCAAACCCATGGCCACTTTTTAGCCTCTGCCAAACCCATGGCCACTTTTCTGCCTCTGCCGAACCCATGGCCACTTTTTTGCCTCTGCCAAACCAATGGCCACTTTTCTGCCTCTGCCGAACCCATGGCAACTTTTCTGTCTCTGCCAAATGCATAGCCACTTTTCTGCCTTTGTCGAACCAATGACCACCTTCTGCCTCTGCCAAACCCATGGCCACTTTCCTGCCTCTGCCAAACGTATGGCCGTTTTTCTGCCTCTGCCGAACCCATGGCCATTTTTCTGTCCTCAATGACCTGCTATGATAATTACCTTCAGCACACTTTATCTCACAGTTACAGTAGTTGCAACCAGCTCATGAGTGCAGATGATAACTCTGGTAATTATGGTGATTTGCATAATTATCCTCAATTTGGCTAATTAACAGCTCTGATAGTCTGTATCTAATAGAAAGTCAATACATTGTCTTGTCTCTAACTGGTGCCATATTGCTCTAACTACATTGTCTTGTTGTCTCTGACTGATGTAATATTGCTCTATCTAACTACATTGTCTTGTTGTCTCTGACTGATGTCATATTGCTCTATCTAACTACATTGTCTTGTCTCTGACTGGTGTCATATTGCTCTATCTAACTACATTGTCTTGTTGTCTCTGACTGGTGTCATATTGCTCTATCTAACTATATTGTCTTGTTGTCTCTGACAAGTGCCATATTGCTCTTTCTAACTACATTGTCTTGTTGTCTCTGACTGATGTCATATTGCTCTATCAAAACTACATTGTCTTGTTTTCTCTAACTGGTGCCATACTGCTTTATCTAACTACATTGTTGTGTTGTTTTACTGGTGCCATATTGCTCTATCTAACTACATTGTCTTGTCTCTGACTGGTGCCATACTGTTCTATCTTACTACATTGTTGTGTTGTCTCTTACTGGTACCATACGGCTTTATCTTACTTCATTGTCTTGTTGTCTCTGACTGGTGTCATATTGCTCTATATAACTACATTGTCTTGTTGTCTCTGACTGGTGTCATATTGCTCTATATAACTTTATTGTCTTGCTGTCTCTAACTGGTGCCATACTGCTCTATCTAACTACATTGTCTTGTTGTCTCTGACTGGTGCCATATTGCTCTATCTAACTACATTGTCTTGTCTCTAAGTGGTGCCATATTACTACATGTAGTGTAAAAAGTGAATAAAAATCCCTTTTAATACAATGTTTTTAGTCAGTTTTTCCACAGAGAGAGAGAGAGAGAGAGAGAGTTGTGGTTAGATTTGCGGATAGATGCACATTAGCGAATAAAAGGAGGTGGGGGTATGGACCATCTGCTTACTCTCCTTAAAAGTGGCTTAACCCTTTACTCCATAGATACGCATTTTCCCGCACCAATCACAGAAGGCCTTTGAAAACAGTGCAGGAAGAGTTCAGATTGCTCGTAACAAGCAATCTGAACACTTCCTGCACTGTTTTCCACTCTGTCAGTTAATATAAACATAATTCACCCAATTATTCAAAAGCTTTCTATATTATGTGTTTAAAGGCGTCTATATTAGAGGTGTTTAAAGGCGTCTATATGAAGTAAAGGGTTAAAGGAGATTGGGGGTACAGACGCTGTGCTTACTCTCCTTAAAAGTGGCTTAAATGCTAGAACTTGTGTGTGGACAATATTATTTTCTTACAGATAGTAATATATTTGGGTTGCTCCCCTTTGATCATGCATGTATGTTTCTTCTCATATATAAGCATATATGTTAAGATATGGGGGTTGGGGTTTATTTCCAGAAGCAAATTAATTACTTTTCAATTAATATGGCTCATCAAGTTGTGTCTGCCATAGAACTTATGGTACTTGGAGTTACAGGAACAACAGAAACATTTTCGTAAGTTTATACTTATTATTTAAGATACATTGTGAATAAACTCAGAACTTGTATGACTTGCTCTCAGGTATGTTTCCTTGGTGATGGTCTTGGGAGTTCATCAGATTGAGTCTGGGATCGAATCAGTGACCTCTGGCATAATGGGGCAACACTCTATCCACTGGACTGATGGCCTGCTCTTTAAAAAATTACACAATTATAAGATATCCTCCAGTGATGAAGATTAGAATATAAACCAAATATGAACCAAAAAAGACCCAAATATGATCCAAATATGAACCCAATATGATCCAAACATGATCCAGATATGAACCCAATATGAGCCAAATATGAACCAAATATGATCCAAATATGAACCCAATATGAACCATGTATGACCCAAATATGATCCAAATATGAACCCAATATGAGCCAAATATGACCCAAATATGATCCAAATATGATCCAAATATGAACCCAATATGAGCCAAGTATGAGCCAAATCCATCATTAATAACAAAGATTCTCATTACTTACTCTTGTGATTTTAAAATAGTTATAGGGATTATATTGGCAAGTAACACAAACACGCTGTTAATCCAGACTTTTCCTGTCATAATGCAGTGTGCACAAAATAATGCTTATTCTTATTTACTTGAAAGTTATCAAATTAATAGTCATTGAATATTGGCCAAAACTTTAATACGTCCCGCAATAAAGTATTGCGCAATGTTTACATTGAACTTCGTAAACTTCCCGAACAAAGCCTCGAAAACGAGATCGGGAACGAGTCTTCATGATGATATCCGATGATTGACCGGAAACCCGAAAGCGGTTCGTTGAAAATGGTGAATGTAAACAAAAACATGGCTTCAGAAACCCAATGTTTATAATAAAGAGGATATGCAATTAGACACTTTAGACGTGTATATCTCTAAGTTATAAGTGTATCTTCATGCTGGGCGTGTGTATTTAGGACAGGGAATTGACGGTAATATGCCAATATAATCCCTTTAAGCAGCATTTATAAATACATAATTTTAACAACTGATTTTTGTGTCATATATTCCATCCATACAATCTGATGTCTTTAGTAATGAAATACAACTTTTTATGCCAGACACTGTTAGTTTAGTCGGTGTCTCACCACTGTTCCAAGTGGGAAAGTTATCATTTACCTGCGGATATACTGGTTAACCATAATAGAGTCCCAGGATAGAGTGGTTACGTTAACTGACTCCTCTGTTCGACCTCGCTAGAATAAAAATAACGCTAAACAAGCAAAAAGACAACTTTTAATTTACCATTATTCACATTCTAGCATTTCTTTATTGCTTTACTGGGCAATTAGCACTGAAGAAAGAGAACATTTACATTCTTAATTGTCAAGTCGCGCTTCCTCTTTCCGTTCATTTACCCAAGTTCTTTGCCAAATAATTTGATAATTTTCTCCTTCACTTCACCTTAGTCGGCACAATAACTTCATCTTGACCAGTGATTTGTCCATGTAATGATTGTGAATGTTTTGTGACTTAGCTGATTGAGCCGTTTATAACGGGAGATCAATACATCCCAGTTGTTGTCCATTACAGAATGCACATCAGCTGCAAACACCATGTGACTCATTCCCTAATAACATTTTCGTGTTGCCGCAGATTTCAAATCTCTTATCTCGTCTCTCATTCGGGACATTTGTGATGCTGGTAAAAATGGAAATAAAATTGTGCTGAGTTTGTCATAATGAATGAATGAAAATGAAACGGAATCATTTTGTGTGACAATTACATGACGATATTTTGTATTTCTTAACATTGTACTCGTTCTAGTGTGAAATTATTTGTTATAGTTATAGTATTATGGAAGTAGATATAAAACAGTTTTTGAACTGTTAACAGAATAAAGTTTGGAAGTAAAGCAATTTGGTTAGTGCTGAAACAAAGTGTATTGGATTGGCGATGATACAAAATATATTTGACTGGTACCAAACAAAGCATATTTGATTGGTGTTAAAATAAAGAATATTTTATTTGTGCTGAAACAAACAGTATTTGATTGGTTCTAAAACAAAATGTATCAAACTGTAATTGATTGGTTCTAAAACAAAATGTATTTGGTTGGTGCTGAGGCATATTTAATTGGTGCTAAAATAAAATGTTTTTGATTGGTGCTGAGACAAGGTATTTGATTGGTGCTGAAATGAAATGTTTTTGATTGATGCTGAGACAAGGTATTTGATTGGTGCTGAAATTAAATTTATTTGATTGGTGCAGAGACAAAGTATTTGATTGGTGCTGAAATGTATTTGATTGGTGCTGAATCAACATGTATTTGATTGGTGCTGGAATGAAATGTATTTGTTAGGTGCTGGAACAAAATTAATATATTTGAAAATGCATTGGATTTGTTGAAGTTTGTAATTTGTAACATTTTTAAGCAAAGGAAAGTTGTATTTGTTATCCTAAAAAAAATAGGGCAGAAAAAGGTTAATATGAGTTTAGCTAAAGAGCCAACTTGGCATTTACATTTGTACAGTAACAACCACCTTTAAACCCAACACAAACTACTATGATTTAAAGTTCAGTGTGAAGGGTAAAGCTCAGTAGTGATTGGTGACTATGTCGTCGTTAAGTTTTTATTTACCCTGGCACTTAGCTCTAGGCTTTTTGGCGAACAAGAACAAGATTACGATGCCAGTGGACAGCATTGGCAGGTTCGCTACTCCTCCCGGTGCTGCACCACTGGTTGGATAAGATGATTAGTTTCTCTAAGTCGGTTGAGTTGTCAAGTCGATTCTTGTAGATACTTGTAGGTTGTTGATATTAGAAAGTTTCCAGTTGGTTCCACCGCCATTTAGTCTCTGATAAGCCATTCACTGAACCGCTGTCCGTTGAGCTATTGGTTCTTTGCATCAAAACGATCCTTTCCAGGGCCACATTAAAAACAAGGCATGCAGTATTAAAAAGCCAACCCATGTAAAATAGATGAGACAGATGGTAGATGATTAAAATCAGTTGAATACTTATGCGGCTTAGTCAGTAAACTTCAAAGTTTGACCCACTTTGAAAGCTGGAGCTCTGGAGAACACGTCCTTACGCTTTGACAGCCGCTTATAGAGTGCGGATTGGTTAATACAGAGTAAATCGTAGTAGTGATTGATTGATACAGAGTAAATCTCAATAGTCATTGGTAAATACAGAGTATATCTTAATAGTCATTGGTTAATACAGAGTAAATCTTAGTAGTTATTGGTTAATACAGAGTAAATCTCAATAGTAATTGGTTAATACAGAGTAAATCTTAGTAGTCATTGGTTAATACGGAGTAAATCTTAGTAGTAATTGGTTAATACGGAGTAAATCTCAGTAGTAATTGGTTAATACGGAGTTAATCTTAGTAGTAATTGGTTAATACGGAGTAAATCTTAGTAGTAATTGGTTAATACTGAGTAAATCTCAGTAGTCATTGGTTAATACGGAGTAAATCTCAGTAGTCATTGGTTAATACGGAGTAAATCCCAGGTTAATCCATTATGATACCTCAGTAATGATTGGTTAATCCATAGGAAACATCAGTAGTGTTTGGGTAATCCATAGAAAACCTCAGTTGTGATTGGTTAATCAATAGGAAACCTCATTAGTGTTTGGGTAATCCATAGAAAACCTCAGTTGTGATTGGTTAATCAATAGGAAACCTCATTAGTGGTTGTTTTATCCATTATGATACCTCAGTAGTGATTGGTTAATCAATAGGAAACCTAAGAAGTGATTGGTTAATCCATAGGAAACATAAGCAGTGACTGGTTAATCCATAAGAAACATCAGTAGTGTTTGGGAAATCCAAAGAAAACCTCAGTTGTGACTGGTTAATCCATAGGAAACATCAGTAGTGTTTCGGAAATCCAAAGAAAACCGCAGTTGTGATTGGTTAATCCATAGGAAACATCAGTAGTGTTTGGGTAATCCATAGAAAACCTCAGTTGTGACTGGTTAATCCATAGGAAACATCTGTATTGTTTGGGAAATCCATAGAATACCTCAGTTGTGACTGGTTAATCCATAGGAAACATCAGTAGTGTTTGGGAATTCCATAGAAAACCTCAGTTGTGACTGGTTAATCCATAGGAAACATCAGTAGTGTTTGGGAAATCCAAAGAAAACCTCAGTTGTGACTGGTTAATCCATAGGAAACATCAGTAGTGTTTGGGAAATCCATAGAAAACCTCAGTTGTGATTGGTTAATCCATAGGAAACCTCAGTAGTAATTGGGTAATCCAGAATAAACTTCAGTAGTGATTAGTTAATCCATAGGAAACCTTACCAACAGTTTTCTGTGGTTATTAAATTCATTTAACTTATCAGTTTGGTATGAGATCTTGAGAGTCTTAGCACACATCTTAGCTGTGGTGACGTTAAAATAGTATCAGCAGCTTCATAGCTTAATAATGTACATTATCAAGTAGCATTGAGAATATTTGTTGGACCACTTAACCCTTGTGTCAATACAGTGTAACTTGGTGGGGTATGGTGCCATGTGTCTGTGACATACTACAGTACTGTGATAGCAGAGTTTAAAATAACTGTCCAATTTCAGTTGACGAAGGTATTGCTTAACACCATACAATATTTTGTGTTCTATTTCGAATGAAATAAACTTGAAATTTACATAAAGCAGGGATGTGATGTATTGGATAGGGTGTTGGCAGTTAAACAAGAGGTCAGTTGCAGATTCGATCACATGCTTGACCTTGACCTCTCAAAAAGGAAATGGGCTGTAAAGCGGTTCACAGAAGCCATGAGTTTACTTCACAAATTAGCTAAAATGGTTACTACAAATGAAACGAAAACAAAATTATGTATGTTGCAAAATTCATCGAGATAAACAAGGATAAGATATGTTTAAAAATTAAAAAGAATAAATAACACTGTGGACCAGATATAAGCCTGTTATAATTCTCACATATGGAGTGAGCCATTGTCTTTGGACCTTTATACAAACATATGGTTGAGTGTTTAGTTTCTCCAGATTATTTGAGAAAAAAATGACATGATGTTTATTTAAATCTTTATGGTTTGCCATAAATTGAGAAATATGATAGTCCAAGAAACATAATTATATTGAATTGATACATGAGAAAGAAAACTGTTTTAGGTAAATCACATCAAATTCTTGTTCTACTCTGTCAATTTAACATCTCTGGAATCTGTTTTATTGAATCAAGTTTGATCAGACCTGAGGCTAGATTTAGGGGAAGACAACAACCATCGACTGGCATTGCACCATACACTCCTACTCCATGTTTGATATTGGAGTACCAAAACAGTCAGTGGAACTACAACATTGTATTATATTTTGTTCAAACCAAATGTGATTTTTTATATCTTGTGAGATCATTTGATTGTTAAGGTTTGCTAAATGTAGTGCAAGTCTCTATTTGATACTTAATGTTTGCTGAAAGTATTAGATGAATGGTTCATTATGCATCTTGTGGGTAGTAAACATTTGTAACAATTATGAAGTCGGTACTAATAGACAGCAGTTATGGTCTAGTGGTAGCAGATCTGACTCTTACGTAGAAGGTCATTGGTTGAATTCCCTGTCAGGTCATATCAAGTATGTGATCAATGAAACTCGACGCGACTTTGCTTGGTGCTTGGCATTAAGAGTACAATATTGCATCTGGTTGGCCCTGTGTCTGTGAGTAGAATTGTGACTGGGTGTTGTACCATAATTGTCTGTGGCAGAATACTCCAGTGTGGCGTGTTGCACCAGACTAAGCTGTTTTGAGCAGAAACCTGATCTGACTGAAAAACATTGTTGAAAGCTCTGTCCAAACAAGTACAATCTATCGGACAATCAACTTGATAAGTAAAAGTTCTAGCAGTGACGTGTAAAGTCGCTCCTTGCATGGTGACTAAGCCTAAGAAATTATTATAAAGCTATTTTATTTCAATATCAGCACAGTGCATTTTGATGCAGACATTATATCATCCGAGCAGATTTCTAGTAGACATGAGTAGAATCTATAATATCCATGTAGTGGTGAAATGCCACTGCAGCACAAATCACATTTGGATTGTCTACACATGTGGCTTTTGTTGTATTCTGGACATGAGGCTCTGACAGACCTATCAATGGATTGATGGAGATTATATGAATAATTTGTGAACATTCCTCAATGAATGAATAAACAGTCTAGTGCAGCGAGTGATGTCTGGTGGTGTCAGAAAGGACGGTTGTCCTCGGAGACTTCTGCATTTTGTTGTTGGCATTTCCATATCTTACTGGCCTTATCTGGCGTAAGCTCAACCGAGCAACTAATATATGGTTTTTTTTTCATCTGTAGCTTGTAGTGTATACGGACATTTGTTGTTCTTAAAATTTCAGTGAGTTCTTTCCTTTGTTCAAAAACAGCCCGATCTTTCCAAGTTTTCAAAATTCTACAAATCTCAAAGTTGGGCAGTAGTGTATGGATAGGACATTGGCAACTCATGCCCGAGGTCACTGGTTCAGTTTCAGGCTTATCCCAATGTCCTCTCAAAAACAACATCCAGTACTGCTCTTACCCTGAATACAGACTCCAGATCGATTCACGTCTCTTGGCTTATGTTGCAATTGAGCTAAAAAATGAGTTAATTAACAAAATAACAAAATATGGTAATGTTGATAAAGTGGTATATGCTATAGTTATTAGGAACTTGAGTAATCTGAAAATGTCTCCATGACCCCACCCCCCACCAAAAAAAACAAAAACAGTACAAAAACAACAACAACAAAAAGATAAAATAGAACACGAATAAAAAACATTTTACATCACATTGTAGTTACATGGTTTACATTGTGTAATAAAGCATTGGAATTGTCAATCTGAGACCAAGTATGGACATTAATTACAATTTTAATTGCCTCCATAGTCATATTTACTTGTGCTAGACAAAGAGTGACTCTGGAGTTTTAAGTAGGGATTGGTTTCAGACTTGAAAGTCCAATTAGTACATGTGGTTGTCTTGTTTCTAAATATCTTCCCCTGGGCTGAGTAATTATTGTTTAGTTTCTCTGTAAATGAAAGATAGGTGATGCAGAAGCAAGTAGATAATGTAAAATATTGAGGGGGGATTGAGTGAAATTTAACAAGTCCCCAGGAAAGACGACAGACAAACTCATATTGGCACAGCTATGCTTCTTTACAACATGATGAAAAAATAAAATAAATGAGGAATTTTACTTTTGTGCTTCAGTTTGCTCTACATTATTTTTATTTTTTATTTTTAAAATTTTTGAATTACGTGTATATTTAAATTTATTTATATATATATTTTTTTTTTTGTTTTTAATGAAAATAAAAAGGGTCATGGCGGCTTGAAAATTAGGAGATCGGCGATTAGCAATTAATTTGTTATGGCCTTAGGTACAGTTTTTCTTTTGAGTTTGATTCATGACCCATTTATATTATATGGAGGATTTTATATTAATGTTCATTTTGATATTGAATTTATTAAACAAGTTTGTAAAAATATATTATATAATAGTTAAGTGTTCATATGACTGACAGTTTATGTAACTCTGGGCGGAGTTACGATGAAAGCTGAGATGATTGATGTTTGAAAGCCTATCCATTGCTAAGGCCATTTCTAAGCATAACTCACGCAGGCTTTGTAGTTTTTACATGACTCATTCAGAATTGAATCAAGGACAAAGTCTGCAATATCATTCACGCATGCGCAGTGATGACTAAATACTAATTATTAAGAAAAAACTACTTAATAATTTAATTATTTTGTAGGCTGTTTTAATAAATAAGAGTGAAAATGTTTTGAAAATTGAAGCGATTCCATTGGTTGCTAAATGAGGTTAAACCCTAAGCGAGACTCCGAAGTTTAATAATTTAAATAATAAATGAGCATGAATGTAAGATTCTTTTTATAACAAAACTCTTTTTTTTTTCAAGTTCTCTCTATAAGAAATGATAAAAAAGTATTTCCCCCAATATTCTATAAATAACACTTTGTATATATTAATTTCTACTATCGGTAGTCATCGTATGATGTAACATAACAAAATAATGATTTTTTTCACCACAACAAATCAATGTCATATAGATAACTTTCTTGGTATTTCATGAAAATTCACAAAACAAAGATGAATGCTGTCCATCCCCTCTGATCTCTCTTGGAGTGTTGATTCTGTCACAGGAATTAAAGACAACAGGGCTAACTAATGCTTTTATCTGAATATCACATCCATTTAGAGGAGTGAAAGAAAAAAAAAGTTTATATGAGAAAAATTCTTCTCTGTATCAAATTATTGTTTATCCGAAGAGATATGTTTGTTGGTAAATGCAGAGTAGAATAAATAATTTGATTTCATTGCAATCATGATATGGCTGTAGGGAATAAAAAACAAATTTAGAATGGTATTTTACAGAATAAATGGGTATTGGGATGAAGGGATTTGTTTACGAGTGTCCCATCACTGTGACATATGATTTGGTGGCAGCAATCTGCAGTAATTGCAGGGAATAAAAAATAGATTTAGAGGGTTATTGTTCTGAATAAATTGATGCTTATCCTTTGGGATATGTTTGCATTTATTGATCCCCCCACTACTGATGACATCTGTAGATATTTGTTATGTTCTTGTCTATTGATTCTTCATTGTTGTCTTTATTTGTTTGTGTATGTGCTAGGAGTTCCCAAAACAAAGTATTGTTTCCTGGCTCATTAATACAATATATTCACTTTATGTTGGAAAAGGGTGTGTGGTTTGCGGTCGTATTCTGGCGCCCATTTTACTAACCTTCGTTACAACTCTTAAGATTTTTATACGAATAAATTGTGACACCTAGGAATACTTCATTTGCGCAGTATTTTTGCAAATATTCAAAATAATACTATTTGCAAAGCTTACAAAATTTCATAAAGTAATGTAAGCAAAACATGAAATAAAACTCCTGACTTCAATTTTACACTAAGAAGTTAACACTAAAAACTTAGAATGTTAGTGAAGCCGGTCCCTGGTGAAGTAGAGTTGCCTTTATATTTGAAGAGAGTGTGTTTCTTAAGTTTAATCTTTTTGATGGTACAAGGCTTTGGGGGTAGAGCTACAGATTCATTTTTGTGTTGGCCAAGTGGGGAAAGTGAATTACTATTGCATGTTTATGACCAATAGATCATATTCAGTGTCCCCCCCCTCCACCCCTACCACACACACACACCACCGGTATTCTTACTCAGTGAACATGTTAGGTCCACTCCAGGGGGCCCTTGTTGTTTATAACCTAACGTACAAATATCATGTATCAATTATTTAACTTTTACTTCAATCATAAGAGTTGATAATTACCAACTTGAAATATTTTTTTTTCATATCAAGGAGCGACTCTAAATAATAAAAGTCAATGTGGGACAAGCTGCCAGATAGAGTATCGCTTATTTCAACCTATTGATCAATGATTTCTTTAGTATAAGGTTCAAATGGCCTGTAATTAGGTTAATTGAATGAGTATCTATGTAATTAAATACTGCAGGAAGGTTATATAACAGTGCTTCAATAGACAGGATCTCATTTTTCAATTGCTGCAAGTTCCTGTCTGCAGTGAACAAGGAAGATGGTAGATCGGCTTATATCAGCATGATCAATTAACATCCGTCTCTTATGTCAAATAATTTTGGTGGTTGAATTTTCCTAGAAATCTTTGAGCTTAAACTCTTTATTTTATTTTTTTATTTTTAATGGTTGAGTGATTGAAGTGTTTAAGTGTTGGACATGTCAGTTTATAATATGTATGGAGTATCCATGGTCAAAGTGTCTTCATCGACCTATAAAAACAGGATTTGCTGTTTATATAACATAATAATTTCATCGTGATCTGGATGAGTACGTTGAAGAGCCTCTCGGAATATACGCAACGAATGTGTTGAAACTGGTGTTAAACCCATTCAAAACTATGTGTTTATTTGTAGGAAATATCATAAGTGCAGCACAGTTTTAGCAAATCGCAGAGCATATGATTGTGTGATTCCAATTTAAATATTATACATAAAAACAAATAAAATTCAGATTTTATTTTTTCTTGATTTTTGATGAAATGTATATTAGAACAAAGCTGTGAGGTGATTTATTATGTTAAAAGTGAATATTATTTTCCAAAGTTGGATATGTTGGAATTTCTATTAAAAAATAAATAAAAATCTTAAAAAAAAATAAAAATAAATTACAATATTATATTGGTCAGTGTTTAATTAAATAGCAGACAAGTCACACGTTTAGCATAATATTTAATTAACCGGGTACTTATAAATGTGAGTGAGTCTTTTTTGTGTTTCATTGTTGGAATTTCTATTTAAAAAAAATTCGTAGAAAAAAAAATCAACCTATAGGTATTGACAATGGATCACGGTTTAATGATCAGTGTTAATTCTCTTTGTATAGAACAATTAGAAGACTTCTTCGTTTATAGACTTTAATAAAGAAAATTGATCATGCAATAAAAAAGGATCGGCTGTTTTCGCATATTTGATAAGTCATTTGCATTTTTGAATATCATCTATTACACTTCAGTGAAAATTTAATTTTATGGTACAGTGTTCTGCATTTTTTTAGTTCTGTAAGCTATTCAATAAGATACCTCGAATAATTTGTCATCGTTTGAAAATTGTGACAGAAGAAGAATGAAGACATTCATTTTGACCTAAGAGGATTGAGAAAATGGATATTTTCCTGCCTCACCATTGGATTTACTGTTTGTCTAATATATAGCATAGTGTAGTAACACAGTGAATGGGTAATGGCATTATTCATAATGGTCTGTACCATTTAGGAGAAATGTTTCTTTGGAAATACTGGATATAGTTTGTAGAAATTGGATATTTTTGTTTCTTTAAGAATAAAGATGTACACTATAATATAGCGTTACCATTGCAAAGCAACATTTGATTTTTGCTGGAGGATAATCGTTAAGTTCATTTGAAGTGTTAATTCGGATATCTGTACATCTGTATGTGAATTTAAGATTAATTAGTTTTTTTTAAGTAAAATAAGGAGACTGGTGATTGTTTTTTTTAGATTAAGAATGGAGATTGGTGAATGTTTTTTATTTTTAAATAAAGAATAGAGATTTTTATGCTCCTCCAAAGTGGGGAAGCATATAGTCGCCCCTTTGTCCATGCCTGTGTCCATGCCTGTGTCCATCTGTCCCCAAGTTCTTGTCTAGGCTATTTCTCTACAACCTCTGGTTGGAATTTTATGAAACTTGCTAGGATGCATCTTTACCAAGTGGAGATGCGCATTATATCTGGTTCTTGTTCGATGATTTTTCAAGGACTTTAATGCTGACCCTTTAATTGAGTGTCAAACACTCACTTGGGGAGCATTCATTGGTTCAACCAGTATTTTTGGTGTTTTTTTTAGATAAAGAATGGAGATTGATGGAATTTGGTTGATAATTGTACTGATCATTGATCATCTGAACTGCTTATTAAGATTTTAATGTATGTAACAATATTTGGACATCAGTAAAAAAAATTTTTTTCTGTCTATAAAATTTATTAATGACTCAGTGAGACCAACCAATATTTTGTGAGATCTGACATTGTGAATTTAAGAATTATTTTGTCTGTTGCAGTATTATATTCTTATAGTGAAAAGTGGATTTTTGTTTGTTTTTATTCAATGAAACTATATTAATTTTTTTTTACCCTTTAGAAAATGAACTTGATAATTGTTTTGATTTTTTTTCTTTAAAAAAGGAGAATGAATGATCTTATGAAATGAAGGATGTTGTATTCGTGTATTTTAAAGTGGATTTTTGATCGTATTACTTAACACACTGATTTGATCTGAATAATAAGAGAATTATTTTTTCAAGTAAAAACAATGAGAAATGATGGATGTTAATGTGTTTTAAAAATACTGGGGCCAGCTTGGTTTAAAATTTTCTGAGAACGGATGCCTATAAACTCACTGAAACAGGGTATCTTCATCCAGTAAAAAAAAAATTGAATGTCTACATTTAGTATGATGAGGATCCATACGTTTTCTAATTAAAAAAACAACATGGAATGTCGGAATACCCTGAGGTTTACAAAAATGTCAGTTAGTTTTTTACCAATTTATGCGTCCCCATCCCCCTTCTTGTACAAATGCTCATCGGAATTTGGTGTCCAAATACTCCAAGGTTCAAACCTCAGAAAATGTATACCGGGGATGGTATTCAAACCACTAAGTGGAATGTTAAAACTCATATTTCAATATAAAAATGATATTTATCAAATCATTGCTCAACTTGACTTGCTTGTTACCTGAGATAGACTGGTATACATTATGTACATTTTAACTTTTAAGTATATCTTTTATGTCCCCATCATTCAAAGATTAAGTGTACCCATGTCTATCTGTTTGTCCATCGGTCCGTCTGTCATATTGGTTTCTTCTGAATAACTTCTGAAAGGGTATATTATTAGTATTTGGTTAGTAGCTGAACAATTACTAAATACAGGTCAAGTTTGATATTTGTCAATGTTGGTCAAACTTTCTATAAGTTGTCACCTTTTTCTACTTAATTTTTGGTAAAATATATAGTGGGGAAAATAGAGGGTTGAGGAGGCACCCATGTTCTATGTTGTAAAACAATAAAACATGGGTACAGAAATAAGTTAAGTTGTTCAGGAACAGTTTTGTGGTAATGCTATTTTGTATTGCTATGAAAACATGTGTTAAGGTTATTATAAATGTGTGTAACCGATTTGATCATAAAACTACCTGAAAATATGACATGCACAAGGTGGGAAATTAACAAGCAGGCCTCACGCCAGTATAGAACTACACGGCTCAATAGCCGTGGTAATGATATAATTGTACAAAACTTTTATAAAAATCAAAAATGCAATAATGTTTTGGGGCTGCCTTTAAATAGATGAATGAAGCAATGTATGTATGAATTAACAGTTGTTAGGGTGGGTGGATGGATGAATGAATGAATGAAGGAATGAAGGAAGGAAGGAAGGAAGGAAGGAAGGAAGGAAGGAAGGAGTGAGTGAGTGAGTGAGTGAGTGAGTGAGTGAGTGAGTGAGTGAGTGAGTGAGTGAGTGAGTGAGTGAGAGATTAACATGAAAAGATTACATGATCCCATAAATCCATCTTAACATGCAATATATAGAACCTTGATACCAGCAGAGCTGCTAATGTATCAGTAAAGTCTATAGATTGATAGTAATACTTAAATGTTATATCTTACATACAAGAGTCAAACTGATCCTATTCCATATTTATTTTCTTCATCTGTGCCGTTAAGAGTCTGGTATTATCATAAAAATCAGAAGTCAAGATCACCTGTCCAGAAAGAATGAAAGTAATTTTACTATCATACGCAGATCAATAATTTGGTAGTCAAATGTATATCCTCTCTGACTACCTCCCAACATCTTCAGAGGTGGGAGATTCATGGCTGTAGAACAGAGTTCATGACAAATCGTTACAATGGCTGTCTAGTGTGGATACAAACTTGCAACCCCTAGTCACTCTTGATTCTGCAGATGATGATGGTCTTGTGCTCTTGATGTTATTGTGGTCTTGATGATGTTATTGTGGTTTTGATGGTGTTATTGCAGTTTTGATGGTGTTACTGTAGTTTTGAAGGTGTTATTGTGGTCTTGATGGTGCTATTGTGGTCTGGATGGTGCTATTGTGGTCTTGAAAGTGCTATTGTGGTCTTGATGGTGCTATTGTGGTCTGGATGGTGCTATTGTGGTCTTAATGATGCTATCGTGGTCTGGATGGTGTTATCGTGGTCTTGATGGTGCTATTGTGATCTTGATGTCATTATTGTGGTCTTGATGGTGTTATAGTGGTCTTGATGGTGCTATTGCGGTCTTGATGGTGCTTTTGCAGTCTAAATGGTGCTATTGTGGTCTTGATAGTGCTATTGTGGTCTTGATGGTATTATTGTGGTCTTGATGGTGCTATTGTGGTCTGGATGGTGCTTTTGCTGTCTTGATGGTGCTGTTGCGGTCTTGATGGTGCTATTGCGTCTTGAAGGTGCTATTGCGGTCTTAATGGTGCTATTGTGGTCTTGATGGTGTTTTTATTTGTGGTCTTGATGGTGTTATTGTGATCTTGATGCTGCTATTGTGGTCTTGATGGTGTTATTTTGGTCTTGATGGTGTTATTGTAGTCTTGATGCTGCTATTGTGGTCTTGGTTGTGGTATTAATGGTGCTATTGCAGTCTTGATGGTGCTCTATTGTGGTCTGGATGGTGCTAGTGTGGTCTTGATGATGCTATTGTGGTCTGGATGGTGCTATTGTGGTCTGGATGGTGCTATTATGGTCTTGATAGTGCTATTGTGGTCTTGATGGTGCTATTGTGGTCTTGGTTGTGGTATTAATGGTGCTATTGCAGTCTTGATGGTGCTCTATTGTGGTCTGGATGGTGCTAGTGTGGTCTTGATGATGCTATTGTGGTCTGGATGGTGCTATTGTGGTCTGGATGGTGCTATTATGGTCTTGATAGTGCTATTGTGGTCTTGATGGTGCTATTGTGGTCTTGATAGTGCTATTGTGGTCTTGATAGTGCTATTGTGGTCTTGGTTGTGGTATTAATGGTGCTATTGCAGTCTTGATGGTGCTCTATTGTGGTCTGGATGGTGATAGTGTGTTCTTGATGGTGCTATTGTGGTCTTGATGGTGCTATTGTGGTGTTGGTGGTGCTATTATGGTCTTGATAGTGCTATTGTGGTCTTGATGGTGCTATTGTGGTCTTGGTTGTGGTCTGGATGGTGCTATTATGGTCTTGATAGTGCTATTGTGGTCTTGATGGTGCTATTGTGGTCTTGATAGTGCTATTGTGGTCTTGATAGTGCTATTGTGGTCTTGGTTGTGGTATTAATGGTGCTATTGCAGTCTTGATGGTGCTCTATTGTGGTCTGGATGGTGATAGTGTGTTCTTGATGGTGCTATTGTGGTCTTGATGGTGCTATTGTGGTGTTGGTGGTGCTATTATGGTCTTGATAGTACTATTCTGGTCTTGATGGTGTTATTGTAGTCTCGATGGTGCTATTGCAGATTGTGTTATTGTGATCTTGATGGAGCAAGTGTGGTCAAGAGTGTTTGCTTCCCATGCCAGAATAAGTGGATTAGACCCGTGAATTGACCCAATGGCTGCTCATTAACAAAACTAGAGCTGATTTAACTTAGGAATTTGTACTCAAGAGCGATTCAAATCTTGTTTCTTTATAAAGTTAAATTAATAAGTATAAAGCAAAAAGTAAGTTTGACTAAGAAGAAAGTTCAACCATAATTGACAACAGAACATGTAGCACTGCCATGTTACTGCCATGTTAATGGATTTGTTTTATAAGTGATTTTATACTGATGTGAATCCTTCCTATTTATATTGACTGGGCATGGGCTGTGATTTAGGATGTCATATTTTTGTGCAATTTGGCAATAATGGCTTACCAGAAATATTTATTGTTTTATGTTGCACAATGTGATGAGAAAAGCATTGTCATCATTGAACAAGGAAGGAGTGCTATTCCATTCATCAGAAGTGACTTTTGAGAACAGTGTTTATCCCAAAAGGATTTTCCACTTTTTTATTTAGCTTTTAGGTTTCGATATGAAAATATATTTTTTTGTGTGCAAGTGATATAATTATTATTCTGATAATAAAAGGATTAACTTGGGTGTTAACGTATACGACATTCAGTTTTTCTGATTTCGTTTTAAATAGATTCAATACGATCTTCATTATTTTGAAGTACACTGTTGTTGTGTAACATAACATTTTGGTTTTATTTGAAATGAAATCGTTATTTATGCAAAATATTTAAATATTTTATTGTTAATATATATCTAATATTTTATTGTTTCATTAATTTAGAATGTGGTTTCTTTTTTTACTTATTAATTTTAACTTTATTGCTTTTGTTAATAGCTGTCGAGCCTATTTTTGACATATGGAACCAGCACTAGATCTTGTTTCTCTGTCGTCATGGTGTCAAGTCAGTTATGGAATCCCGTGATCTTAATAACATAATCATAATATATTACTCTATTTCAAAATGGTAATGCAATAAGCAGAATGCAGCAGTCATTAATCTCCCTTGTGGCCCTCAAACATATGAATATATACAAAAGGTATGAAATGAACATGGGGTGTCAGCTACACAGTCTACCAATGTAACAATGTAGCTTGATAAATGTGATTGTTTTAGAGTATAGTCATATTGCTGTTTTGTTTTGAAATGAAATTCTCCAATAACTCCAGACTAAATCTTGCTTTTAATGATTTATAGTTCTTAAATCGTGAAAAAATAGCTAGGATACTATACTTGATGAATGAACATTACAAGGTTGACCTGCCCAACATGTAATCATTTAATCGGATTATAAATAGGAAATTACTTTATGTGTTCAAAGTGGGTAAGCATAATATATTCATGGAAGCGAAGAAATCATATTATAAGTTTGGTCTAAATAACTATAATTGAAAAACCTTGAGGGAAGTCTTATACAGGTTATAATAGGGCCGTGGTTATGTATACATAATATCACGCTGCATTGTGGGATATTTGCTTAAATTAAAACATAGTTATTGCATATAAAACTGGAACAGTTTAAATTAAGTACATGTAAATTATAAAAATGGAACATATAAATGAATTGAACTGCTTGTTGAAACGAAAGTCAGGAATATTTTGTTACTTCATTTATTAATAATAAGTAGATATTAATGAAATAGAACCGTACCACTTTAGGTTGTTTTGATTATTAATAAACAAAGTTGTTCAAGGGTAAATTCTACAAAAGGTCAAACAATTATAAATAATGGAGTGATAAATAATGGAATAAAGGAATCTGTGATAAATAATGGAATAAATGAATCAGTGATAAATAATGGAATAAAGGAATCTGTGATAAATAATGGAATAAATGAATCAGCAATAAATAATGGAATAAAGGTATCTGTGGTAAATAATGGAATAAATGAATCAGTGATAAATAATGGAATAAATGAATCTGTGATAAATGATAAATAATGGAATAAATAAATCTGTGATAAAAAATGGAATAAAGAAAATATGTAGTTAATTAATATTAATCAATTATCTATTTATATGTTACTTTTTGCGGATGATATAGCTCTATTTACGACTGATCCATATAGTTTACAATTACAGCTTGATAATATTGTCAATATTCAGCTAAATGGGGTTTAAAAATCAATGTAAATAAAACAAAAGTATGCATATTTGAGAAAAGAAAGCAATAACATCGCTACGAATGGTTTATCAAAAATGAGAAACTATAAATAGTAGATACATTTTGTTATTTAGGAATACGTTTTTCATATACAGGAAATAAGGCAAATGCAATAATAGCTCTTCAAGAGCAAGCACTTAAAGCGTATAATTGTTTGCTTTCGGTGTTTAGTAGAATCAAAGCAGACATTAAAACGAAGTTACAACTTTTTGATTCAATGGTTTTATCTATACTTTTATATGGTTTTGAATTTTGGAATATATGAATTTAAAGAATTAGATAAATTACACAAAATTTTGAAAACATATTTTAGATGTAAAACAGCAAATTCCGAACATGCCGTTTAGGCGAGCTAGGTAGACTTCCTATATCTGCGATTTCTAAAGAGCGTTCCATTATGTACTGGACTTTAAAGGTCATGAAGCAACCAAATTCAGTTTGTATAAATCTTTTAATGAACAATGTAACTTTCAAAGTAATAAATGTTTGGCCAAATGTATGGAATTGTTCTTAAATAACAAAGAATTTGGAAACATTTGGCAAAATTTCAACCACAATATAAACTATTCTTTCTTATTTAAGGCCATTATAAATTAATTGCTGGATTATCATCAAAATTTTTCTTAAAAACTGGAAGGGCAGGAGGATTTTATTATTATTTTTTTTTAATTTTTTTTTTTTTAATGAAAATAAAAAAAGTTGGGGCGGCATGAAAATTAGGGGGTGGGGTGGGGGGATGATAATCTAGCAATTCATCTATTATGGCCTAAACAAAGAAGAGACCAGTACATGCAAACTTGGACTGCATCTGTTCGGACTACGCCAAAAACTACAATATTATAATAAATTTAAAATAGATTTTAAATATGAAGATTTTATTTCAAATGAAAATAATCGCAAAAATTTGACACGTTTACATCTTAGTCCCCATACTTTAGAAATAGAATCAGGCAGATATAATAATGTAGAAAGAGAAAAATTGAATTTGTAAATTATGTTCCTTAAATGTTGTTGAATCAGAGTATCATTTTTTTTAATGGTGTCCCAAATATAAAACATAACAAACTAAGTATTTAAAAAAATATATAATTTCCCTCTGTCAATAAATTTATAAATCTATTTTCATCTACAAATAAACGACTAGTGCGTAAATTACATGAAGATATATTACTGAGGCTTTTGCTTTGAAAAACTACCTGAATACATTGACTGCTTCTTAACTATATTCACTGAAATGAATTAAAATGTCTAGATTTGATATCTTACAATATTTGTCTGTTCATTTGTAATATTTTACCTATGTTTATATAATATGTGTCTATGCCATATTTGTTTAAATATTCTTTGTAAATGGCCATAGGCAATTGTGTGTTGTCGTTATACCAATGAAACTGAAACTGAATATAAAAATAAATATAAATTTCCATATTTCTAAATATATAAAGCAATGTGTAATATTTTCAATATTCATATAATGCAATATAATAACTTATAATAATATGGTATATATCTTCATTATAATTAAATATAATGAAATTTATAATTATTTCATTATTTATCTTACGCAATAAAATAGCATCACTGTTAATAAATATATAATGCAATGTATAATTACTTCATTATTTATACATTTTTATGCATTATAATATTAAAATAAATGCATTTTTTTATAGATGTATGTAACTTCATCATTATAAATATATTGTGCAATATATCATTACTTCATTATTTATATCATGCAATATAATAACTTCATTATCTATGCATTTTTAATGTGTTATAATATTAGAATCATTTCATTATTTATAGATATATAAAGCAAATAAAATTGCTTCATTATTTATACATTTTAATGCATTATATAATTACTTAATTATTTATAGATAATTAAATCAAGCAATTAAACAATTTTATTTGAATGCATGTGATGGAGTCCTATAACTCCCCCCACCACCCCATAAAAAAGATTAAAGAAAATGCAGCCTCTATGCCATATAGTATTCCATATAGAGTAAAACGCAAGACTTAATACTGAAAGTTGCTAATTGGAGTTTCTATGTAAACAGTAGGATGTGTTAAAGAGTCAATAAATAGAGCGGGGAGCTTTGATCTGGGATCCAGCGATCACTTGCAGATCATAGATCATTCAGTGGAGAATTGGCACATTGTCTTTATTTGGAAAGCTGATCTTATCAATGAAAAGATGTGTCTAGTTCCTGCGAGTGTCTGAAAGGAAAGGCAAACACATCAATGGGAATTGTAAAGCACCCGATAGTTGTTAACTTGTTATTTTCCAAGATGATTTTTGTGTGCAACTAACTTTGGCTGGCTGGCTTTTAGTGCTTTAAACGGGGAAGAAATAAACATGGTGCTTTAGTGTTTACTTGTGTTTCGTCATGGATCTGTGACACATAATATAGTATAAGGATTGTAGTTATGTGACACATAATGTAGTATAAAGGATTGTGGTTATGTGACACATAATATAGTATAAAGGATTGTGGTAATGTGACAAATAAAATATAGTATAACGGATTGTGGTTATGTGACACATAATGTAGTATAAAGGATTGTGGTTATGTGACACATAATATATAAAGGATTGTGGTTATGTGACAATACAGTTATGTGGTATTGAAGGTGTTTGATGTTGTAACTTTGTGACATTGTGTTTATGTTATGTTGCTGTACAATAAGTTGTGATGTGACATTGTAGTGATGTGAAATGAAATATGTGGTAGTGTAGTTATGTGATGTTGCAGCCATGTGACAATGTAGTTAAGGGAAATAAATTACTACATTGTAGTAATGTAAAATGAAATATGTGGTAGTGTAGTTATTTGATGTTGCAGCCATGTGACATTGTAGTTATGGGATATAAATTACTGAACTGTAGTTATGTGAAATATTATATGTGATAGTTATGTGATGTTGCAACATTGAAATCATTGTAGTTGTGTCATGTTGGATTGTAAATATGTGATATTGCATAGTATTAAGAAACAATGAGTTATAGAACATGAAAATATGTTGTAGTTATGTGTTAATGTAATTGTAAATATGTGTACTGTTATGTTATAGTTATTTGATATTTAGATATGTGATATGGTAGTTATGTGATGTGAAATTGTATTTATATGATGTGACATTGTAGTTTTATGATGTTACATTGCAATTATGACATTTATATCAATGTGATATGACATTGTAATTTTGTGGTATGACATTGTAGTTATGTGATGTTGTGATATTTTATTAAAATTTAGTTTAAGTTTTAAGAACACTATAAATGTTGCTTTAATGTTGCAGTATTATGTTGATGCAATTATGTAGCATTGTAGTTATGTGATGACATTGTAGCTATGTGATGATTTTGTAATTATGTGATGACACTGTTATTATGATGACATTGTAGTTATGTGATAACACTGTAGCTATGTGATGACACTGTTGTTATGATGACATTGTAGTTATGTGATGACATTGAAGCTATGTGATGATATTATAGTTATGTGATGACATTGTAGTTATGTGATGATGCTGTAGTTATGATGACACTGTAGTTATGTGATGACATTATAGTTATGTGAGGACATTATAGTTATGTGATGACATTTTAATTTTGTGTTAAATGCAGAAACTGTTGTATAGCACCAGTAATTTAATATGTGATATGCAGATATGTTACAATTCATTAAAGAATGGTGTTGTTATGGAAAAAAAGAAAAAACACCTATGTTGATGTGTATGAAACCAATTAAAGCTTTTTAGTATGACGGTGCTCTTCTGTATTATATTTAATGACAAGGCTACATATAAGAGACAAGAACTAATGGAGACGGAAGTTTCATCTGTGTTTCCTGGTCCTAAGTGTCAGTAGATCTGATTATTCTGTGGAAATCCTAATGTGTAATATCTGGAAAATCAGTGTCTTGATGTTTACCCATATAAATATTATTAGGTTACTGACAAACAGCGCTGATTTCCTGGCTCCATTATGTTATATATAAGCGGACATTTGAAGAGTTTGCAGTGTTGGTGCTAGTTACATGTTTACCCATCTAAATACTATTAGGTTACTGACAAACATCGCTTATTTCCTGGCTCCATTAAGTTATATATAAGTGGACATTTGAAGAGTTTGCAGTGTTGGTGCTAGTTACATGTTTACCCATCTAAATACTATAAGGTTACTGACAAACATCGCTTATTTCCTGGCTCCATTATGTTATATATTAGTGGACATCGGGTTGGTGCTAGTTACATGTTTTATGTGCCATTACAGTTTATTGTTTGTACATTCAAATAGCTGTTTGAGTGCCAACATTTTTATCAATAAAAGACATTGACAATTATTGACATTAAAATGGTCTCCTCATAGGTTTCAATAGCATCTAGAGATATTCATTTGGACTTTGGAAATCAGTTATTTTAGTTTCAGAGTAGCACCTGGACTGGCTAAAGTGGGACATTGACAACAAGAAGTAATGACCTTGAGTTGTCACCTCATAAGTTTCAATAGCATATTGTGTAGATTACAATTCTGGAGTTGCTCCTTTGGACTTCACGAAAAGGATTTTAGTTATATAGTTTGCTCCTTTAGTCTTGAAAAAAAGAATTTTGAATATAGGAACACCTGTTTGGATTTTGATTATAGTGTTGTCCCTTAATAGATGTTGAAATATGATTCAATTCACGTCACCCCTTTGGATTTCTTAGAATGGCAGAACTGTGCTTTTCCCTAACTATTTGATAAGATTTCATCGATTCTTTGTCTTGTTTGGAGGATATATATTCCAAGGTATTTGCTGGAAATACATGTTATATGGAGCTGCGAAAACAAGCAGTGGTAGATCAGTAGTTTCGTATGGAAGAATTAGAGAGTTATTGTTGGATTCATTGAAGATATCAGTTTAATATTTCATTGAGTGAGTAATGAAGCGATATGCATGTGTATGGTAGCAATAGGTGAACATCCATGATTAAAATTTAAACAATCAGTTAATTCACTGAAACTAGCAATGTTTATTTCTTTTATTTAATCGCATTTTATAGTAATGGGATTGATAGTCCGCCATGCTGCGGAAGGTCTCTGGCTGGGTCATACCAAAGACTTGAAAAATGTAACAAAAAGCTTCAAAGATACTTGACACTCAGCATTAAGAGGATAGTTCTAGGTCTGGTTCTTCCGGTGTCAGTTATGTGTCTAGGCAATATGATTCTCCAGTGTGGCAATGCTTAGAATACTATCTCAAGAAGAGGCTATCATAATATAACTGAAAAATTGTTGAAAGTGATGCTAAACACCATACAACAATTGTTTTTATTATTATATGACTGAAAACAGTAAAATAACTGTATAGTTACACTTTATTCAACAGTGAGATTACCAGAAATGATTCCGTGTCAATTCTCCATACTTCACCGAAATAGCATAAAATAAAACAGTAATCATCTGTGCCGTCGGTAGCTGTAAATATGGTACTGCTGGAATATTTAATCAGTCTTAATTATTTTCGGAAATAAGAACAAAAAAGACATTTAAAAATAAAATAAAAAATAGACGATAAAATCATCTGTCATAATGATGTTAATTATCTATTTAATTATTGATTGATATTGATTTGTAGATCATGGGCATCATGCAGTTATGCAATTTGAGTTAATTTAGTCAATTTGACGTAATTGCATCAGGTTTTGATGATGCTTGTGTCATTTGTCCCCCAATTAAACTAATCAAATTGACAAATGTTTAAAATATTTTTATGGGGTCCTCTGTGGCAATGCATTGAGATTACAGCCTTTCACTGAGGTCATGGGTCTGAGCCCAGCTCAGTTTAAAAACTTCAGGTGTTAGATAGTTTGCCTGTTACCTGCGGAAGGACAGTGGTTATACTCCATCAAGAATAAAACTGAACACCTGTTAAAGTAGTTATATAATTTACATTGGGTTAAGAATAGCTTAATCTTTTGATATTAACATTTGAAGCCAAACTGGTGGATTAAAAGGTTTTATCCTTGTAAAATACGCAGGCATTTCTTTTTTTAAATTAAATTTGGTTGTTTACATGCTGCGTTGACTCACATATTGTAATCGAAAGAGAAATGGTTAACACTATTGTAATAGAAAGGGAAATGATAAACACTATTGTAATAGAAAAGGAAATGGTAAATGCTATTGTAATAGAAAGGGAAATGATAAACACTATTGTAATAGAAAGGGAAATGGAAATGCTATTGTAATAGAACAGGAAATGATAAACACTATTGTAATAGAAAGGGAAATTGTAAACACTTTTGTAATAGAAGGGAAATGGTAAATGATATTGTAATAGAAAGGGAAATGGTAAGTGCTATTGTAATAGAAAGGGTAAACATTTTGTAATAGAAAAGGAAATGGTAAATGCTATTGTAATAGAAAGGAAAATGGTAAATGATATTGTAATAGAAAGGGAACTGTTAAATGCTATTGTAATTGAAAGGGAAATGGTAAATGCTATTGTAATAGAAAGGGAACTGTTAAATGCTATTGTTATTGAAAGGGAAATGGTAAATGCTATTATAATAGAAAGTGAAATGGTTAATGCTATTGTAATAGAAAAGGAAATGGTAAGTGCTATTGTAATAGAAACGGAAATTGTAAACACTTTGTTATAGAAAGGGAAATGGTAAATGCTATTGTAATAGAAAGGGAACTGTTAAATGCTATTGTTATAGAAAGGGAATTGGTAAACACTATTGTTATAGAAAGGGAAATGGTAAATGCTATTGTAATAGAAAGGGAAATGGTTAACACTATTGTAATAGAAAGGGAAATGGTAAATACTATTGTAATAGAAACAGAAGCAACATGTACAAATGGAGTTTAGAATAATGGTTTCACTGTGAGATGTAGTTTAAGAGACATTTGTATTAAGATTATTTTTCTCATTTTCAGGATTGGTAAAATATGCCCTTAATGGTCTCCTGAAAGATTCCATTTTAATTAAATTCTGTGTCTCATTCATTCAACAATCTCAATTTAATTGGAAAAAAAAGGGAATATTTTTTGTTTAAAATTTTCTTCCATCACTGGTTTCCTTTCTATGTCAGTTGCTGTGAATGTTCCTTGGAATTTATTGATTTGGAGTTTAAGGTCCTCAAGTGCTGTTTTCTGTCAAAGTTATTGCGTAAAATTAATCCTCGGCTGAGAACCTGTACTAAAATTGTACAAATAAATAGAAATATGATGTGTACTCAGTGAAAAGATATTTGATGCAGTGAACCAGTTTTTGCTGAAATTGAACTGTAATGCATTGCAATCGTCTTAAAACCTTGAGAAAAATAATGAGAAAATTAAATGATTTAAAATACCAATGTGTCTCTTAACTTTTGAATTTATTGCTGGGGATTCAGAATGGAAAAAACAACCCCCTCTAACCAATGTTAGCTTTTTCATTAGTAAAATTACCAATATTTTTTAAAAAAATAAAATAAATATTACCAGGACAAAATTAATCTATTGCTGAAAATAAATAAATAAAAAATAAAATGAAAGTTTTTATTCTCTTTATTTTCGAACTAAACATTATTCATTTTTGACAGTAATTGTATACCCTCATAAAATCTGACTGGTGCTGTGAATTTGATAGCAGCTCTGGAGTTGATTGAATACAATTGTTTATTGATTAAGGCCAAATATTCTCACTTCTGGAAAAAAAAATATGGACAAATAAAATGATAGAGGATGAAATGAGGAAAAAAAAAGATATTTTACGGCGTTTAATAAAGTTTAATGGTGAATATTTCTTAATATTGTCTGGATTTTTTTTCCTTAGACCAAATTTATAATAATTAAGCCATTATTAAGCCAAAGCATTGGAATTGAGCAAAATGATAGGGAAATTGTATAGGAATTGTGTAGAGTAGAAGTTATCCAATGAGTCATTTTCCCATAATTTTCTGAGGTTATAACATTAACATTAATGTTCTGGGGCACACTGGTCAGATTTAGTCTTAATTGGGTGTTTGGCTATACTTACCTCCCTCCCACTGCCCGATCTTCTAGTGTATATCTTCTGTAATGAGGTTGATTGCAGTTGTGGGGGATTGGAGGGGGAGTGGTAAAGCAACTGTCTGGCATGTGGGATGATGTGGGTTCCCAGTACTTTAAAATGCTATTAGAAGCTGAATCCTTTGACAGGAGTCCTACATGACCAAGTGATCTACAGTTAATGATCATTCACCTTTCACCACTGAGGTTGTAGGTTCAAGCCCAGCTTTGTCCAAAAATTGTATGTGAGAAATTTTGCCAGCTACTAAATTGAGGGTTCAACGCAACACTGTACCATCCACATACAAACTAATACAGAATAGAGCATTGTTGCTTTGAGCCTTTGAAATACAGAAAGAAGGTTGTTCTTTGGAGATTCATGTTGGAAGTCTACCTCCCCCAATGAAACTGGTTGCCGAAATACCGCACAATAAATGTGTTGATTACACTTTTAAAACCTTAAAAAAAAAAAAGAAGAAAGAAAAGCTTGCTTTATACCGAAGCATATCACCAGTCAGCTTGGTTGCCTTATAAAATGACATGTCAGAGCATCATGTGTTTGTGGGCAGTACTTGTAGCATGCATACTGTCTGGAGCAGAAATGCCAGTAAAGATGAGACTGAAGGATTGCTGAAAGGGATGCTAAACAATATACAGTACAATCAATAACATAATCCACTAAGAGTGATATTTACATTGACGAAATCAATGTCATAGCCAGACCTCTGAAAAATTTATGAAGTAGAACTATGTCTCTCCTGCTATTTGTTTATATAAATTAATAATGATATTTTGTTTTTTTCTGTTTGAGGATGGGTCTTGTTTTTTTTCTCAGGCTTGTTATTTTTGGCTTGCAACATGTGGTAACAATTGATTATGTTTTCTATTTGTTGGACATTGTGACATTGTGAGGTTGTTGTTTTTTATTGGTCATTGTTTATTATGACATAATCATTATTCCTGGGTATTGTTTGTGTTATATTTGATAACAATTAATAATTTGATTATTACATATGTTTTCACAATAGTGATAATGTATGATGTGAGAGGAGTTTGCTAGCTGTATCAAATATTGAGGAGATGTTGTTTTATGTTGTGTAGCGGAGCTTTCAGTTTTTTCAGTTATATTGCGACAGTTTCTACGCACTGCCACACTAGAGTATCACGCCATAGACACATTTTATGATATCCCACCCAGTCACATTGGGTCGACCATACCTAAAACTACCTCTAAATGCTGAGCGCCAATTGAGGAAGCTTCTAGTCATATTTTCCAAGTCTTTGGTATGACACGACCGGAGATCAAATCCACGACTTCTGTATGCAAGGCGTATGCTCTACCACTAGACCACAGATGCAGCAGTAATGAGAAGATAATTATGTCTAAAATTGTGTTCTAATTTAGATTTTGAAAATGAAGCATACATTATTCTGACTGCTGTGTACTGGTAATAATTTACTGTGAAAGATATGTTTGATTTGATTGAATATTTAACATCATTATATGCCATCGAGGGCTAACAGACGAATATAATGTTTGAAAGAGTAATTAAGGATATAGAAAGTTGGGCATTGATGTATTCAATAGGACGTTTAGGTTGCTTAAATGCCGACTGAGGTTTTTGTTTGGAAAAAAATCTTAATATTCAATTAAAATTATATTTCAGGATAAATTCACCAGCTTTAGTTTGCAATAACTATAAAAGTACAAAATGCAGAAATTTTGCAATTAGGGTGGGACATGCAGAGCGCATTTACAAATAAAGTAAAACTGCTGTCATAACATTTATTGTCGATATGCAAATATTGTGGTCAAACTCCGGAAGTGAGAAATGTGATTTTATGGTTTTGTATTTTAAAAAACAAAAGGGCGTGAAATCAGTCAAGATGCTGTGGACTGTAATCTGTTAAAATGGACGATAAAATTTTGAAGCATGTGAAAGCTTTTAAAATGGAACATATAAAAACAATTAAATGACGGACAGATACACACTTATAGACTTTAGAATGCTCCATTTTCACAAGTCTGTTTTTTGATCTTCAAGTTTAATTTTTCGAACTTCAAACAACTGAATAATTATTTCTAAACATATTGATGGATGGTTTGCCATTATTGGTAGTGTAAAATCACAAAGAGAAATATCATGTGTTAATGTTGAATGATCAGAAAACTAGTTGAGTGCTGGATTATATGGAAAACCTAAATAAGGAGTTAAGTGGATAGTACCATTTTTTGGTTTATTTTTTTGAGATTCCGTTAGTTGGGCGTGATTTTGAAAAATGATTGAAAAATTATACTGAGGAGTATTTCAAACAGTTTGTCCAAGTGACACATGCATAATGAATTGTCTGTGTGGATGTCTTTGTCCATGCCAGGAGGACAGGCGGTCTGGCAACAAAAGGATGCGGCTGGTACAGGAAGTGTCCAGTGTCACTGAGTTTGAAAATGAGACCGATATTTCCAATGTGGAAGTGACCTACGTGGAATCAGGTACGATAATATCACTGGATACTGGGACTGATATCGTTGGAAAATTTATTTTTATTTATACTATGACATTGTGTTCATTTTTCTTTCATTTTTGTTGTCTTTGCCAGAAATGTCAGAAATGTCCAGATGTAGTTCATTCATTTATTATTTTCATTTTCTGTTTTGTTATCATTGTTTTTATCTTGACAATTTTGTCAGGAAATGTTTTGTTTTTTTGTTCTAATCTTTTAGATAAACTGAATATCTGTGTATATTTACATGCACAATTCTTAATCTGGATGAATTATCAAAATAATTACAATTATCATCATCACCCCTTCAACAACAACAACATAAACAATAGCAGTATCACAGTTATTTCTGCCATTACCATCTTAATCATCATAATCATCAATATCATCACCACCATCAATATCATCATCATAATCAACATCTTCATCATCATCCTCATCATCAACATCAACATTATCACCATCATCATCATCATTGTCATCATCATTAACATCATCATTATCAACATCATCATCATCATCAACATTGCCATTATCATCATCATCATTTAAGCCAAATAAAGGCCACTCCTGGTTACTAACCATCCTTGAATCCTTGTCTGGTTTAGTTTGTTCTGTATAATATTTGGTCGTGGCACACGGTACATGTAATAATGACAGACGCATCTTTAAGTCAGTAGATTTGCTTTTATTTATTTCTGTAGACGCTATTTATGAGACTTCTGTTAAAATGAAAACTGACAGGTTATGATGATTCCCTGCTGGAAAAATTATACTATTAATATAAGGATGGTACATTAATGGCTGTGATAAATTCATGGGGAGGGTACATTTTGAGTAGAAAGTTATCGCAAGAAGTATGTTCTGAAATACATTATTGCTCAGATTTGACATTTATTTTCTCATCATTTTATATAAGTGGTGTTCTTTTTTTTTGTTGATTTATATGAACTTTTATTGACTTTATATGATTTGGATTATGCTTTTTCTAGTTTAACCCTTTACTTCATAGATACTAATCACATAAGGCCTTTGAAAACAGTGCAGGAAGTGTTCAGATTGCTCGTAACGAGCAATCTGAACACTTCCTACACTGTTTTCCACTCTGTCAATTAATATAAACATAATTCACGCAATATTAGAGGTATCCAAAGGCGTCTATATGAAGTAAAGGATTAAATCATCGGTACATGTCATATGGATCAGACATTTTGGTCAATGAATTGAACGTAGTCGACCATTACTTATCAATATTGACATTAAGCACATCATGTCATCCCCATACTGCTTGATGAGTCAATGCACTCTGCACAAGTTCCAAAAATGATCAATATTGCCTTTAACCCTACTTGTACACCCAGTACAAACGACCAGTAAACCAGTTATGTAAAGAAATATGCATTAGCCCATGAAGCGTGCATCTAAACTGACAGGCAATGTCAAGTATACATGCGTATTTCCAGATAATTCAAATGTTCAACTATATTTATATGATTTACTACATGTGTCATTCCATAAATAACATGCACAGTTAACTTTAATGAAGATCTCTGGCCTTGAATTATTCAACAAACATCTGAACTTCAGTATGTGATACTCAATTAAGCTCATATTTCAGTTTCGGTTTGACACATTATAAGTTATGAACAATTTCAGTGTCGCTGTCAATTATTATAATATCTTTGTAGTGAGACACATCAATGTTAAAATTGATTTTAACCATGTTCAAGCATTTAAGACCATAAACTTATACCTTATTTATGGAGATATTGATCGCCTGATTTTATTGTCTGAAACTTTGAACATATTAAGAAATTATTACAAGTATTAACTAGTAGTGGTATGCTTGTTTTGAACATATGGGTAAAGATTTAAAAAGAAAATACAGTCAAACCTGTCCTGAGCAGCCGGTCAAAGGAAGGAGCAAAAGTGACCTTTAAGACAGGTTGTTGTTTAATGCTGATTTATTTCTAATGAAAGCATATAAATGGAAAAAATAAATGTGGCTGCTTAAGACAAGTGACTCATTAATACCAGTGACAATCATAATAAAGGGTCTGCACAATACTGGGGTATTTTAATTCTCATATTTGCATCTTTTTCATATGAAGCTTGTAAAATAGCTTAAAGTGCAAAAAGTATTTATAAATTCAATGCCCCCACTTTTTAAATGGTGATGAGACATTAAATGTTATTGCCGTCCATTTGTGATTGATTGATTGATTGATTGATTGAATATTAAGCATCATTTTTATGCCATCGAAGGCTAACAGACGATCAGTTAACCAAACCACTGTTTCCTGGGATTAACCAGTACTCGAGCACACCCCATCTCGACAAGTAACTGATAACTTTCCCACTTGAATCAGCAGTGAGAGACGAATGATAATGAAACACAATGTCGTATATCAACCATCACGGAGACTGTTGCCGGGCGGGGGATTCAAACTCACGACCCCTGGATTGACAGTCAGACGCATAAGCGACTGAGCTAATCGGGGCCCGGCGCCGTCCGTTTGTGAATATGTGCGTCTGATAAATAACTTCTGAAAGGCTTTTTGTATTATATAATATTTGGTGTGTAGCCGTATACTTATAAATAACAGGTCATTTTGATATTTGTGTATGTCGGTTAAATTGTACAGGAGTTATGGCCCCTCTTTGACTAAATCTTAGGAAATATATTTACTTATATAGAGCGGGGGCATCCATGTCCTATGGACACTTTCTAATCTAATGAAGCATTTTTATAATTTCAATATTAGTGCATACTCAAGCTGAGATGTTCTTTGAAATGTAGTTTTGTCCCAATTAGTATTCATTACTTTAAGTATTAATTGGCAAAGATGCAATAATGTGTACCCGGAAATGAAATCAGTCAGCTATATAAGAATGTACATAGCAATTTTTTAACACTTGTTAGCAACTTATCTTTGTTAAGACAAGGATGTACAGACAACCTGGGATAAACTGATGAATGATTTCTGTAATTAAATCAACAAATTCATAATGCACATATTAACTCACTGAAGGCAAAGTTCAAGGTGAACAATTTTATTCTGATTGCCCCTTGTCCACTGTCTGATCCTTTTCCAGCCTATCATTCTTCTCTTTATGTCCTTCCGAAGTTGTGTGCACTTCTGTCATTGGATCTTCACTAAACTTATAATATTATCTCAGACATGTTTCTGAACTGACCATTGCGAATAATTAATGTTGGAGTTGTTGCCCTTGAATTACCCAAAAAAATGGGTTAAAAATGACTTTGTATGCACAATGGTTTTGCTTAACATGCCCTTTTTTCTCTCTTCTATTAATCATTTACTCCATAGATAAGCGTTTTCCGGCACCAATCACAGAAGGCCTTTGAAAACAGTGCAGGAAGAGTTCAGATTACTTGTAACGAGCAATCTGAACACTTCCTGCACTGTTTTCCACTCTGTCAGTTTATATAAACATAATTCATCCAATAATTCAAAAGCCTTCTATATTTGAGGTCTCCAAAGGCATCTATATGAAGTAAAGGGTTAACATGGAAACACAAAAATATGCCATGAATAACATTGTTAAGTGTACTGGATTCATTGGCATTTTTAATTGATTTAAATTGAGTACTTTGGTAAGATTTAATTAGATTTTGTTTTAAAAAAAGGGGTTAGGGGGTAGGCCTCAATAGGGATTTACCGTATTATCATATTGGAAGCAAACAGTGCAGTTAATTCACGGTGTAATGCAAACCAATATATACACATCAGTATTTATATTACATTGTATATGTCGGAAGCGAATATTGAAGTGAATCCACAATCATCATTATATTTGGGAAGGCAAATTCAGATAATTTTGTTTTATTGGTATGTCTGTCCTATGTGTATGTTATTATTATTAATAAACAATAGAAACAGGACCATAACTATATTAAGGACATCAGACACTGCACAGAGCATCAAACATAAACTGTCTGCAGTCTCGTTCTACATTTATACATGTCCTGGTGGGCAACTCTGGTACACTGAATTAAAGGGACATACGGCAATTGTGAAATATTTTCACTTAACACTGTTCAATGAACCCTTGTCCTGTTTTTTTTTCATGAAAATATTTAAGTCTTTTATTAAAGTTTAACACTATGGTGTGCTCAATTAAGTTTAAGTAAAATAACAGACTTAAATATTTTAGTGAAGTAGGGCCAGATCTCCTTGCCTTGGTCCTTCACATAGCAGTGAGGTTATAGCATGATTGCTTCAGGGAAAGTCTAATGGTGTCACAGTTTGGTAAACGTCATAGTTTGGTAAATGTTAAAATACAGTGAATTGTAGGAAAGGCATAGATAGAGTTTTCTGATTTTTCATTTGGGATTTTACAGATCAGAGGGATATGAGGTACCAGGATCACCATTCCTAAATTATCTACATGATGAAATAGTTGAGCAAGTGGTCCAGTGGTAGAGCTTTGGCCCTATAATAGGAGGATTGTGGGTTTGATTTTCAGCCACAGCTATGTGTGGTGTCCTTGAGCAAAACATTTTATTTGCATATGCTTCATTAGTACTGGCTCTATACCCAGGGCCGGGCCCGATTAGCTCATTCGGTTACGCATCTGACTATCAATCCAGGGGTCGTGAGTTAGAATCCCCTACCCAGCAACAGTCTCAGCGATGACTGATTTACGACATTGTGTCTCATTATCATTCGTCTCTCACCACTGATTCAAGTGGGAAAGTTATCAGTTAATAGCAGAGATTGGGTGTGCTTGAGTACTGGTTAATCCCAGGAAACAGTGGTTAGGTTAACTGATCGTCTGTTAGCCCTCGATGGCATAAAAATGATGCTAAATATTCAATCAATCAATCAATCAATCATTACCCAGGAAGACTTAGAGCATGATTTGTTAAGTTGTAATGAATTGAATAAAATGAATAAGTTTTAAACTAAATATGAATTGAAATACGTAATTATGTAATTCTAGGGATATATGTATAATGTCTTTAAAATTGGTATTAATTCTTATTACTTGAAACAAAAAAAAAAGTTAAAAATATTATATAGGTCAGCACAGTACAGAAGAAACCACTTGATGGCAGTCTCTGTAGCCTGGTTCTCTTCTTTGTGCCATACCTCCCTCTTATGAATGAAACCAGGATGTTCGCGGCAGGGTCAAGTGTGTCACCATTTGAACTTGTAGACTGGTTTTTATCCTTAAATGACGCTTCAGTATAGACGCAGGCGTTGCTGGAAGTATGTTGTTGATGGGGTTTTTTTTGGAAACAAAGGATTTTTAAATATATGTACTTATTACTTAAGTAGAAGATGGACTTACTTCATAAAATATGGTAAATTGCAATTTTAAGTTGTGAATAAAATATTAAATTATTTTTGCAAGTATGTATTGAAAATGTGACTGCAATACTTCTGAGAGGACTGATCTAATAAATAGTCACACCGTTATTTAAAACTTCTGACATCTAAATTAATTTCTTATCTAAAACTAATGCATTATAAAAATATTCGTTCGTCAAAAAAATGGGAAAGGGCGCTAATAGGATGATTGGCAACTGATAGAATAATTATGATATTTACAGAAACTAGCGGTATGGGGCTGAGAGTGAAGAGGGATATGTTATGTTGACAAGAAACAGCATACCAACCCATCGTACAAATAATGAAGAAAACCATTTGACAGCTAATATACTCCCAAATAAACAGTTAACATGTGACATGTTTTTTCTATTTACAGACACGTCCTATGAGAAGTTGGTTGGAGAGAAGGACGTACGTCGAGGTAGTGTACCTGCAGTTCCTGCAGCCGTGGACGAAGATTCTCTCATAATGGAGACTACTTCAACGCCATCGCGTTTTACAGTAAGTTACATGATATTTTTGATATGCAGTTTTAGTCAGTATATTACCTAAATACGGTTTAATGCCTTTAAATAGCAAATGGATAATATTCAGTGAAAGTAATGAAAGAAAACTTCTGAAGCATTGTATGTATAATATGTTGTATGATGTTTAGTGCCACTTTCAACAGATCTTCACTCAACACCCCCATCTGCTTAAGATAGTATTTGAAGCACTGCAACAGTTAATTATCACGCTGCATACACATGGTACAGTGCCCTATCCAGTCATTTTATACTGACATTTGGCGAGACCCCAACCAGACCCAGAACTATCCTCTAAATGCTGAGTGCCAAGCGAAGAAACTTCTACTATATTTCATTCAGAAGCATGAACCATGATGTTGCTACATAATTTTATGTACATACATCAATCTGAGAAGAACCATCTAGAGGGTTTCTGGCAACTAGCATCACAAACCAGGTCATATCGGGGGCCCAAACCAGACTAGCCTTTTGGTATAACGAGTTAATATCTGTAACAGTAATTAATAATTAGCCTTTAACAACTTGCTGGATTTTTCTATGGTTAAGAGTTTACCAGCTCCGATACAAACCATGTAATCTCTGATCTGACTTGGAGTAATCTGCAGATTGATCTGGTAAGCTTTGTTTACAAATGGTATTATTGTATGGAATAGCAAGCTTTAATTTAGAGTTAGTTCCCTTAATGTTCTGAAAATAGTGATATCATGGTGAAAGGGAAATAACTGCATAGGTGTTGCCTAAAACTCAGTCATCATGCTCGTACCAGTTATCTACCTTGTTAAAAACTCCATGTACCACTGATGCTATATGTTTAATGATTTCAACCCTGGCACAGATATAGCCAGCATGCTCAAATGAAGGATGTGATTTAACTGTTGATGAGGATAAAAAAGAAGCTTGCAATACACTTTTAGAATGATAAAAAAAGAAATTTAACTAAATATTTTTCTATTGTACTCAGACACCTGAAGCTTAGAGAATTTAGAGTCTAAAATGATGAACTAGCATGTGACAGGTCATGGGTATAATCCATGACTGGAACATAACAAAGACTTTGAAATATAGTAATGGTAACTTCCTCTGCTTGAGGCTCAACATTTGGAGGATTGTTCTGACCAGCCCAGTTTCAGTAGTACTGGTTGGGGTATCATACCATTTGTCTACAGCATGACACTCTTGTGTGGTAGCAGTTAGAAAACTGTCTCAAGCAGACTTGTATAATGACAGAATGGTTGTGTAAGGCATTAACAAATACCATACAATACAACACCCAGAAGTTGTGGGATAAATTCCAGCTCTGTCCTTGCATGATAGTTGTTGTACTCGGATTCATTACGAGGTCTCCCACCACAAACAAAATTGGTTGCCAAAATAACCTGTAATGTATCAATAACAAGGCCATACCCATTAAAAAAAATAAACATACACATACAATTCTTCATATTGCTTACATGTGCACTTAAATACTTGTTTATGCGAATTGTGAAGGGACATTAAGTGTTACTGCTGTCCATCTATCCATTCATTTGCCGTCCCTAGTCCGTCCATCTGTCCGTCTGTCCATCTATCCATTCGTTTGCCGTCCCTACATTCCTACTTCCATCCATCTGTCCTTGTATCCATTCATTTGCCGTCCCTACATCCCTATATCCATCCATCTATCCATTTGTTTGCCGTCCCTACATCCGTCCATCTGTCCATCTATCCATTCATTTGCCATCCTTACATCCATCCATCTGTCCATTCATTTGCCGTCCCTACATCTGTCCATCTATCCATTTGTTTGCCGTACACACAAATGGGTAGTTAAGTGTCTAAGGTTTAGGGTTAGTAATTTTTATGGACAGTTGAAAAGCAATTGAAAAATAATTACATGGCTGTTTCTAGACACTTAAAAACAACTTTTATGTGGCTTTTTTTCTTTTACATGGCTAAAATTTTAGAAAATTTTAGCCACACAAGTATACGATTGACACAAAGAAGCCACTTAAATACCTATTCGTGAGAACGTCCGTCCCTACGTATGTCCATCTGTCCATCTATCCATTCGTTTGCCATCCCTACATCCATCCATCCATCCATCTATCCATCCATTTGCTGTCCCTACATCTGTCCATCTATCCATTCGTTTGCCATCCCTACATCCATCCATCTGTCCATCTGTCCATTCATTTGCCGTCCCTACATCTGTCAATCTGTCCATTCATTTGCCGTCCCTACATCTGTCCATCTATCCATCCATTTGCTGTCCCTACATCTGTCCATCTGTCCATTTGTTTGCCGTCCCTACATCCATCCATCTGTCCATCTATCCATTCGTTTGCAGTCTGTACGTCCGTCCATCTGTCCATCTATCCATTCATTTGCCATCCCTCCGTCCGTCCATCTGTCCATCTATCCATTTGTTTGCCGTCCCTACATCCGTCCGTCTGTAAAATAAGTGTTCCATAAATAACGTCTGAAAGGGTCTATATATTTAATAGATCAAAAAAAAAAATTTGGTTAATGCAGCTGTATGATTACAAATTACAGGTCATGTTCCAGATTTGTCAACATCAGTCTAATTTTAAGGCTCCTTTTCAACTTATTCTTTAGTAAAATTTATCAATATATAGTTGATGCATCCATGTCACCTGAACACATTTCTAGTTTTAAACATTGTTAAAATCTCTCACATTTCCATGAATGAAACATTAGATGACGGCTAACCACCTGCTCTCTTTAATGTGAACAGTGGTATTATTCATGGGTAAGTAAGTATGAAAGCAGATAAAATCTACAAATTCACACTTCTTCTTCGCCCTTTCCTTTGTTAAGTTATGGTTTGATTTACGCTCATTTAAATATACATAAGATCTATATAGAGAATTTAAAACTGAAAGAATTTCACTGTTTCTCACCATTAAAAACAGTTTGCTGAGCAACGTTGAGTGATTGATGGCTGAAGTCTGACTGGATATTGTGTGACACTGATTGAGACTTTTTTTTTAATTGTTTATCCAATTTCTATGATAGTCACAAGTAAAAGAAATCGATAGAAAAGAAAATTTGCTGTAAAATTCCATATTAAAGGACCCTTTTCTAATAATGTCCCACACTCCATGTCTTTTTTAAACAAAATCAAAATTGCTGCAATGATTGATCAGTTTGTTGGTCATTTGGTCTTTAACTTTGCTTATATGATTAACATCAAATGTAGATGTTTGTACCACTGACTTAATTACATGCAGAGTTATTGCCCTTGCCCCCCTTAGTAAAACTGCTGTATTACTTGAAACTTTGCACACATTATCAATAAATTTTGTCAACATCTGTCATTTTTTATATTATCTTTTTGACTTAATTTTTGGTAAAATTTACTAACATATAACCAGGGCATCAGTGTCCTATGGGCACATTTATCATTTATCACACAAGGGGCATTAACTGAGTAAGTTTTTACCCCAAAATTGTAGGAGCTAAAGTGCATCTCAAAACTTTTGCCAGTACTTTCTCATTCTCCATTACATTCATTTTATCTCAAGATCTGCAGCATTCATAACTATCTAATGTTACAGTTAAAAGTCAAATGTATTCCCATTTCAATAGCGGTACAGATACCCTCTGGTTTTATACTGGCTTGCACCTGAGATGGAAATGAAGTGAGCTGGAAATACAAATTTCTTCCACTGTTTACAATAATACAGTTAAAAAAACACCAACATGTAAAAAAGTGTTAGTTAAAAATAAAAAAAAAATTCCACTGTTTACCAAATTCTTCTATTAGAATGTTGTTTTTTCTGTATTATGTTTATCAGATTGAATTTGTCTAATTGGCTATCAGTTGTTGGATCTGTAGAGTCTGCATGCTAAAAATAGTAACAAGAGCTCCTTATAGCGCCATACTTCAATTACATAACAAGCTTCCAAACTGCACATCAGATACCTTATCATGGACGTCAGACAGATTCTAAGAGTTCCAGAAAATTTGAGTAAATCTAAAACTGATGAGACATAATAGATAATACAGATTCTTCAGGCTGGCACATAAAGTCCACAGTTATAAAACCATAATGTTACAATTATATATGAAGTCTTCCTGGGTAGAACCTGCGGCCAGTATTGGTGCTATTGATTCTGCAAGACTTAAGCATAATTTGTCTAAGCTAGATTTTTTAACTTTGTCAAAGCATTAATAATTTAATTTCACAATGCAACATTCAGTAAAGACAAAATAAGAAAAGACATGATATGTAAAAAGATATATGCCTGTTGCTTTGAGGCTTAAGCCCTTTTATTTCAAATGCATGGGTAAATTTAGGATGTACAGAATTGCATATAAGGGCTCATGAGATACAACTTTGGTATGCATACAAATGACTGGATCTGTCTTTTTAATGATTGCCCGATTTATTCTAAAGTGTTCAATAGGAATCTATTTGTCAATTAGGAAGTTAGCATGCAAACACATCCTAGAGGAAATGCATTATTCATGGCTTGTGTTTCGCACAGCTCGCGACTCCAAAAATGAGCAATTCAATTTGCCAAGACGTGTTTAGATTAGTCATGATGTAAACATTATTGTGAGTTGGTATTCATGGTCTGTTATAGTTACTCAATGTATGAGAATAAAGGAAGAGAAAAGATTTATTTTGTTTGAATATTTTTTAACATTGAACTGTGTTGCTGATTACAATTAGTCATTGTCTGAGAATAAAAAAAATTAAGGTTGGGATTGTCTGAGAGATTTTATACCAGTAACATAGCTGCCTTTATGTCATAATACCCGATTTGCACATTTTCTCGCAAATGCAATATTTTTTCCCTTAAAACCCTTTCTTTCATATAGACACCTTTGGACACCTCAAATATTGAAAATCAGTAATGGGTGAATTATGTTTATATTAACTGACAGAGGGGAAAACAGTGCAGAAAGTGTTCAGGTTGCTCATTACGAGCAATCTGAACTCTTCTTGCACTGTTTTCAATGACCTTCTGTGATTGAGGAAGGAAAACGCGTATATATGGAGTAAAGGGTTAAAGATCCCCTATAACATAGAAAATGCATCTTAAAATTATTTTGTTATCATGTGGAGCATGTACCAAGACCCCGCCTAGAACCTGGTGGGCTTGAACATCATTTAATCAGCTCGCTACACCACTGTATTAGTAACGGAGACACTAGCATCAGCAGTCTAAAGATGCTTGTTTGAGTTTTCAAATATGGTCCACAGCATGACAAAGAAACTTTTTGAGATTATTTTTAGATTGTCACATTTTCATTAAATTTAGGAGATCTGAAAAATGTAATAAAACAACCCACAAAAGTAATGCTTTCTATAAGTGCTTAATTTATACCATATTTATCAAGTTGTTGTTTTGTTACAGAATTTCCTGATAAGGAAAGGATTTAAGTCGAATCTAAAGAGAACAAAGTCTGCTACAAAATTAGACAGAAAGCGTGCTGCGATCTCGACCCCCGATGCAGACAAGTAAGTTTATTTGCTTCCCACATGTAATGTCACTGTCTGCTTTTTATGTATCACTGTAGAATACCTTTTAATGGTTCTCTCCCTTATAAGCGCCACCAATGTTTATTTTAAACAAAATAATAATTACGACCATATCTGATCTTTAATCCATTAACAACGTCTATGAGATCATGCAATCCATAGTGTAACACTATCGTCATTGGATTGCATATTGTTTTGTTTTTCCATGTAAAAAACAACAACAAAGCAATGGAGCATGTAATAACAGAATTTCTCTCTGGTTTCTAAGAAAAGCTCTGTTTCAAAAAAGTTCTCCATGGTCAAGTGGTCCAAGGCACTGTCATCAAATGACCTCTCACTGCCGAGGTCATGGTTTTGAGCATTACTCAGTCCAAATAACAACAAGAGGGGATTTAATAGGTGTTTTACTGTACATTTTGAAGTTAATATCCTTACATTAGTGAGAAAACGACAACTCAGACCATTTACACAGAGATGAATTTACTTTAAAAGCCAAATTTGGTCAAAATTAGTTTACTTGATACCAAAGAGATGCTTTGAAGAATTTGCCTGTTATTGCACAGTTTGGCTGTGTTTCCATTGATTATAGAATATAGCAAGTTGTTGGTTTGTTCATAACATATGCTGTGGTTCCATAATAATGCAGACCATTGACAACGTTAGAATTAGTCTTGCTGTCTGAAAGAAAAAAACACAATGGTGATCTAGAGGTAGAATGTCTGCCTCATAATTATGCTGAAGGTCGTGGGTTCAATCCCTGGCCTGGACATACCAAAGACTTGAAAAATGGTACAAGAAGCTTCCACGTTCGGCGCTCAGTATTTAGAGTATAATTCTAGGTCTGGGTGGCCCAGTGTCTGTATAAAGTGACTTTGGTGGGATATCATTTTACCATGTGTGTGTGGCACACTCCAGTGTGGCAGTGCTTAGAATTCTGTCTCAAGTAGATACCGTCCCAATATGACAAAAAATATTGTTGAAAGCGACGCTCAACACAATACAACCAACCGACAATCTAAAAGACAAACATCGTAACGATTTCTTACTAAAAGCCAAATGTAACGTTTTTCTGATGAAGCTTCAGTGGATTCAAACAGTCACATTACCTCAAAGATTTCAATAGTATTCCATCACCATCTTATTGATGTTTATTTTTGTAGTTGTTTTTTACAGATTAGAATTTTTGATTAAACAAATAACTTAGACAGTATATCTACAATGGCTCTCATTGAAATATAGAATATCTGTTAATTTTAATTTAACATATTTCCATTGGAGAGGCATGTTTGTCTCAGCCAATCAAATTTAATTTCCTAATTGAAACGTTTCTTCTGCACAAAGTGTCAAGATGTTTGGAAAAGTAAGTGTCCAGATGATCAAGACTAAATTAGTATATGACTCTCCGAATTGTAGTATTTCACTTGTTTGTAATTGCATTGCTATCTTCATAAGTACATAGTTCTTTGTGATGGATGTTTTTTTGCACATTTGTTAGTTGTTATTTTACTCTCTATCCTTTCTTGTTTTGGGTTTTCCACTAAATCTAACCAAACATACAAGGCGAAACATAGTCTTTGTAGGTGATACAGTACTCTTGCTATATGGACCTATATTTAAATTCCACTTTGTGTTACTTCAGTTTGATACAAAATATGACATAAGTCTCAATAGTCTTACATTTGGTTACATTTATATAATAGAATGATCACATTTAAGTGTCAAATTGTTTTACAGTGATTTGACAGAATTATCACATTTTAGTGTCAAATTGTGTTACATTGATTTGATAGTGTTCACATTCTAGAGTCAAATTATGTTACAGTGATTTGATAGAATGATCACATTTTAGTGTCAAATTGTGTTACATTTATATGATAAAAAGATCACATTTAAGTGTGTTAAATTGTGTAACATTGATTTGATAGTGTTCACATTTTAGTGTCAAATTGTGTTACATTGATTTGATAGAATGATCACATTTTAGTGTCAAATTGTGTTGCAATGATTTGATAGAAATATCACATTTTAGTTTCAAATTGTGTTACATTGATTTGATAGTGTTCACATTTAAGTGTCAAATTGTGTTTCATTGATTTGATAGAATGATTACATTTTATTGTCAAATTGTGTTACAGTGATTTGATAGAATGGTCACATTTTGGTGTTAATTGGGTTACATTGATTTGATAGAATGATCACATTTTAGTGTCAAATTGTGTTACATTGTTTTGATAGAAAGAACACATTTTAGTGTCAAATTGTGTTACAGTGATTTGATAGAATGATCACATATTAGTGTCAAATTGTGTTTCATTGATTTGATAGAATGGTCACATTTTAGTGTGAAATTGTGTTACATTGATTTGATAGAAAGAACACATTTAAGTGTGAAATTGTGTTACATTGATTTGAAAGAATGATCACATTTTAGTGTCAAATTGTGTTACATTGATTTGATAGAATGGTCACATTTTAGTGTCATTGTGTTACATTGATTTGCTAGAATGATCACAATTAAGTGTCAAATTGTGTTACAATGATTTGATAGCAATATCAAATTTTAGTGTCAAATTGTGTTTCATTGATTTGATAAAATGATCACATTTTAGTGACAAATTGTGATACATTGATTTGATAGAATGGTCACATTTTGGTATCAAATTGTGTTACATTGATTTAATAGAAAGAACACATTTTAGTGTCAAATTGTATTATATTGATTTGATAGAATGGATACATTTTAGTGTGAAATTGTGTTACATTGACTGATAGAACGATCACATATTAGTGTCATATTGATTTGATAGAATATCACATTTAAGTGTCAAATTGTGTTGCATTGATTTGATAGAAAGATCACATTTAAATCTCAAATTGTGTTACATTGACTGATAGAAAGATTACATTTTATTGTCAAATTGATTTCATAGAAAGATCACATTTTAGTGTCAAATTGTGATACATTGATTGATAGAAATATCACATTTTTGTATCAAACTAATTTGATAGAAAGATCACATTTAAGTGTCAAATTGTGTTACATTGATTTGATAGAAAGATCACATTTAAATGTCAAATTGTGTTACATTGATTTGATAGAAAGAACACATTTTGGTGCGAAATTGTGTTCCATTGATTGATAGAATGATCACATTTTAGTGTCAAATTGATTTGATAGAAAGATCACATTTAAGTGTCAAATTGTGTTACATTGGTTAGATAGAAAGATCACATTTAAATGTCAAATTGTGTTACATTGGTTTGATAAATAGAACACATTTTAGTGTCAAATTATGTAACATTGATTGATAAAAAGATCACATTTTAGTGTCAAACTGATTTGATGGAAAATCACAATTTAAGTGTCAAATTATGTAAGACCCGTTCCTCGTATACATCATATCCGATTCTGATTTACCTGTTCCTTTCATACCCCACATCAAATTCTGATTTACCCGTTCCTTTTGTACCCCACATCAGATTCTGATCAACCCTTTCCTCTCATACTCCACATCAGATTCTGACCTACCCATTTCGCTCATACCCTACATCAAATTATGATCTACCCGTTCCTCTCATACTCCACATCAGATTCTGATCCACGGGTTCCTTTTATACCCAACATCAGATTCCGACCTACCCTTTCCTCTTGTACCCCCACATCAGATTATGATCTACCCGTTCCTTTTGTACCCCACATCAGATTATGATCTACCCGTTCCTCTCATACCCCTCATCAGATAATGATCTCCCCGTTCCTCTCATACCCCACATCAGATTCTGACCTACCCGTTCCTCTCATACCCTACATCAGATTATGATCTACCCATTCCTCTCGTACCCCACATCAGACTATGATCTAACAGTTCCTCTCATACCCAACATCAGATTCTGACCTACCTGTTCCTCTCAAACCCTACATCAAATTATGATCTACCCGTTCCTCTCATACTCCACATCAGATTCTGATTTACCCGTTCCTCTCATACCCCACATCAAATTATGATCTACCCGTTCCTCTCATACTCCACATCAGATTCTGATCTACCCGTTCCACTCATACTCCACATCAGATTCTGACCTACCCGTTGCTCTCCTACCCCACATCAGATCATGATCTACCCATTCCTCTCATACCCCACATCAGATTATGACCTACCCATTCCTCTCGTACCCCACATCAGATTCTGATCTACCCATTCCACTCATACTCCACATCAGATTCTGACCTACCCGTTCCTCTCATACCTTACATTTGATTCTGATCTACCTGTTCCTCTCATACCCCACATCAGATTCTGATCTACCCATTCCACTCATACTCCACATCAGATTCTGACCTACCCGTTCCTCTCATACCTTACATTTGATTCTGATCTACCTGTTCCTCTCATACCCAACATCAGATTCTGATCTACCTGTTCCTCTCATACCCCACATCAGATTCTGATCTACCCGTTCCTCTCATACCTTACATTTGATTCTGATCTACCTGTTCCTCTCATACCTTACATCAGATTCTGTTCTACCCGTTCTTCTCATACGTACCCCACATCAGATTCTGACCTACCTGTTCCTCTCCTACCCCACATCAGATTCTGATCTACCCGTTCCTCTCATACGTACCCCACATCAGATTCTGACCTACCCGTTCCTCTCATACCTTACATCAGATTCTGATCTACCCGTTCCTCTCATACCCCACATCAGATTCTGATCTACCCGTTCCTCTCCTACTCCACATCAGATTCTGATCTACCCATTCCTCTCATACGTTACATCAGATTCTGATCTACCCGTTCCTCTCATACCCCACATCAGATTCTGATCTACCCGTTCCTCTCCTACTCCACATCAGATTCTGATCTACCCGTTCCTCTCATACCCCACATCAGATTCTGATCTACCCGTTCCACTCATACTCCACATCAGATTCTGATCTACCCGTTCCTCTCATACCCCACATCAGATTCTGATCTACCCGTTCCTCTCATACCTTACATTTGATTCTGATCTACCTGTTCCTCTCATACCTTACATCAGATTCTGTTCTACCCGTTCTTCTCATACGTACCCCACATCAGATTCTGACCTACCTGTTCCTCTCCTACCCCACATCAGATTCTGATCTACCCGTTCCTCTCATACGTACCCCACATCAGATTCTGACCTACCCGTTCCTCTCATACCTTACATCAGATTCTGATCTACCCGTTCCTCTCATACCCCACATCAGATTCTGATCTACCCGTTCCTCTCCTACTCCACATCAGATTCTGATCTACCCGTTCCTCTCATACCTTACATCAGATTCTGATCTACCCGTTCCTCTCATACCCCACATCAGATTCTGATCTACCCGTTCCTCTCCTACTCCACATCAGATTCTGATCTACCCGTTCCTCTCATACGTTACATCAGATTCTGATCTACCCGTTCCTCTCCTACTCCACATCAGATTCTGATCTACCCGTTCCTCTCATACCCCACATCAGATTCTGATCTACCCGTTCCTCTCCTACTCCACATCAGATTCTGATCTACCCGTTCCTCTCATACCCCACATCAGATTCTGATCTACCCGTTCCACTCATACTCCACATTTGATTCTGATCTACCTGTTCCACTCATACTCCACATCAGATTCTGATCTACCCGTTCCTCTCATACCTTACATCAGATTCTGACCTACCTGTTCCTCTCATACCCCACATTTGATTCTGATCCACGGGTTCCTGTCATACCCCTCATCAGATTCTGATCTACCAGTTCCTCTCATACCCAACATCAGATTCTAATCTACCCGTTCCACTATTTTCACTTTTAACCTTTACCTCACAGATGTAATCAGGAGTTGTGTCATAGTACATGACAGATAGCCTCTTCAAGGCCTTTATGATAAAATCTTGTGCCCCTGAAGGTTATTTAATTTTGCTTAATTAAATCTAGTTACCTGTTGGGCTATAATTATGCAAGTATTAGTGTATTGAGATCTAGGGCGTGTAAAGGTCAAGTTGACCACTTGAAGTTACTGACCGCAAATACTTGAATTAATGGGATTTATCAAATGGTTAAATGTTCAATGTGGTTTGTCCTATACTGAAATTCTGTGAATTACCTCTAACGCGTAGTATGCTTTAATAGTACATGTATATGTTTTACATTGATTGTGAAACAAGAACTTACAATTTGACAAATCTGGCTAGAAGTCCTTCTGGATACTACCGGTACTGGGCATATTATTCTTGTGAGGTTTTATGAGAAATTTTAAACCAAGTCTGTCAAAATACAAGACTTTTATCAATGTTCGTTGAAATGTGTTATCCTAAAAAATGTTGTTTTTTTAAAAGAAATTACAAGCAATCAACCCAATAATATAAACAATTGTTTTTGGTCTTCAGCTCGGTCTGTAGTACATCTGACTATCAATACAGGGGTCGTGAGTTTGATTCCCCACCTGGCAACAGTCTCAGTGATGATTGATATACGACATTGTATCTCTTACTGCTGATTTTGAAAGTGAGAAAGTTCAAATATCTTGTGCATAAAGAATGAGAGAGAAAAAAAATAGCGAATAGTTAGTGCTTCTGTTTAGCTCATGAAAGGAAATATTTGACATTTTTACAGGAGCGATCTCTTCATAAGTGTCAGTGTCAGGAAATAATGGGCCATTTATGACTTGATGATACCCTAGCTCCGAGGATATGTGCTATAACAGATTAACTATAGGGAATATATCACATTAATACTTATAATGTATATCCAGATATCATAAAACACCAGTCAGTAAACGTTTAAAAGCTGGACATGTTCGCTTGGTTAAGGAGGCATGTTGGATTCATCGCAGCCGTGGTGACGTTACTATCGGCTGTTGCAGAGTTACTGTTGTCTGTCATCAATGGGTCTACATATATCCATTGATGCTGATTATGGTTTCATAGGCAACAACAACTGGCCATACAGACATCTGAACTACTGCATTGATTATCATCAAATTTTACAGTTGGTCAAATGTTAGTGAGAGGTAGATCTCATTTGGTCACTCAAAGGTCAAGGTTACAGGGATCAGATATTTAAAACAGCTTGATGGCAAACTGGTTACCATAGACATTTTTAAAAGAATCCAAAGGAGGGGAGTTGACTATAAGAATCTTACATGGGTTGGAGTTTCGGGTACAAAATTTTGTTTAACAACAGCAATTCTAAGGGACGGAATTTTCTATCAGAACTGAAGTAGCCACATAAGATTATTTTTGCATACCAAACACATTGAATGATTATTTCGATTTAAATTATTATTAAATTTTACCATGATGGCTTTAAAGACGTCAAATTAAATATTTTATGTTGTATGTTTTAATACCTCGCGTCATAAATTGTTCAAACATCACAGCAGGGTCGGATGAGCATGTGTAGGATAAAAAATAAATAAAAATAGGGGTCCTCCATGACCGAGTAGTCTAAGGCCCTATATCAAGATCACTTACCTCTCACCACTTAGCTTGTAGGTTCAAGTCCCGCTCGCTCCAAAAATCTTTATGTGAAAAAGTTTTTAGTTACTAGGACGGTGGTTCTACTCAGTCTTAGGTCTTCCTCCACCAGTAAAACTGGATATGCCATAATATCACCTGAAATGTGTTGAAGATATTGTTAAACCCCATTAAAAAAGAAAAAAACAAAGGAAAAAAAGGATAAAAATAGGTGGAAATCTTTGTCTGGTATGCAAGAATGACAGTTTACATCGTTGGCTAGATAACAGGATTATGGTTCCTCACACCTTGGTCTAGTCCCCTTCCCATCCCAAGACACGAATTTCAGAAAGTAAAGGGATGCCAATAATGAAATTTTCTTATGAAATTTATGCCCCCCCAAAAAGTTTTGGGATGGCATATAGTAATCGCAGCGTCCGTCCGTCCTTCCGTCTGGTATTTCGTTTCTGGCGTGTATCTTTGTCATGCATAGATGGATTTTGTTGATACTTGGTACAAATGATCAACATAACATGATGATGTGTCCCAAGTAAAACCACACCTGTACCTCAAAGGTCAAGGTCACAATTTGAGTTTGTTTGAATACACTTTGAATCTGTGAGACACTTCAAGTTTGTGTGAGATTTTGTTTACGGCCTGTAACTTTGTCATGCATAGATGGATTTTAATGACACTTGCTACAAATGATCAACATAACATGACGATGTGTTGCAAGTAAGACCCACGCCTGTACCTCAAAGGTCAAGGTCACAATTTGAGTTTGACAACACTTTGAGTGTGTGAGATTTTTTGTTTGGCCTGTAACTTTGTCATGCGTAGATGGATTTTAATGGTACTTGCTACAATTGATCAACATAACATGACGATGTGTTGCAAGTAAGACCCACGCCTGTACCTCAAAGGTCAAGGTCACAACTTGAGTTTGACAACACTTTGAGTCTTTGTGAGATTTTGTGTCAGGTCTGCAACTTTGTCATGCATAGATGGATTTTTATAAATGATTGTTATAAATGATCAACATAACATTACAACGTGTTGAACTAAATACTCAAACTCCCACTTCAAAGGTCAGATCACAATTTAACTTTGTTTGACAACACTTTCAGTCATTTTGACATTTCTTGTCCGGTCTGTCATTTATGGATAAATTTTAAAAACACTTGGCTCAGTTGATCAACATGACATAATTAAGTGTAAGACCCAGAACCTTTCCTCAAAGATCAAGGTCACACTTTCAATTTGTTTGATATTGTCTGGTCTGTGACTTTGCCTCTAACTTGGCTCAATTTATCAAGATGACATGACGACGTGTCATAAGTAAGATCTAGACCCATACCTCAAAGGTTAAGGTCACAATTTTTAGTATGTATGACAACACTTTGTTATTTCTCAATGACCATTTGGGGGGCATGCAACACTTACCAGTGACATTTCTTGTTTCTAATGTTAATTTCCCATTTTGTTTTCTATGGGCAAAAAGGTGGGAAAAAGGAAAATTTTATTATAAAAACTATATACAGACTTACATACCAGAAAAAATACTAAGTTACATTAAGAAAATCAAATTACCACTTGCTTCTAACAAAATTTTGTGGGGAAAAACTTTTCTTTTCATAATAATAATAACAAACTACCTTTTTAAAAAAAAAATAACTCATAATAATCAAATTGCCACTGTCTTGCTCCTAACAAAAATTCCTTGTTTGGCATTTTGTGAGCAAAAAACTTAATAACCATTCACACAAGTAATAAAAATTTCATTTTAAAGTTCAACCTGGTGCAAGCCTTTATTTAACAAATTAAATTTTCACTTTGGTAATATTGGCGCAAAGATAACAAAAGCCGTCCAAAGTTTTATGACTGTGAAGTGTTTGTCGGCAGTCAGCATGTCGTGTGCCAACAACCAATGCCAGCTCCACAGGCATTTGTGTAAGAAAACTTAATTTGAAGGCAGATGAAGCAGTTGTGGGTTAATAAAAGAAATTTAAATGGTAGAAGACTTAGGGGAAGTTTTAATGCAATTGTGGTATACCGAGTGATCCATATTTTTGTCTGTTTTAAAGATTGAATGTACTTTTATGCTTCTCTGTTTTGCAAAATGTACTTTTGTGTCATACAAGATGAATCAAGCAGCACTGGAAGCACTGTTTGTTGTGTTGCTGCTGTACCTGAAATATATAAATATACATAATTATATTCCTAAGAAAAGCCAGGCCCGATTAGCCCAGTCGGTAGTGTGTCTGACTGTCAATCAAGGGGTTGTAAGTTTGAATCCCTGCCCGGCTACAGTGTCCGTGAAGATTGATATATAGCATTGCATCTCATTATCATTCATCCACTGCTGATTCAAGTGGAGAAGTTATTTGTAACTTGCGGAGATGAGGTGTGCTCGAGTACTGGTTAACCTTTCAGGATCCCAGGAAATAGTGGTTAAGTTAACTGACAGTCTGTTAGCTCTCAGAGGCATAAAAATGATGCTAAATTTTATAATAATAATGAAGTCTTTATTTAAAGAGGAGACACCGTTGTCGAAATCTCCAATCTTCCCTGAGGTCCTCTATTATATACATGTTAACAAAGTGAGTAATAACAAAATATATACAACAAAATTAATCAATACAATTTGGAAACTTATAAACAAAATAGTGAATTATTTTTGTTGAAATATTCAATTTGTAATGTAGTTTTCAATTAACAATGAATATATATTGTTTATTTAATTAACTCAATAATATATTTCAAAGGAAAAGCATGATAGTTACTATAGTAATGTAAAGTTTACACATGAAAATGATGAGTTCACTACAGAATATATTTAGATAGTCGCTGTTACATTCAATGAGGATAACTGCCGTGAGGATACAAGTTTAATGTTCTGTAAGACAATGAAAATTTATCTTTGTTGTGACAGGGGACTGTTATATTTAAATGTTATATAATATCTCTTAAATTCTTGAAACGATGAAGCATTTTTAAATGGCTTGGAAGGGAATTCCAGATTTTGGATCCAAAATATATAAGAGTTTTACAATAATTATGTTTCTAACTTTTTTGTTACATATAGAGAATTATTTTACTATGAGGGTAGATTTTTAAAATGTAATTTTGGTGTAGGGGTAAAATTATTTTGCAAATACTCTGGGGCCAAGTTGTTGATGATCATGGACATTAAAATAGCCTTTGTATATTCTACTCTTTCGTGGAATTTTATCCATTTTAGATCATTAAATAATGTTTCAGATGCTGTATCAATGTATAAAGGATAAGTAGTCTAGATGAAGAAGTATGTAAGAATTGTAAAATAATTTCCTAATAGGAATTGATAAATTGTATTTTATTCTGCCAAGTAAGTATATGGAAATGCATTTTTTAGGGTGTTTTCAACTTGTTGAGTCCATATTAGTGTGTTGTCAGTTGTTACTCTGAGAAGTTTTTCGCTACTGGTAAATTCAATAATCTCCTATCCTTTTTTTAAGTGCTCAGCTGATCAATCAATCCAAAGAAAAGTGAAGTAATAGTAGGTGTGGATAGAGTGTTGGACAGTCACATCAGAGGTCATGGGTTTTATTGGTGGAATTCTGTTATCTAAATTGCTATAACTATTTAACATGCTCTTAGATTTCAATCTGTGGAACAGCTAAGTTTAATAAGGACTCCAATTGACTAAAGTGTTACCAGCTAACTAAGTTCTAAAATTCTTTATATGCTCAGAATAGACCTACGTGGCTGAGTAGTCTAAGGCGTTGTTCCAAGATTCTTACCTTTCACTGCTAAGGTCATGTGTTCAAGCACAGCCTCGTCCAGAAACTTGATGTGAGTCTTGCAGGAGGACAGTGGTTCCACATTGATGCATTCTGAGGGCTTCCTCTACCAATAATACAATCTACTGTTCATTAAAGAAATGCTCAGAGGATTGACTCAAGATGACTTAAAAAAATAAATAAGATATGATGCTCTTAGCCTCGGACCATAGACTAGCAGTGCTCTGCAGCCACAATCACTACAACCCACAAATTCAGGTCTAAAATTGTCAATACAGCTCCTACGGAAAATACCTAGAGGTTTATTACAGACTTCAATAAGACAGAAATGGTTATTTAATTGGTAAACCGAACATCCAATTAGATCAGGTACATATGTACACTGAGTGAAGATAATACACATGGGATATCTCACATGTTTTGACAGTCAAAATATACACCAGACTTTATTTACATTATCTTGCTTGGAGCCTTTGGTCACATTATCCACCTGACTCCCCCAGATTTCATTATGGAACAGTTCAATGATTATCGACTAAACTGTGCTTCAGACTGGTCCAATATATGCTGAGGACATTTTCAGTAGTGTGGAGGTATTTGAACTGTAACAGTTTGTGCATAATTGTGAAATTCTGTATATTATGTGCTAAATTCTTAATATAATTGTTGAGATTTTTAAGTGAAATGTTGGAGAGTACACCATGGTGATATATAAACCAATATCTCCTTAAAAAGGTAAGGAAACTTGTCTACGTATGTCAGAATATACATGAAGTTGTCTTGAAGCTTGCTTGCTAGTATAAAGTTGAATTTGATTGGAAAATTGTTTGGGAATAAATAGAACTGATCTGGTGCAAAAAGCAGCATACAGGTGAACTGACGCTTTGGTGATGTCATTTTGGTAGCAGAAAATGCAGTCAAACATGCTGAAAAATGTTTTTAAGAAAATAGAAAGCTCACCAAATTTTAAACAATGTTATTTTAATATAGTAATAGTCTAGATCATCCTTAAATCCTGATCGATTACACTAGTTGATTGATATATTGATTGAATGGTATTAGGGTAATTTTCAGGATTTTGTGTTAGGAAGGGCATATTACATTTTCAGATGAATTCTCATTATGTGGGTTAGTCCATCTTTGGCCTTAGTAAGTGTCAGCGTCGGGGGTGATTACTCGTTCTTGCATCGGATTTTTGGTCCGTGTACCAATACAGTAAGTTGCATGCCGACTTCCAGAGAGTTATTTTATATGACGTTCTGAAGAACATACCATCTGTCTGTGTTCTATATTAATACTAGTTTACAAATTTGAGCCTGTCTTCTGCGACCGAGTGGTCTAATGCATTGTCTCAAAAACATTTACCACTCATTGCTGCAGTTGCGGGTTTGAGCATAGGTCAAGTCAAAAACTCTGTGTGAGAAAGTTTGCAAGTTATTTGCAGAATTGGGGCAGTTCTATTCGAGATTATTCTGAGATATTGCTCCATCAATATTATCTGTCCTGTGTTGAAATTGGTGTTAAAAACAACAAGCAAAGATGGCACAAAATCTGTTTTTCACACAGTAACGTTGACATAGGAAAGAAACCCTACTAAAGTCATCACCATAAACCCTTAGTGTACCTGCCAGTCCTGGTTGGCTCAGTAGGTATAATGCACCTGACTCTCAGTCCAGAGGTTGTGAGTTTGTTTCCCGACTAGCCACATTCTCAGTGATTATTGATATAAGACATTGTGTCTCATTGTAAGTCATCTCTCATCTCATCGGTGATTAAAGTAGGAAAGTTACCAGTTATATATGGAGATGGGTGTGCTCGAGTACTTGAGTTAACTCTCCAGATCCTGGAAAAGACAGATTAGGTAAACTGATTGGCTGTTAACCCTTGATGGAATTGAATGAGCTAAACATGCAAGCAAACTTATTATTATATACAGAGTTTAGTTTAAAACTAAATATGAATGACAATCCATCTACATTTGACTACAAACGTATAATACACTCTGACTGGAGATTTTTTTATATGTTATAATACTGTGTGCAAGTGACCTAAAATGTCAGTAAAGGTATTAGTTTCTTTATCTAATTTTGAATTACTGCCAAACTGCTTGTGTACATGTTGAATAACTAGTAAACTATAAGATTTGACCTCATTTTTTCGAATGATAGAGGATGGGGTACAAGAATAATTGTTGCTGTTTGCTAAAAAATGATAATTAACCCTTTACTTCATATAGACGCCTTTGGACACCTCAAATATAGACACCTTTGGACACCTCTAATATAGACGCCTTTGGACACCTCTAATATAGATGCCTTTGGACACTTCAAATATAGACACCTTTTGACACCTCTAATAAAGAACGATTTTGAATTATTGGGTGAATTATGTTTATATTAACTGACAGTGTGGTAAATGGTGCATGAGGTATTGAGATTGTTCGTTACGTTATGGAGTAACGGATTAAATTTACCTTCAGCTTCTTTTACTAAATATGCTTCAATTCTTGTTTTTATGAGTATGAAATTCAGATTTTGCTGGAATTTCAACTTCTTCAGGTATCAAGATCTAATTCATTAATATGAGAATATGAGAAACACCTGACCTCCCCAGACTGGAAAATGGCAGAGACTTTGACTTTTCTCTCTGCAGAGCCAGATAAAGGCCATACCTGGCAAGGACGTTGTGCTGGTAAAAGCCTTTTACCCTCGTTGATCTCTTATAATTATATAACTACGGGACTGTGTAAATTTTGTTAAGATTCATTTAAAAATGAGAGCAGTATCATGTACATGTACAAGATTAAATCAGCAAATTTAGAAATTTCAAGATAGATAATTCAGAACTTGCCAGTTTAAGAAAGGAATCTCTGCTGTAATTACAGCTATTTTAGGTGCGAAGTAAAACTACCGCCCTTCAATGGTACTGTGGGGACGTTGATGCTGTAAGGGCCAGCCACTTTTACCCTGCTCTCCTCCACTATGTCCCGGCCTGGGGGCAGCTAGCTGAGTGTAACAAATGACTAGTAGTAACAGATAACATCATGATCATTATATTAGTGGGGGAAGACCTTGGAATAAATCCACCGAACTTGTTTGGAATGAACTGGGCTCAAACCCACAACCATTGCGGTGCTGAGGACCTAAGGCCATCACCTCACAGAGGAATTGTAAAACCCATTGAAAAAAAAAGTAATTTGCCAAATATCGGTGTATCTGTATAGCACAGTCTATATAAACCAGCTCCCAATAAACAACCATTGAAACCAGAGAGATGAACCCAGAGTAGTGGATGTTGCTTCCACTATCTGTCGAAAGTGTGGGCAATTTGGGACCAGTCTCTCATGTTTTATGACCCACCACTCTGGGTCTGACAGCTTTATTGCCTGCCTCATAATGACCGTACTTGAGAGAATTGGTTTTCTGGTATGCTAATTGTTTTTACTCTGATAGCAAATGCCCATAAATTTTAATGATTGAATAAAATGGAATCAAGTGACCAATGAAGATTTGTCATGGGGCTAAAGTTAGATTTAAGGAGCAGTGAGCCATGAAATTTAAATGTCAATACAACGGGAATATGACTCTTAAACTATTGACCAGAAACAAACACAACTGCTGGGAATTTGTGATTGGGTAGGCCTTTCAGGAGGCCAGCAACAGGTCAGTATGATATATTTGGTTAACAGGCCCATAGATGTGAGTGGGGGAAGAGGGGGTGGGGTCTAGGGTTTATTTAGATCCAGGATTTATTGGTCTAATGATTTGATGACAGATCAAGTCTTGCATGTTTCTGGTCTATTTGGATGACAGGTCAAGTCTAGCTCATTTTGGATGACAGATCAAGTCTTGCATGTTTCTGGTCTACTGATTAAAATGACAGGTCAAGTCTAGCTAGTTTGTGGTCTACTGCTGGATGACAGGTCTAGTCTAGCCAGTTTCTGGTCTACTGATTAGATGGCAGGTCAAGTCTAGCCAGTTTCTGGTCTACTGATTGGATGACAGGTCAAGTCAAGCCAGTTTCTGGTCTACTGATTGGATGACAGGTCAAGTTTAGCTAGTTTCTGGTCTACTGATTGGATGACAGGTCAAGTCTAGCCAGTTTCTGGTCTACTGATTGAATAACAGGTCAAGTCTAAAGTCTAGCCAGTTTATAATGTACTGATTGAATAACAGGTCAAATCTAGCCAGTTTCTAATCTACTGATCGGATGACAGGTCAAATTTAATCAGTTTCTAAGCTACTGATTGGATGACAGGTCAAATCTAGCCAGTTTCTAAGCTACTGATTGGATGACAGGTCAAATCTAGCCAGTTTCTAAGCTACTGATTGGATGTAAATATGACCAGTCTTTATTTGTTAGTTAATTTATAGTATAGCTATTTTTTTCCAAACAAAGCGGTCAAAGTTTGTTTGAAATTTGATGCAATATAAGCAAACATTCCTTAAACATCTTATTACCTTGGTAACACATTTGTCAATTCCAAATCATTACCCAGGGCGACAACTCCAACGTGAAGTTAAACACTGTAATGCTATTTTATATCAAATAAAAATCATTTTCAATCTGTTGTGTGTAAAATAAGATGTTTTCCGCCATTGTAAGCACTTTTAAAACTCTATAAAAGGAACATAAAGTAGATAATGGTGATATTGAAGTTTGTACGTTTGTACTGAATGTATTTAAAGTAAGTGGGGGTTATTAGGTTTCCAACTCCGAGGTTGTACCACAGTCGATAAAATAATTGCCGCAATTTAAAACAATTTTCCTCCCGGAGTTACTCATCCACTTTAAAACACATCACAAAAGTAGTAGTTTCAGCGGCAAATACCTTTCTAATGGCATCTGGTAATGAAGGCCCATTTCATCATACCAAACTGCAATTAATCACACTAGATTAGAGTTAATGATCAACATACCAATCAGTGTCAGGCTCCCAAAACATGCTCGTGCTCACTCCTGCATGTGTTGTACAAGTCCATGCTAATGAATGTACTAGTTTTATTAAGAATAATAATTATAAGGGAGATAATTATAATGGGGCTCTTTGGCATTTTTCTTAACTTCATTTTGTGTAAGTCTTCACATATGTAATTAATTAATAAAGGTCAATGATCCTCTGTCCAGGTGGAGTAGTGGTTTAAGACACTTGTCTCAAGAGCTGAGGGTTTTGGGTTTGAGCCCAACTTGGCTCTACTTCATGTCAGAAAGTTTGCCTATTACATATATACCTGTGGAAGGACATTGATTATACTTGGAATCTTTCCGACGTCTTCCTCCATCATTCAAAACTAGATGCCGCGTTGCCATGTATAACACAGTAACTTTAGGTTCTAAATGGTGTTAACTCCATTAAAAAAAATAAATAATTCATTCAGTCAAGTCTGTTATCAAAAATTATCAGCTGCTTCCTCGTTATCTTGGAGCTCCTGACATACTGCTGTATCCAGTCTCAGAAAAAACATTTGCTTGCTTCGACTTAAACATAGACTGCACTTACCTTTGAACCTTCAGCCTTCTTAACTAACACCGATGCTTTAAATTATAATTCCAATTATGGGCGTTAAATTGTGTGTTTTAAAATGTGTTACTTATCAGTGTGTGGTGATATGAGGTTTCCCTCACATCAGTTTCATCTTCTGATAGATCAGCAACAGCAGCATTAGTCTCTTGTTTATCAGCAAACTTAACTGGTTTGCATTAAGCTTGTTAGCCTAGATGTAACTCAGCTGTCGATTTCTCTATTCTGAAATTTATAAATGAGGTCTGTATGCCTAAGTTATTTATAATTATGACATAAGGGCTGTGAATTGTAGTGCTTGAAAAAAAATTGGTTGGTGTGATAAGATACTACCTTTGAGGGTAATAAAGTGGAATTTTATTGCCACTAAGCGGCATTTCTGTTTTACATGTTGTTCTAAAGGGTTTATATTTTGTGTATACTATTTTATTTTAGCTCTATTGCAAAGAAAGCGCAAAGATCATTTGAACTGCTTCATGGGTAGAACTAGTTCTGTGTGCTGGTGTTTGAGAGGCATTGTCGAGCTGGGTATCGAATCATTTTACTAACTTTATTTTTATTTTACTATATCTTCTTGCAATCAAGTAGTTATTTCACTGCTTTCCATCAAGCAACTTTGCATTCAGACAGACAGACAGACAGACAGACAGACAGACAGACAGACAGACAGAGGGCGGGGTGAGCAGAATTTTTAAAAGGATCCATATTTATCTGATTGATTTATCTGAATATATGTGATAAATTTTGTCAGACTACAGTTTGTAAAAACAAATAGTTGATGACCATATTTCTAGTTCGTGTTTTATTATGATGTTGTTATTGTCTCCTCTAGCTTACCTTGAACACACACATGCAACATTGGTAAAAGTGTTTCCACAAGTGAGGATAAAAAAGTGTTTCAGTTGGCACAAGGATGAGATGAGTTTATCACTATTTTTCCACCTGGAAGTGTTGATTGACTGATTGGTGATAAGTCCACGATAAGATGCCAAAATAATGGGTGAAAAACGGAAGCACGGTCTGTTAAGGTCTTTAAAGGGAGACAATTTGTCTTCAGTTTGAATGGCAGAACAATTTGTCAGAAATAAGAAACATCTTCTCCTACGGCTGTCTCTGAAGATTTGTCTAATTTCGAAGAAATTTTGATGTTCAAATTTAGCTTATAAGCACTTTTTGTTTTTCCAGAAATTCACTTCATGTGTATGATTACTTCTGGTGAATATATTTGTCTTATACATATAAGTTTGTCTTATATTGTAGCAATAGCAGAGTGTAACCTGAGTACCCACAATTGGGTTCTAATATGATAATGTTCCTTGGAGGACCCTTCACCAAGTTTGTTCCAACCTGATAGCGATTTGTCAAAAAACATGGCAGCCAGGGGTGGGGTTAGTTTACTATATATAAGCTATAGTAAAAACTTAAAAATTCTTCTTGTCAGAAACCACCGGATTGTTTTTAAAACAATTTCGCAGAAATGTTCCTTGGGTGACCCTTTACCAAGTTTGTTCAAGTCATTGTGATTTGTTAAAAAAAACTGACCACCACAGTGTGGTGCTAGTTTACTATATAGGCAGCTATAGTAAAAACTTTGAAAGCCTTCTTGTCAGAATCTACTGACCTGATTTAGATGTAATTTCACTGACATTTACCTTGGGTGAACCTCTACCAAGTTTGTTCCAGCCTTTGTGATTCATCTAAAAAAATAGTTGCCAGGAGGGGAGGCTGGTTTTCTTTATATGGATATATAGTGAAAACTTTCTTTCGATATCTGATATCCAGATATCTGCACAATTTAGGATGCTATTGTTATTGCACAGCTCTTCTACACATCTGTTACATCTTCAAAACAAATCAAAATTCTAATTTCTCGCCCATCTCTTTTTTCTCGAATTTTAAGTTTACATTTAATCTACTTAAGTTGGGTAACTCAAGGTCACTCAGGTGAGCGATATAGGGCCATCTTGGCCCTCTTGTTTTTTGTATCGGGACCAAAGCCCGATTCAAAAACTTCATATATTTTTCCTGGGTTGTGAAATTATTTGTTTTGAATAAAAATAGGTCACTATCTATTATCTATCTTCCTGGAATAAACCCGATCTTAATGGCTTCTTCAGTGCCAAGATAGCAGACTAATAACCTGCCTTGATAGTGAGCAGACAGCCATTAACACTACCATGAGCTATCAAACATTTAAAAAAAAAAAAAAAATTTCATTTTTGATTCTACAACTTGATAGTGTTGTAGTAATTCAGTTAGGTTTGGTGTGGATGTGTTGGTACATGATTGTGTTGTGTTGCAGAATTTGAAAAAAAAATGTATGTCTGGTAGATAAAAATATAATTATCATAATGTCATCCACAAGGCTGTCTACAATAGGCTGTCATGTAAAAAAAAATTTCTTGCACTCAAAGTTTGTATTTTAGCCAAATAAAGCAGTCAGAGCTGTTTTGGCAGAAATTTTATGTGAATAGGGGTCGTCCACGACTGGTTATCTATCTAGCTGTCTCTAGATCGTGTATCACCACCTAGGTCAGGAATTCGAGCCCAGACAAGTCCAAATATTTTATGCGAGAAAGTTTGCCAGCTACTTGCCAATACTAACATGGTTCTACCTACTCACATGCAGAGATTGGTGATCTTCCCCCACCAATGAAACTGGTTGCCATATGCAAGTTGTGAAGTGTTGAAAATGGTGCTAAACACAATTAAAAAATTGCTTCATCTGTGGATGACTGGCATGAATAGACAGAATTGAGACCTTTTAAATAATTTCATCTGTCTCGCTATTACTGGTGTCAAAATAGTATTTGGCTTTCAAATTAAGAAAAATGGAAATTTATGTTATTTGTGTGTGTGATGTAAGGTTGTTAGTCCCTCCTGCCAATTCATCCCAGGGGACCATTGAATTTTTTTAATTCCATTTTCAGCACATTACAGGTTATGTAATGGCATCCAGTTGTATTGATGGAGGAAGACCTCATTTAATCTGAACCACTGTCCCTCTGTGACTTAGTTAATAACCAACTTTCTCAAATTTAAAGGGATTATATTGGCAAGTATCACAAACACGCTGTTAATCCTGACTTTTCCTGTATGCAGTGTGCACAAAATAATGCTTATGTATTGACGTATAACCTTTATTTACTTGAAAGTTATCAAATTAATAAAGTATTGCGCAATGTTTACATTGAACTCTGTAAACTTCCTGGACAAAGCCTCGAAAACAAGATCGGGAACGAGTCTTCACGATGTTATCCGATGATTGATCAGAAACCCGAAAGCTGTTCGTTGAAAAAGGCAAATGTAAACAAAAACAAAAATGTGGCTTCAGAAACCCGATGTTTGTAATAAAGAGGTCATGCAATTAGACATTTTAGATGCGTATATCTCTAAGTTATAAGTGTATCTTCATGCTGGGCGTGTGTATTTGGGACAGGGAATTGACGGTAATATGCCAATATAATCCCTTTAAAAACACTTAGATGAGTTGGGCTCAAACCCACCGCACCAGTTCAGAGATGGTATGTACAGAGGTCCAGACCATGCAGCCGTGGAGAACCCTCTGTCACAGATTAGACTAACACGTCCAATCCATCTACTCTTTAATCAATTATATCATAATTAAAAAACTGAGAAACAACATCCTAACCAAAAACTGTTGCACCAATAAAAAAACAACAATTTGAAGCTAATTTCTTCACCTTGAAATTATTGCAATATAAGTGCTGCCCCTTGCTGGGAGAGCTGTTCCAGAGGCAAGGGGAGTTCCCCGCTGAAATCCCCGCTGAAATCCCCGCTGAACCAGATCACGATTCCTCTTTATAAAGAAAACACACTTAAAAAAAATTCTTACATGATCCAAACACTCCAGAAATATGTCAGTTTTTGTAGTGGCCCAAATTGCTGAAATGTTTATGTTTTACAAGTGATGTGTCACAAGTGTTATATATTACAAGTGATTGAATAAATTGTCATAAATCCTCAACGGGGCAAGGCGGAGTCGACTTTGATGTTAAATGATTACGATATTATTCATGTTGATTTTCTGTGTGAAGTTATATGTTTAAAGGGGGAAAAAAACCTCAATGCTAGAAAATAAGGTTTTATTGATGAGTGTTGTTTAGAGAGTGTGAGAAAACAGGATGGTGACTCCTTTTGTTTGTCCTCGAGAAGTCAGCTAAAGGAAGTGCCATTACTGGTTTAACCCTTGCGCTTATATTCATTTTATAATGAAACGGTTATTAACAAAAAGTATATTTTGGGAAGTCGGTATTGGTATTTTTTCTTGGAAGTCAATGATAGTTCAGTCTGCAATGTATCTGACTGTCAATCAATTGGCTGTGAGTTGGAATTCTCAATCAGCCACTGTCTCTATGATGGTTGGTCATGAACTTTGTTCTACGGCCATCATGAGTCTCCTACCATAGAAAATGTGTGGAAGTATTCAGTGGCTTTCAGACTAGCAGATCCAGGAACAACAATAACAGCCACTAAGTAACTGAAATACTGTTGCAATACCTGATGGGGAAAAAACATAGTTACAGACTGTGTGATTATTAAATGACAATAGAATGGTTCATAAACTGGAGGAGACGATTATAAAAATTTCCATAAAATGATGATACAAGATACAGTACAATACATCTTTCTTTATGCCTACTTATAAAATATCTTATGAAGTGTTATCCAATATTCAGTTACATGTAATTCCCACAAAAGGGCATATTATATTCAACCTTGGGCCAGATATGTTTTTCACAACATCCTTCCTAACAATAATGTAGAATTGTGTATCACATTTTATACAAATGACATCGTAATGTGAGATAGTTGGCATTTATTCTTTTTTCCCCCACCCTCATTTATATAAGAAATTTTGATATACATGTAAATCAATACACAAATCTAGTATTTATCATCACTACTTGCTTGGTCATTGTTGTTGACTGATATTTCAAAACTTTATAAAGGAAACAAGAAAATATTTTTCTGCTTCAGAATTCAGAATTGTTTTTTATTATTTTTTTTCAAGAATTATGTTTCCCCAGTCAGTTTGTGTTTTATGTATTTGACAGGAATAACACCTACGCTTTTTTAGAGAACTTGTATAATAATGTCTTTATTTAAAGAGAAAACACAGTTGGAACAATAGTCAATCTTCCCTGTGATCCTCTGTTATATACATGTTAACAAATCTTCCCTGTGGATAATAATGACATTCACAAAATATAATAAACAACAAAATTATTCAACAGAATCAATACAATTCGAAAACATTATACAATAATAGTGAATGAACTATGATTGTTAAAATATCTATTATGAATGCATATTTGGATTAACCCTTTACTCCATAGATACGCGTTTTCCCGCACCAATCACAGAAGGTGTTTGAAACCAGTGCAGGAAGAGCAATCTGAACACTTCCTGCACTGGTTTCCACTCTTTCAGTTAGTATAAACATAATTCACCCAATAATTCAAAAGCCTTCTATATTAGGTGTCCATAGGCGTCTGTATTAGAGGTGTCCAAAGGTGTCTATATTAGAGGTGTCCAAAGGCGTCTATATTGGAGGTGTCCAAAGGCGTCTATATTGGAGGTGTCCAAAGGCATCTATATTGGAGGTGTCCAAAGGCGTCTATATATTGGAGGTGTCCAAAGGCGTCTATATTGGAGGTGTCCAAAGGTGTCTATATTGGAGGTGTCCAAAGGCGTCTATATATTGGAGGTGTCCAAAGGCGTCTATATATTGGAGGTGTCCAAAGGCGTCTACATTGGAGGTGTCCAAAGGCGTCTACATTGGAGGTGTCCAAAGGCGTCTATATATTGGAGGTGTCCAAAGGCGTCTATATTGGAGGTGTCCAAAATCATCTATATTGGAGGTGTCCAAAGGCGTCTGTATTGGAGGTGTCCAAAGGCTTCTGTATTGGAGGTGTCCAAAGGCGTCTATATTGGAGGTGTCCAAAGGCGTCTATATTAGAGGTGTCCAAAGGCATCTATATGAAGTAAAGGGTTAATAATGAATAAAGCTTGTTTACATTATCTTAATTAAACCTTCCGAGGGAAGTCATGATAGTATAATCAAAAATATTACAAAGATATTATGTTTATTTCACACTTACCAATGGTGAAATCACTACAGAAACATTTAAATGTTTTATCTACATGATGCATGTGTTGTTGTCAGATTTTTTAACCCGGATCATATGCATTAGGCCATAATAAATGAATTGCTAGATTATCATCCCAACCCGCCCCCTAATTTTCATGCCACCACAACCCTTTTTATTTTCATAAACAAAAATAACACAAAAAAACAAATTAAAGATAAAATCCCCCCCGCTCCCACTTTTAGAAAAATGTGGCTGATAGTCTAGCAATTTCTTTATAATGGCCTTAGTGTCACCATTTTAGTTTAGATTTTTGTGAAGTTTTAGCGAGTTCAAATCCACAGCGTGATTTTATTTTTGTGTAATAGTTTGGCCTATGGCTCTGTTTCTTTGGTAACGGTTGCTATAGTTTTTGTTTTTGTTTTAAATTTAGCAGCACATTTGTGGGCACTTTGAAACGGAGCATGAGCCTTGGTCGTCTCACTAGAAAACGCACTCGATCAAAATCCACGGAATTGGATAATAACAAAAATCAGCACCAGCATCATTTGTAAGTAGTCATTCGCTTTTTTTTTATTCTGTTTGCACTTGCACTTATATTTTATTTGCACACATTGTAGAACATTAGGCTTATTTTATCATATTCTGAACCCCAAATATGTTGTTTTTTATCCAATTTTGTGTGTTATATAATGTGTTATGAGTTTTAGATACATTTCATATGTTTGCTGATGATACAGCGTTTATACTGATAGAGACTTACATATCATCAAGGACGAGGTTCATGAACCCCACGAAATGGCCCGGTTTAATGCAATAAAATTAAATAATAAATGTTTGCAAACAAAAGTTGATGTTTTTTATTTTGCTAATACTTTATTATTGGGTATTACTGAACCTGTACCTTCAATGTATTTAAGGATTTGTTAGCGCGAGAGGCATACAATTTCAGTACGTACAAGTTAATCACTATAATGTTATAACATTTCGTTTGCCGCTCAGCAATATTTAATGGCTGGATGAATAAGAAAGTTTTATATAATGAAGGTCCGGGAATTCATCTACAGTTTCCAAGGATATCATTTTGTATAAGGGGCCCTCCGTTGCTAAAGAGTTGTTTTTTCCTTAAGGTTTATGCGAAGATTTTTTTTTTTTACAATTTTTTTTACGATTTTTGTTATTTCAAACACTAGCATAAATATGATATTGCACACATTCCAAAACCTGTAAATGGATTTTATGAAATACTTGTTCAGTTTGATGACAATAATTGTATAAAACTGCGCTATATATGCATGTAAGATTCACGTTTATGTATTTAATCTACATTAGTCCTCTGAAGGCTATTACAGTTGAGCTCTTCTGGGAAGCATACAGGGTTCTCATTTGCCCATTTTTTTGGGGCAGTTATTCTGCCCCATTCCCAATGGCAAATAGTATCTTTTTTTTCCCAACCCAATGTGACAAAATTCCCAATTTCAAAATGCAAAGAAACCAAGGGAAAATATTTGGGGGAAAAGTTTTGAGTTTTTTTTGATACTATGATTTTAATGTAATCTTCTTCAAGAACATCACATTTTTAAAACATTTAATATACATTACACATATATTGTACGTATATTGAAGGAACCCGTGCTATGTAATTTTCCCAAAGTCATGGGCCCCGACCCCATTCCTAAATATGTTAGCAAGAACCCTGGCATGAGTGAGCTGCCTTTCACCCTTAGGCATTGTCTTCAAGAATTCCTAAACAGATGTGTTACGAGAGCTTAAACGTTGGAATGATTGAACACTGAGCTGGTTAACAGTGTATCTGACATTGGTTTATTGGCAGCAGATACTGGCGAGGTGATTTGTCACGTATCTGAGCATATTGATTCGCTCTCCTCACTGTGACTCACCGCAGTGCGTGCTAGCAAGTCTTTAGAAGTGCATGCAGTCTTTCTGCGTGTGACGCTAACTTTATATGATTTAATTGTCCGAAAGAATGACATTTCGGTGCAGGGCATTTGTGGGAGAAAAACAACAATTTTAGGATGGGCTATAGATATTTTACATTATATTACAATAAAACAAATTGTCTCTCTCAGTTTGTAATGGAAAGGTTGGTTTATGCTTATTTATTTGATATTGATTTTGATACAAGTTCTCGCAACTAGACAAATCACCCCCAATGTATTTCTGGGTTACTAAGCACCAGCACTAGCCAAATGTCTTGCTTAAGGATGTAACACATTGCTGTGGCATGGGACAGAATCCATGATCATCTTTGTGTTGAAAATAACTGTAAAACCCGATTAAAGAAAAATTGTAAAACTGATGTCAGAGGATTCACATTTTGATTCCTGGCAATATTTTTGATGTTCTCTTCATCCCATGGAAGAATATAGTCCAGAAATAACATACTCAGGAACACCGCAGTAAAAATGCTACAAAGCAATATATTATGGAACTGAATGAATTAATTATAATTTTACAGAGTTATATGACGCCAACTCTCAAGATACAAAAAACAATAAATTAACATACAGATTGAACAAACACATCAACTAATGAATATACAAAATGAACCTTGCAAGAATGAAACTGAGATAATTTTTGAATTGGAAATGAAATATTCTGACAGTGAGAGATAACAAGAGTTTTGATTTTAGTTATTCATTGGCAAATAATGAAAGTAACTGGCATATAAGATATAAGCTGATAACCTGTTCCTTATCTTCGGAAGACAGCATGCAAAAATGATATCAAACATTTCATGGTATATTATAACTATATACTGTATAGAATTTAGTATAGATAAATTTTCGTTAAATATCATAAAAACAATATTTAATTAAGATTTGAAATAAGCGAATATTTTATTGAAGCCAACAAAGTATGACTGCGTACAGTGAAAGTAGTAATGAGATAGATTTGGAGTAATAAAAGTGGTAGGAATACTTTTTGAATGCTCCTTGTAAGTAGTAGCAGTACTTATTGAATGCCCCTTGTAAGTGGGTAGCAGTACTTATTGAATGCCTCTTGTAAGTGGGTAGCAGTATAGAATGGTCAAGTTGTGGTAATCAGCTAACTGTCCTTGAGATATAAGACTATTCTTTTCAGGGCTCAACATGCAGTATGCCATGGAAAAATCGGGGTGTTGCAAGCAGCATTAATAATATTCCTGTCATTTAACATTAACAAAATGTTGTGAATGTTAAAATATTACAGTGTGTGCAAATTATGTAGTATTATCTGTGTTATAAATATGATGTACAATAATTATGCTGAACACAGTTTCATTAATGTGTAAATATTACACTGTGTGCAAATTATGCATTAGTATTATGATGTGCAATAATTATGCTGCAGTTACCATTAACAAACTATTGTGCATGTGTAAATATTACAATTTGTGCAAATCACAAAGCATTTTTTGTGTGATGATTTTGATGTGCTATAATTGTATTGTGTTTTAACTGTTTTTTTGTGTTGCTTTAACCCACAATGCTTTATTCTCCCTGCAGTCCTTGTTCCTGTGTCTTTCCCACGCCTGACTCCCAGAATACATGGTACGCCATTACCAGCATGCATGTCTATCCCAATAACCGTCATCACATTCTTTAATAACCTTCCCATTATGCTGTAACTCTGCAGATTCCTTAGTGACTTAGATAAAAAAATTAGTAGTAACCATCTTGTAGGTATTCATCCTATTCTTAAATAACCATCGTTAATTGTATTTTAGTTTTCTTTCACTAATTACCTATATAACTTAGTAACCTTCTAAAGTAACTTAACCTTATTCATAGTAACCATTGCAAGACTTACTTAAAGTAACCCTCTCATTTCAGATCTAACTAACTGCTGGTGTAATATTATAATATATCACTTCAATATAAGCTCTCTTCATTTCATCCCATTGGTGCAGAAAGGTACCAAGTACCAAGTGCTTTCCTATTTCATATACACTTTGTACCTTACTGCACCAATGTGGCAAATTTTGTTATATTATGTTTCAGTGATGTTTTCCTGAAGTATTATGTTTTAATCTAAAAAAATTTAACCCACCACACTCCCAACATTAAATAACCATCACCCATTTTTTATTGAAAACAAAATGGGTGCTCCGGAAGTCGGTCTTCAATCCATGTAGATTTCAGATCTGGTTTGCCTCATTACCAGTCACATGTTTAATTGCATTTTAGTCTCCGTACAAAATTTAAATGTTGATTTCTCTGTACCCAAATAAATGCCCTCATCCTATTGGTATACCTTTGATTGAAAATTATTGATAGTCAGTTGATTAATTTGAAATCATATATCACACTTTAAGATAGTTCTGAATCTATTAAAAACACTCCTGTAATATGATGTATATGTCCCTTTAAGAATTGAAGTTTACAAGAGAATGTGTTCAATCATGATAACAATTCTGCTATCTGTTTTATACAGACATGGCAAGCAATGTTATTAATTCAGCAAGTTTTATTGGAATTTTAGTTATTCCTCTTGATAAATCCAGGACATCAGTTGTGATGGTGATTATTTTTAGTACAGCTTTCAGTTTTAATTGGTATGGTGTCTCTGCCAAACAGTGGGACATATTGTTTTGTTTTTTTTCATCTGCCTGTCCAATATATTTGATTAATTTGTTGTTAAAGAGAGAAGTGGTTCATGGAAGATGGCTTATTTCCCCTTGCTATTTTGTAGGGTCATTTTCAACTTAGTGTAGGTAATATATGGCATATCCAGTTTTATTGGTGGAGGAAGTTCACAGATTGAATCTGAGAGAAACTATCGCCCTTTCAAAAATAAAGTGGCCATCGTTCTGACGTAAAGTTTATGGTTGAGCTTTGCTCGGACCTAAAACCTCAGCAGGGATGAGGCATGTGGTCATTTATAGACGGCACCTATGACCACATGACCACTTAGCCCATGAGGACCCTTCCCTGCTATTAAAATGCACATAATTGCTTGTTGTTGGTGTTTCCATGCTGCTTTCATCTTTAACCCTAAAGTGCTCCATTGCCAGAATAAGTTCCTTAAGGTGGCGTTTCAAGATGTTTTAATGCTCCAATCAAACACTATTAAAGAAAGTTTGCTAGATATTCAGTGAAGAAAGGTGCACATGGTCCAGTGGTAGTATATTGAATCACAGATCAGGACTGTAATCTTGGGTTCGATCCCCGCCATGTCTATGTGTGGTGTCCTTGGGTAAGACACTTAATCCACATATACTTAGTACTGGTTCTATCCAATAAGACTTCTAGTGCAATTAATCTTAGTTGTAAGAATTTGTTTCACAATCAATGTAAAATAAATAACTTTAAATAAAGAAAAAAGAAGAAAGAAAGGTTGTTCTACTCAGATTAATGTATTAATCAGCAATTTCAATATGTCCAAAAACAACATTAAACCTCATATTTTATTGCTCTGAAATTCCACAATTTGGTTCTGTAAAACCAATTTATTATTATTGGAGAACATTTACAAGAACATTTACATGGCCTGCTGAGTAATTAATCTCAGATATTGTTTCATTAAAAAGATAAAATAGCTGAAATTATTTCTTGGCACAAAGACAAAAATAAACTAGGAATGTATGCCAGACAAGATGATTACCCTGGAAGATGATAATTGCTTTTGTAGAAATTAAGGCTTCTATGATTTCACATGGAAAATGCCAAAATACCATTATTGAATTCCTATAATGTAATATCTGTATTTTTTTTTTTATGAAACTTGAAAGGAGATCCCCCCCCCCCCCCCCCCACCTCTCAATTCTGTAGGCAGAAGTACATTTGGCTTTCATTTATTATAGATAAAAGCTTTCATTGTTGCTATTTTCTTGCAATGTTAGCTCTTTGCACTGAATTGGGTACATTAGTGTTTGAAACTATGAATTTACTGTTCAATTCTTTTTCATGTTAAAGAGGTTTATGTCCATATTGTCTATCTCTGGGAGTTATTGCTTTTGGACATGTTCCAGTTATGTTTATGATCGATTTTGCACAGAGAGGGTAAGAAGGAGGGAAGAGAAAAAGAAGGAGATATTTATCTGCTGAATTGCACAAACCAAATCATTTTGGTTTACTGTATATCAAAAAGTAATTAAAAAGTTGAAATTTAAAAAGATTAAAAAAGGCTATGGCAAGTTTCAGTATGTTTATATAAAACATAATTCAATTCAAATATTGAAATGTATACAGTACCATTCCCTAATTTAACTCAATTATCAGTTATTGAGACTGCAGCAGAGGTCTAGATGTAGAGTGTTGCCTCACATGCAGAAAGTCATTGGTTTGATCCCTGACCATACAAAATATGTGATCAATGGTATCACAGGGTTCTTAGCTTGGTGCTCAGCATGTAAATGACAGTTTTTAGGTCCGCTTGATCTGGTGTTACTGAAATATCATACCATGTGTCTCTAGCATGATACTCGATTGTGGCAGCATATATAATACGATCACAAGCAGACATGTGTTGTGGTATGACTGAAAATGAGCGTAAGCACCAGTACATTACAATTTTATTATTGAAAAGTGTACCAGTCCATTTTATCACTTTCTCTGCTAAGGTTTGACATTAATCTATTGAAAAGTGTACCAGTCCATTTTATCACTTTTTCTGCTAAGGTTTGACATTAATCTATTGAATAGCGTACCAGTCCATTTTATCACTTTCTCTGCTAAGGTTTGACATTAATCTATTGAATAGCGTACCAGTCCATTTTATCACTTTCTCTGCTTAGGTTTGACATTAACCTATTGAATAGCGTACCAGTCCATTTTATCACTTTCTCTACTAAGGTTTGACATTAACCTATTGAAATTTGTACCAGTCCATTTTATCACTTTCTCTGCTAAGGTTTGACATTAACCTATTGAATAGCGTACCAGTCCATTTTATCACTTTCTCTGCTAAGGTTTGACATTAATCTATTGAATAGCGTACCAGTCCATTTTATCACTTTCTCTGCTAAGGTTTGACATTAATCTATTGAATAGCGTACCAGTCCATTTTATCACTTTCTCTGCTAAGGTTTGACATTAACCTATTGAATAGTGTACCAGTCCATTTTATCACTTTCTCTGCTAAGGTTTGACATTAATCTATTGAATAGCGTACAAGTCCATTTTATCACTTTCTCTGCTAAGGTTTGACATTAACCTATTGAATAGTGTACCAGTCCATTTTATCACTTTCTCTGCTAAGGTTTGACATTAATTTTCAAAATGAAAACTCAGAGGCCATAAACCTAACGCACAATTTAGATAACATTTTATTGGTAGATTTGGAAAATTATTCTGCTTCAATTCCATCCCCACGGGGTGCCAGTCTGTTTATTACATTAGAATAATGAGTATACCATTCTCCATACCAACCTTGTCTTCTGTGGTAAATCATTGTGCCATTGCAAAATAGACAGTTTTTGTTTTTATTTGGCATCATGCGGTTACCACTGAATTCTAACTAATGATGAAATCTCAAATTGAGATTAAAAAGTTCTCAACCCTTGATGTACAAAAAAAACAAATAAACATACAGATTGAAAAAAAAGTAAATGTATAAGGATGGATGGAAAGTAAACTGATGTCATAACTTACAGCTGCTATTATCATTGTAAATATACTGTTGAAAGGGTGTTTGCAGTTACAAGTTGAAATATTTACACAAGTCAAAGTTGGTTGGAATGCAACACATTTCTAGTGGGTCTTCTTTGGCAAGATATATGTTCGGTAATATTTTTGAAAGAAATGTGCATTAAAGATGGAAACATGAAACTTGGCACTGCGAGTTGTAGTTAAATGGTTGATTCTGGCCTCCATTTTCAAGACGGTCACAAAATGGTCGTAATTTAAAAAATCAAAAAAAAATCTCATATTTTCACAATCTTTATTTGTTTGAAAATTAAATGTTACTTGGGTACCAGTAATTTGGAAAAAATAAGCTAGATTTACTCAACAGCAATCTATTTTTAGTAAGTTATACCTATGATCATTTGTAATAAAATAGCTCCAATTATTTTGTATTTCAGTACAGTTATATAGCTGTAAATTACATTCTGGTGAATTGAGGCCTCCAATCATGTAGCAAATATTTGAAAAGTATTAAACAAATAATTGTGAAAATATTCTACTGATATGTTTTCACATTCCTCTTTGTGGGACAACCATTTTCTCCCAAGGTATTTAACTTATATTTCACAATGATTCACTGAAAGCAGGTTTTAGTGTGAATTTTGATAAATATTGGTCAACTTAACCCAGTTACACGCAATGAAGAATCAGTCACTTACCTGTAAATAAAAAAAAGTTATGATTCACTCATGAAAATGAAACGATAATGGATTGGAAATGTGTAAGGAATCAATAATGGATTACTATTCATATTCATGTCAATAATTGATCATTAAACATGAGAAACACTGATCACCAGTTTACACTGACCTTTTTTATTTCACTTTACCAAATGGGTTTACCCCCCCCCCACTATCTTGTTCCTGGCTCTGATTGTTGATTGTGATTGGACATGCAGTGACATAGATGATAAAACTGTCACATCCTACTACAGCCAACAGAGGCAGCATTATTTCAATTTATTTTGCTGATGATAGGGTATTAGTTGTGTGTTTATGGATACTTCTTTAAACCTGAAATTGTAACCACATTGGGCAAGGATAAACGTGATTGACAGGTAAGTAGCTAAGCTTATAAGTTCATTTGAGCAGGGGTCAAACCTGGCTTTATATGCTAAAATATTGCCTGTCCCCTGTGTACTGCATGGCAGGCAAATAAAAATAACTGCCCTTAATAATGTCTTCTATTTTCGTGGAAATGATTACAATGTTTCAAATGTTTATTGTTTAATTAAATTATGTTTAGATAAAATTACAATATGAAAGATTCAGTGTAGATCTATTAAAAAGTGACAAAGGTAAAGAAAAAAGGAACTTGTTGAAGTGCTAGGAATAATAGAGTGTTTTATATCTGTTCATTAATTACTGCCTTTTGGTCTGATCCCTGGTGAGTTAGCTCTGTTGGTTATTGCATCTGACTATCATTCTGTGGGTTGGAGGTCGAATCCCCGCATTACCACAGTCTCTTCAATGATTTATACCTGACATTGCATCTCATTGTCATTTGTCTCCCACCACTGATTCTGTGGGTCTTGAGGCAGAATCCCCGCATTGTCACAGTCTCTTCAATGATTTATACTGGACATTGCATCTCATTGCTATTTGTCTCCCACCACTGATTCTGTGGGTCGTGAGGCTGAATCCCCGCATTGCCACAGTCTCTTCAATGATTTATACTGGACATTGCATCTCATTGCCATTTGTCTCCCACCACTGATTCTGTGGGTCGTGAGGCTGAATTCCCGCATTGTCACATTCTCTTCAATGATTTATACAGGACATTGCATCTCATTGCCATTTGTCTCCCACCACTGATTCTGTGGGTCATTAGGCTGAATTCCCGCATTGTCACAGTCTCTTCAATGATTTATACTGGGCATTGCATCTCATTGTCATTTGTCTCCCACCATTGATTCAAGTGGAAAGGTAATCAGTTGTTTGTGCAGATTGGTGTGCTTGAGTACTGGTTAAACTGCAGGATTCCAGGAAAGGGTTGTTAGAGTGATAGTATAGTAATTTTGGTCACCCATCCATATTACGTTGCTTAACTTCCAGTACAGTTGGTGCACTTCAGCCATGTCATTGTAAAGGCTAGCTCATCAGTGAGGCACAGGTCAAAGCAGTGAGGCTGCTGTAAGTGACCTATATACTTTCACTACAATAGTCTGTTAGCCCTGAGATGGCATGAAAATGATGCTAGATATTCAAGCAAACTGCTGTCCATCAATTACTGTTAAGTCTTCTTGACTGTAAATCAAAGGTTCATGAATGTAACTAACATCCGACAATGTATATAATATGTATTGTTTATTACTGTAGTAAATGTGGCTCAAGGTCAAAGGTCTGGAGAACATTGTTCATCTTCACTAATCTCATCATGTAGTAAGTTCAGCCAATGTGTATGTGTTATTGTAGACGTGGTGCAGGCATGTAGTAGTTATCCCTGATGCATGTTATGAGGTATGTTTGATGCACACAGACAGGTGTCCAACAAGTTAATGCTGTAATAAACATACACTGCTATCAATACCCAGATATAAATCTTGGATAAACTCATCTTTGATCTTCTTAAGATTGTTTGGCATGGCAGCCTCTGGGTTGGGGAATGTTAGCTTCTGGATTTTCACCATATGACAGGTTGGTAACCTGTATCATTGGCGGAGGAAAACCTCAGAATGAATCTGAGTAGAACCACCATCCTTCAGGAAGTAACTGGCAAATTTCTCACATGAAGTGTATAAGCGTCTGTATTTATAACTACTGTCATTGCAGGTCTTTCGAAAATGTTTGCAGGTAAAAGTGAGAAAAATGTGTACATAAAAGTAAATGTTTTAGTTTATAAATTGGGACAGAAGCAAATTCTAGCAATCTTAGAACTCTCTCTCTGGCTAGCTATCTGACTGTCAATCTAGGGGTTGTGAATCCCCACCCGGCCACATTATCGGTGATTATTGGCCGTGAACCTTCAGCCATGAATCTTCTTCTTCTAACATGCAGAGATGAGGTTTTTTACTGCTGAAGGGATCCCAGGAATGGTGGTTAGGGGTGCTCACTGCCATTATATAGCTGAAATACTGTTTAGAAAAAGGTGCAAAACTCCATACACATAAACAAACAAACAAACAAACTAACAAAGACCATATAATTTTCAGGATTTTCAGTCAAGGGTCGGATTCACTGCCTATTTTGTAAATCCCAGAGGGTGTTCCCAAATTTCAACAGTGTCCAACAAGGTACACATACAAATGTATGTGATTTTCACAATTGTCATTGAAATGGATATTTGTTTGACTATTCAAGAAATTTCAGGGGAGATGGGCTCCTGACACCCTGTCCCTTCCCCGTACCATTGACTCTGCCAGTAAGTTTTATTTGATGTTTAGTAACAATATTTTAGGTCTTCCCAGCAGTAAGAGAGATATAATAAACCTATCAAACAGTGTCACGTTTTCATTATAAAGCTCTGACTGGATTTCCATCAATTCTTTCTTGTTTCACCGGCTCCTTATGCCCAGATTTATTGAGAAGCCTGTCACCAGAAATCCTCTCTCATCCCAGAACAACTGATTAGGTGATTTTATTGTTTGTTTATTTACTGGGAGATTATTTTGCACTGTCCATCACTAGTGTAATTGAAGGTATACAATATGGCAAGGATGGTATGATATATGGTGGTCAGTAAGGACCACTATAGGCGTACGTTCAAAAATTAAAATTGCTAGTCTTAATATAATCAGATCAAATCATAATTGATTTATTGTTGGATGGTTACCATTTAACAAAGTAACATAGCTACATTGCATAAACCTAAGATTTTTATATGTAACAAGTTCTCCACATTTTTCCATTTTTCAAGATGAAACCAATTTCAGAGGAATGACATAAAACCAGCCAATGTTCAACACATCCACATGCTTGAAGAAGATAAGAATACTAAAGCATATAAATTTGTAGATTACTGTTTTCAGACCATTTTACAACCTGCCTATATAATAATGTCAGCACAATCAAGTCTTTGACTACCATTAAGTTTACAATGCTCTATCCTTTCCTTAATATTAGGATTGTCCCTTTACTTCATAAAGACGCCTTTGGACACCTCTAATATTGAAAGTATTAATTCACCACGTATCAGCAATGGACGAATTATGTTTATATTAACTGACAGAGTGGAAAACAGTACAGGAAGTGTTCAGATTGCTTGTTACGAGCAATTTGAACTCTTCCTGCACTGTTTTCAAAGGCCTTCTGTGATTGGTGCTGGAAAACGCGTATCTCTGGAGTAAAGGGTTAAAGTGGGGTGGGGGTGGGGAGATAGAGAGAAAGAGGGGCTCCAGTGGCATTTTAGTAATGTAAGATAGAAATAGTTATCTCTTTTTAATATTCAGAAAATCTCATGGGGCAATCAATCTTCTCACCTTTTCTTGATCCATCATCTTTATTCAACTCTGCCAATGTCTCTTTACATGTTCAAACATAGTCCAAGTCTCTCTCTCCCACTCCAGATTTCCAATTTTCAAATCATTACTTGGAAAACCAAGTAGCAATATAATTTTTTTTTTTCATTTTAATGCAAATTACAAAATTTAATAATATTAAACATATCAACTAATCATACTGGTTACTGGTTTATTTGAAAAGTAAATGAAAACATTATTTTTAATGATTATTGGTCCTGCTGACTGCTGATCACAGCATCATGTTGGAATACCCCAGTTGATCTAAAACATAATTGGTAGCTGAGGTCAATGTCCCCACAAAGTTCTGATTCAATTAATAAAGGACAAAAGGTCACCAAATTGAGATACATAGTTAAGAAGTGTTTTATTTGTTTCTGTATTTAGACGTTTTGATGGACAGGTTTGCTATTTTTTTCTTAATTGGAGTCGTACACATGGGAGTCCAAATACGGGGATTAGTTTAGACTGTGTCTCTGGCTGAGGATAGAGTGTCCAATAGAGTAATGTTTCCAATAATTGTTGCTTGTGATACAGTCGGTCCAGACAGATGTTTTAATCTGAGATGAATGAAAATGGAAAGGTCATGATGGGTCAGCTGTTGTCTGTTGTTCTGCAAAAATGTGATACTTTTGCTCTATCATGATGTTAAAATGATACTCCAAATTGATTCCTCATTTATTTTTGCAGCTATTTGAAGTCATTTTGTCTGGGCAGAATATCACTAGCTGTTGCTTCATTCATACAGCTGGTATATTCAGGCATGGTGCTGTAAAGGATCAATAGAGACAGTAATTAACATCTCTCAATAGTGTTGTTATACAAAAAGGATATGTACTTATTAAACACATTGATGTCATTTGTTGTGGAATTCCCCTTCATGAAAGTCAGGTGGTCTTGAGACAAAGTCATTTCAAGACTGCTTACCTCGCACTGCTGAGGTCATGGGTTTGAGTCAAGCTTGCACTCCAAAGATGTTACGGGAAAAGTTTACCATTTACTTGCGGAAGGAAGATGATTCTTCTCCGATTTATTCTGAGGTCTTCCTCCACCAATAAATATGAATGGCACATAACCTGTATTATAATATTTGAAATACAAAAAACATAATTACAATATATATATAAAATTTATGTATTTGTTGGGAGTCATAACATTAGAATGGCTAAGTGAACTGGGCATAGAGGCCATGGTAGGAAATCCATTTTCAGATGATATTTTGCCATGTTTTAATAATTATCCCGCTCCAAAAACTTTTTGGAAGGACGGTTGTTATACTCATTCTGACTCACTCTGAGGTCTTCCTCCACTAGTAAAACAGGTTATGCCATATATAGCCTGAAATGTGTTGAAAATGGTGTTTAACCCCATTCAAAAAGAAGAAGAAAAAAAAAAAGAAATAACCTTGTAGCAATATGGGCTGATCAGGTATATGTTATAATCCTGATACATTGGGGACCATATAAGAACTTTTGAAAAATCCTGATATACTTCCTTGTGGAAGTTTCACAAGTGGTTTAATTGTGAATCTGTATATACGGCTGGAAGGACACTGTGACTTCAAACCAATATTTTGTATCCCATTAATTATGAAATGTGTTAGTTAACCCTATAGGTGCAGGTATTTTTCATATTTCCCCCATCTCTACAACAGGGGTATATATTGGAAATGATGTCTGATGTTTCAACAGTCTCTAATGCAAAGTTTAATACTGTCTGCCTAGATCAATCAATGACTTTGTATGTATATTTGTTTATTGATTGGATTAGATTTGTTTCTTGTTTCTGGTTGACATAGTAGTTATTAGGAATACTGCAACCGTCTAGCTCGTCTAGCTCGTATTGATTGGCTTGTTTAAGAAGCAGGAATAAAGAGAAACTTGTTGGAAGCGGTTCATTGATTGACATCATGCAGGTGCAGTTTTATCTTAGGGAGTGTATAAGTACGAGGTCAGCTGCCACAGTACACAAGTCATCGTATAATATCATTATCATTGTTCATCATCATCATCGTCATCATCATTATCTGTCATCTGTCTTAATCATCATCATATCAAACATTTCCACCACCACCACAATCATCTGTCATCATCATCTGTCATCATCATCATCATCATATGTCATCATCATCATCATATCAAACATTTCCACCACCACCACCACCACAATCATCATTATCATCATCATCATCATCATTATATAACATGATGATGATCATCTTATCAAACATTTCCACCATCATCATCATTATCTTCATCATCTCTCATAATCATCATCATATCAATCATTTCCACCATTTCTTCATCATCATTATCCATCCACTGTTTTATGTGATACAAAAAGCTTTGCTAGAGTCATTTTTTTAAAAAAAAATATTCAAAAAGATGTAAAGCTTGTTCTGGAAATAAATTATGATAATCAATCCAGCAATTTTCTAAATGGTGAAGTGCGCTTATACAGCCTACTGCTTGTTCTTGAGATAAAGTCATGATAGTGGAAAATCAGCTTCTGTTAGTCAAACCAACGATGTTCTAAATGGTGAAGAAGTAGGTACTCCTGTGCTTGTATATAGCCTACTGCACTGTCTCAAAAGTCACTTACCACTTACTTCTTAGGAGGAGGGTTCAAGCTTGGTCCAACACTTTATAAATAAAGCAGGGCAGTACTGTCATGGATAGAGTTTTTACCACTCATGCCAGAGGTCACCGGTTCGAGCCCAAGCTGAATCTGATGCCTTCCAGGGAGCAGACTCGAGAACAGTACCGACAGTTTTTTTTTAACAATTATAAACTGGTTGCCATATGTCTAATGATTGTGTTGGAAAATAGTGATAATCCCATTAAAATATTTGTCTGGCTTCTTCAACACCGATCCTTCAACTACCCTTAGAAACCAGTACAGTAGCTTTATTATGTTGGTATATATACCGTTTTCAATGTTTAACAATTTCTTTTGAACTTTATAAAATAATGCACAAAGATAAAAACTATACCAGACAGACCACCAGAAGCTGACACTTGAACAAGTGTTCTCCTCATTGAAGTTAAAAAAGATAGTTATATCACCTCCTTGTGTGGAGAGCAGACTGCTGTAGCTTTTTATCACCTCCGTGAGCAGAGAGCAAACAGCTCTAGCCATGTACACGCACCATACACAGATAATACATGTTTTCTCAAGCCTATTTTTGCATTTTTTCTGTTTCCTACTAACTGATCATGTGACTTTTCTTTTTTTTTGTGCTAAAAGAGGGGGGAAGCGAGGTCAAGTGCTGGGAATGTTTACTTGACTGTCACAGGCCAGTCAGTATGGAACATGAGTTTTAGCAAGTGATGTGTATACTTGGAGCTTGTTTATTTCTTGTCAGGATTTTTCTCTTTGTTGTTGATTTAATGGTGGAGTTTTTCGGGATTTGAATGATGACAGCTGCAACAATGGATTTTGACATGCAGGGAAATCTGCTGCTGGTGCAAACACTGGAGAGGTGGAAAAAAGCTGTGTCAAAATCGAAAAGGTATCGAGCTGTGTTTACAAAAGAATTTACCAGAACTTAAATTTTTATGATATTTTTTATTGGCATTTACCAATTTCAGTAAAATGTTTAAAAGTATTTCTTTAATTAAGGTTAGTATGCAAATTATCCTTATGTTCCTTTTAAAATAAATTATTATCACATTACAAAATATACCACTGTGTGGTTTGTGTAAGACTGGGCCAACTGTCCATCTCTTCAGATTGGGTAGAAATCCTCCAAAAGTGTGTTCATTATTAGCCTGTGGTGTGGTTCCTGGGTGCTGCATGATAATTGTATAATACGCTGCATACAGAGTCATTAGAGGTGACAAATTGAGCAGTGGATAGAAGATGCTGTAACTCTGCAGTTCTAAGGGTGTCACAATTCTGTAGGTTCATTCAGTATTTTCATTTTTTCTCCAATCTCTACAAGGGTCCTACTTGGCTGGGTGGTCTGAGCTGCCACCTCAAAATCACTTTCCTCTCACTGTTAATGCCGCAGGTTTGAGTCCAGCTTGCTCAAGAAAGTTTCTGTGAGAAATTTTGCCAGTTACTTGCGGAAGGACAGTGGTTCTACTCAGATTCATTGTGAGGTACTGGATATGCCATAAATAACCTGAATTGTGTTGAATTTGGCTTTAAATCCCATTCATTCTTTACATGTTATTTGTTGTAGATGTAACATTAGCCTTGCCTCTTCTTTTCTATTGGCATCATTATAACCTTTATATGTTTGTACACTATATTCATTTCATTGGTTATAGCTCTGCTCTGTGTATATTGTAACAATATAAAAGCAGAATATTGTACTGCGAAAATTCCCCCAATGGCAGCAATACCCTTGTCGTTTGTTAGTATGATTTTTCAGGAGCGCATAAACAATGCTTGCGTGCAGCTATAGTTGCCTCTATTACTGACATAAATATTTATTTACAGAAGATATAACCTATATATGGAAATAAATGCGATTATTGCAGTTTTAGACGTAACAATAAAAGCCTCAGATACGACTTGAATAATCAATACGGCAGACAAGATTGACAATTTGAGTAACATGCTTAGGTATAGCAGGCTGATATAGTAGGAGAATTATGCTTTATGGTTGCTTATTTGCAATTTATTTCTTGGTTTCTTGGAATATCTGACAATTTAAATATGGGAGGGGAACGTCTCAAAATAGAAACTGATGGTAGAGAGTTTAGTTGCTATCTGGGTAATTTCAAATAGACTTTGGTCAGTATGTGTGCCGTTATAATGATAACATAGTTCTTACTCATTTTTATAGTGAATGAGTTTTTAGGAATTAACACAAAACTGCCATATCTCCTTATTTTGTATATGTAGATAAAGCTGTTTTAAACTGAGTTGGATTTACTTCACTGTAATGGTAAGTCACTGTCATTATAGAATTAATTTTATATTTTCCCCCCCATTTTTCCCAACTGACATAATTGTGTGGACATCTTGGTATGATTTTGACTGAAGCTTAGTAACCAGAAATCTGACATTTTGAAATTGAATTCTAGTGTATGATAAATTCTGAATTTATCGTTTGCTTTCATATTTGTTTTGTATGTGTACCAGTAGATAAGTTTTCATTATGCCATTACAATCTCCCTGTATTTCATATTTATACTGGAAATATTACAGGAATTTTATGTTATTCAAGTGTGGAATGTTAAGTTCAGAATCATTATGTTGTTGTATGGTGTTTAGCATCGCTTTCAACAATTTTTCAGTCATATCGCAATTGTGTCTACTTGAAACAGTATTCTAAGCACTGTCACACTGGAGTATAATGCAGCAGACACATGGTATGATACCCCACCCAGTCACATTATACTGACACTGGGCCGACCAGGTCTAGAACTCTCCTCTAAATGCTGAGCGTCAAGCAAGGAAGCTTCTAGTACCATTTTTTAAATTCTTTGGTATGACCCCGCCAGGGATTGAACCCATGACCTTTCACATGTGAGGCGGACACTCTACCATTAGACCACGCCACTCTCAGAATCATGAGAAATAAAAGAATATATATCATATACCACTGAATAAATACCCCACCCCCTCACCCTATGCATTTTGCAAATGAAGCTGGCTCAATGAAATGGAAATTTAAAACTTTGTACAAAGTGTATGTGAAGTACTATTTAGCATGTTGGTGGTTTGATGAGGTTTGTTATTTGCAATCTTTAATTTGAATACAAACTTCTGTATTTATTTTGAATCAAAGAACAACTTCAGCAGTGGTCAGTCATCTTATTTTCCATAAAAAATATGTCATTGGGGGGAGGTGGTGGGGAGGGGTAGAGCATGGAGGTATATGTTAAATTAAATAAAAGGCAGTTATGTGAGTGTTAGCCATCAATAAAGAAAAAGAAAGTATTTATTGATTTCACATTTTAAACAAAGTTAATTTGATTTTTTTGAAAATCTTGGGAGATCCAAAGTTAAACAGTAGGCTATGTTTACTACTGATTTTAAATATGCAGCGATTTAACTTAGAATTTATAATTATATTATAATTGCAACCATTGTATTTAGAGTTAAATCAAATAGTTGATAGCAACAGCCTGATGAAGTTGTTTAAAAAAAACAGCATTAAGATGTTTTTACAAAGAAACCTCATAAAAAAGTTAAAAAAAAAAAAAATTGACACCAAAAGAAAAGAATGTAAATTATTACAAGGAAATTAACATTCCAGTGTGATTGATAATGGTTTATTTTTGTACTTTTGAATAAAAACTCTAGTCGAGTAAGAACAGAACAGAACAAAACATAAATTTGTCAATTTGAGTATAGATACAGCATTTCACCAAAACAGGAATATAATTCACACATAAAAAAATATGCACATAGTAAAAACAATGCGATTCAAACAGAGGGTGATGTGCTTGTGTGTGTTCAGACAGAGAGTGGGTGGTGGATTTTAAAGTGTTGCATAAATTGTCTGTTTAAACAGCCTTTCTTCTGAAAACATTGTTATTGAACAGTGTATAGCTGTTGTTGTACGGTAGAATGTCTGTAGTAATAGTAAATGAAACACTATCTGGAAACATTGTGATATAATGCTTCCCTTTATCACAGAATTTTATGATCAGGATGATCTAGATGCTTGTAGTAAAGGTATTTAGGAATTATGCAAGCATCTGACTTGCATTTTCGTAGACAAAACCTGCTTCTGATCTGTATGAATCTTGTTGAAAATTTGGCACACGCACACATATACGAAGGCTAAGTTTAGTCTCGTGGACTTTTGTGCAGATCTCGGATGGAATAATTCTCAATCGTAAAGTGCTTGAAAGTCTGATCTGATCAACGTAGTCGTGCCAACTAGGACAGGCGAGTGAAGCTGTAATACTGTCAGTGATTTGTTGTAATAATGGTGAAATGATTATTATTTCTAATCTTTCATAAGTAAAACGAAATGCGAACTTGATCTACAGACGTATTATCCAAGTTTTATGGATGGACAAGTTTATAGGTAAGATTGTTTATTAGCAGAACATTTCATTCTTTAATTAGTCAGATTCTTGTTAACTTACGCAAAATATAAAAATTTAAATACTCCTGTATAAAATATAATATTTTTTTCTGTCTTTTTTTGCCTCACACTTTTCAAAGATGTATATAGCAGTAACTCATCCATTTTGTGTGCCCTCAGTCCCGAGTCATATCAATGTTTACTGTGCTGTGCTTTAAAAGTCTTTAAGGTCAAGGTCACTTCTAGCAGTTCAAGGTCACTGTCTGTGTTTAATTTTTGGTTTAGTGCATTAAATTACATTTATGTAAACAAGAAACTCCCGAGAAAGACATAAAGACAATAAATGAGGCGGCTGCTTCATTAGACAACTCTCTAAAAAAAAGATAAGTTTATAAACGAAAGGGTTTTCCAGGATTTTACAATCAGTGCTGATGTATCTGGCATGATGCAGAGTTTAAAACCGTCTGGTGCAGTGAGTACATCTTGTAGGAATTTTAATGGGATTAGATAGTAATGTCTTCATACATTGAGTGTTTCCATAGTGTTTATTGGACTGCTGCCTCCCTGAATTCTGGTGTCAGTAAGTACAGATACGTTGTTTCAGTAATTGTGTTTAAATAGAAAAAAACAGAGGAGATGATTTTTTGGCTGAATCTTCCATAGAAAAGTTATTTAACCCTTTACTTCATATAGACGCCTTTGGACACCTCTAATATAGATGCCTTTGGACACCAAATATAGAAGGCTTTTGAATTATTGGGTGAATTATGTTTATATTAACTGACAGAGTAGAAAACAGTGCAGGAAGTGTTCAGATTACGAGCAATCTGAACTCTTCCTGCACTGTTTTCAAAGGCCATCTGTGATTGGTGCTGGAAAACGCGTATCTATGAAGTAAAGGGTTAAGTATAAATCCCATCTGGTCATCTATCTAAGCCACCAATGGTTACTTCTTTATTAAATATAGAAAGTAAAGAGAAAATACTATTGCTACATTATTTATCATGCTACATATATTTACATGTACACAAGCATGGTAAAAGTTGTATAGATGTAAAATTGTAAAACATGTAAAAATAAAACAAATATGCGAAATGAAGTAAATCATCTAAAAGTTTAAATACTTGAAATATGGTTAATTTTATTATCTGTTAATCATTTGTAAGGAAGAAAATATAAATAAATAATAACAATGCGTCAAAATAGACATGGTTAATTTTTTTTTCTTTTTTAAAAATGATTGAAGTTTTGAAGCTTATTAAAAAGAAAATGAAAACCTTATATAAGATAAATGACTGAATATGATAACTCTAAAACTGCAGTTGAAAACACTGGGAAAAAAGATAAAGTTGTATGGTCAATGAATAGATAAACTATAGAAAAAGTATTAAAAAAAACGAAAACCTTAGCTAGCTATTTAGCTATTATAAGATAAATGATAGGGTAAACTACAGGTAAAATGCTGAATACACCAAATATGGAAATTACTGGGTATAATAAACTCTTAAATTACAGGTAAAATGCTGAATACACCAAATATGGAAATGACTGGGTATAATAAACTCTAAAACTATGGGTAAAACACTGAATACACCAAATATGGAAATGACTGGGTATAATAAACTCTTAAACTACAGGTAAAATGCTGAATACACCAAATATGGTTTAAAAAACCCCTGAATAAACCATTATGGTAAACATGGCAAAAATTGTAATTCTAGATGGAAAATCCAGTTGTAATAGATTCGATATTTATGGTGTTTAGTAGCAATGACAGCTGCTAGTGTGTTCTGTATTCATTCTGGTTGCCATGGTTTGACTTGGGAATGGAGAACTATTGTTGTGGGGGATGTGATTTGAATAACAATGTGTCAGTTTGTATAATCAGAGATAACCAGAGATTATTGGTGAGACATGACCAGATGGTCAGCATGAATGACCAACTAAGATCAATGATGGCCGTAAATCAGTATTACAATATAAATACTCACCCTGTAATAAAAACTTTTTTGACTTATTTTTAAACTACCGTATATTCCGTTATAAACGCCCCCACTCTAATAAACTCCCCCCACCTCTTTTACTGAAAAATTTAAAAACAAAACGTATATGCGATTTGAGCGCGTATTCGCCCATCTTTCCCTGATCGATTATTTTGTTACACAGTCAACAATTAGCGAAGTGTTTATTACCTTTGGACTCTTTAACCCATTGTTTATATCTTGGGTGACCACTTAACCACTTTTGGTTGAACAAAATACTTCCCCATATTTGCTGTTTAATACTAGTAAAAATGCCGATTAAAACATTCCAAAACGTCGAAAATGCGGTTAGTCTGTACGCTGAAAGCTAATTGTTCCACGTTGAAAAGAGCAAGGGTCCAAGTGATTTAAAGTGAAGAGTACAATGACCATAAATTCGGATATTCCAGTACGCAGACTAGTAATTTCATACAGATTTTCAGCTCTTTTTCATCCTGTGTCAATTATTTCATTTACTCTAAAATAATTCTGAACCACTTTTTCGGAGATTTAAACCAGATTTAAGTTTTTTTCCCATGGTTTTATTGGTTTTATTGTATTTTTAACTGTTGTTAAATTTGCTTTTTTTTATCTTTTATAAATGCCCCCACCTCGTAAAATGTAACGCCCCCGGGGCGTAATTAGGGAATATACGGTATCAGATAAATCAATTTTGACCAAAACCAGTTAATAGCATTGGGTAAAGTTAATGGACAATTGTTATTTCTCAGGAAAATGGGAATAAAGGAATTAAGGGGTGTTCAGGGAATATCAATGTAAAATGGTTCGCACATTGAGGTGTTCGGGGATGTTCAGGGAAATATCTATCTAAAATGGTTGACACAAAAAAGTGAGTTGCAAAACTGCACAGATGGTAATTCTGTCTTCAGTTCATTTGCATCTCATTTGCCTCATATAATTCCTTTAGTCTACTTTTGCCATCATATATGTAGCACCGTAGTTAGTACGGACCCAGCTCTCCTGACTGGATCTGTTAAATAGCAATGTTAGGAAAGCCGCATTTAATACGGTGATTGGTCAGTTGCTTCGACTGAAAGTTTGAATGACGTCACAATTTAGTAAGTGTTGAATTGCTATGAAGTGTGGGACAGGCATAGAATTCCCTGCTTTTTCATTGATGGTTGCAATAGACCTGATTCGGGAGATATCCGGTTCTGGGATAGACTACACCAACTAAGTAATGTATTGATCTCTTTTTTTTTTCTCAATCTAAAACATCTTGCCATAAATTGTGTGATAGCTACTTTCCACATTGAGCAATTACTGATAAAGTAAACTGAAATGTAGTAACAGAAATAAGTAAAACAGATAAAAAGTAGCTACATTTTACCCAGATCATTTCTTCAGAGAACAAGAGCTTCATTTGGAAAGGTAAACTTTTTCGTTAAAATTCATGTATCGTCTAACTGTGGATTGCCATATTTGACATTGTTAGTACTGTTAGTTTAGATAGACACTTCTCTCATTCTGTTAAAGTACCTAAATTGTCTTTGTGAGTTTGTACTTTAGCATGTCTTCTGGTGAAAAGCTTTGTATAATGCCTTCCAAAATAAAATGATTAGTGAGAGCATTTCTCTTTCCACATGAGATTCACACACTTGCTCACTTGCAAAATTGCAATACAAAAAAAATGTCATGTCAATATTTAAAGTGGTTCATAGTATTAAATGTATATCAAACAATTATTTACAAAGTGTTGCAGGGTCCTCTGTGGCTGAGTGGTCTAACTAGGCGCCGTCTCGAGATCACTGCTAAGGTTGTAGGTTCAAGTCACGCTCGCTCCAATAGCCTTATATGAGAAAGTTTGCCAGTTACTTGTGGAACAGACTCATTCTGAGGTTTTCCTCCACCAATAAAACTGGATCTGCCATATATAACCTGATATGTGTTGAAAATGACCCCTATTAGAAAATACAAAGTGTTGCAGTATGTTTACTATTTATGTGAATACATACGCAAGTATAAGTCATGAGTTTCTGTTATGCAGCACTCCATGACACCAAAGTGATAGGTATCATAGTTGGCTATGCATATCTTCATTGCATTTCATGGATGATCCATCATAGAGATACCAGCCATCTTACAACAATAGAAAACAAAAACTTCCACTAGATATCATTGTTATGACTTTCTCATCACTTTGCTTGTTTTCATTCTCCACTGAAGAGTGCTTAATGTTTTTACTTCGTTTTTTTTGTTATGACATTTTATAATCTAAACCGACTTCAGGTTATAGATATCCTAGGTACTCATTGTTGCAGCTGCAGGCCCTAGATTAACTGTTTTTTTTTAAGGGGGTTTAACACCATTTCAACATAATTCTTGTTATATATGGCATATTCAGCCATCTTTAAAAATATATTTGTTTGCTGTGATCCAACCCAGTATTTTTAATGATAGGTAGTAAGCTAATTATTTTAATTTTTGTTAGATGCTGATTTTTTAAAGAAAAATTGACAGAAAACCTGAGAAAAAAAACAACAACGCTTTGAAAGTCAATAAAAAGTTTGGGTAGCTGCAATTTTGAGTGAGTGGCTATGAGTACGGTAAACAAACTGTTTTTAAGGAGGGCCTCTGTTTTATTGGTTGAGGAAGATCTCGGAATGAATCTGAGTAGAACTGTAATCCTCCCACAGGTAACTTACAAAACTTTCTCACATAAAGTTTTTTAACTGAGCGAAACTCAAACCTACGACCTCAGTTGTGAGATGACTCGCAACATATGGTATTTAAAGATTATATGAATTGTCCCATTTTATGATTCACAAATAGCGATAAGCTGAAGTTGTGGTGCAGTAAATTAAGTGTTGGCCACTCATGTTAAAGGTCTTGGGTTTGATCCCAGACCCGGCATGCGGAAGGTCGTGGGTTCTATCTCTGGCCAGGTTATACCAAAAACTTGAAAAACAAAATTGTTTTTCTAGAAGCTTCCAACTTGGCACTCTGAATTTAAAGGATAGTTCTAGGTCTGCACCGTCAGCCGGGTGTCAGTATAATATGACTTGGTGGGGTATCATACGATGTGTTTGCAGCATGATACTCCAATGTGGCATTGCTTAAAATACTCTCACAAGGTGACAATGTTACAACATAATTGAAAAATCATTGAAATCGAGGCTAAACACCATAAAACAACAGACTTGACCCTATGTTCTCTGAAAACAACAAAACACTTGTGTTGTTTCTACTCTGGGCAAGCAGACTGGAGAAATATTTTTATAACCTCTGAACTTATTTAACAAAGCTAAAATATATAAACGATTGGTAGTGATACATCATCCTATATTAGTATATCGACACATGTACAAAAATAGATTTTATTCCTGATAAACTGCCCAATAAAACAGTAAACACAACTGTTACAAATGTTTCATTTACCTAACAATGATGCCAGGGGCCATTCATTATTGAATTACAGATTTTCATCGCAAAGTGTCAAAATATCGACCCTGGCAAGAAAATGAAATTGTTAAAATCTGTAAAGTGACACTGAGGTTAAAAGGTGCCGACAGTTGTGAAGATGAATTCCCAATAGCCCTGTAGACATTTTATGATAGGGTTGAAAAAGTCAAGACCTGCTTGAAATGTATTTTTACAGACAGATGTTGATGTCTTATTTGAGATTGTAAAAATTGAGTTCGATTGTCAGCATATATTGGTAACAATAGCTGATAAAGTACTTAACATTGTTTAACACCATTAAGCTCCTTTATGGGCTAGGTGTTTAAGGCACCACCTCAAGATCACTGAATACCTCTCAACGCTCAGATGTCGTGGGTTCAAGCCAGGCCCAGTCCTAAGACTTTGTGTGAGGATTAAGTGAGAAAGGACATTGGTTCTTTGAAGTCTTTCTCTACTAATATAGTATATATATATATATATATTTAATCTGTAATAAGTTAAAAATGGTGTTAAACCCCCATTAAAAAATACCACCATTTATATTATGAGAAGTGATGTATTAAAAACAGCTAGGCAGCTGGCTCTTGTCTTTGTCAACTAAGTGAGGAGGCGGAGATTTGAGTTGTGGCAGTTGACAGACAGACAGGAGGTGGTATGCTCCTTCCAGTACTACAGACTGAGACATACCAGGGTGTATAATATTATCTCGTGTGGTTTATACATTTAACTTGGTGCTCACATCATTAATTACACCCTTTCATTGCAAATATTGTAGACAGAGTTCAAATTAACAAACAGTCTGTTCAGCATTGTTTGGCTCGCAATCAGTACTTTTAAAATATTTTCTAATATGGACTTATAACCTCACTCACTCACTCACTCACTCACTCACTCACTCACTCACTCACTCACTCACTCACTCACTCACTCACTCACTCACTCACTCACTCACCACTCGCTCAATCAATCAATCAATCATGTAATGCAAATATCTGTTTTGTTGATTCTTAGTGATACAACTTGAGATTATGTCATTATAGGTTAGGGAGAGTATGTTTTGTGATTTTAACTGCCCTTACAAAAACTGCAGCAGCTGCCATCACCCTATGTATTCAGGGTGATATGGTTGGCCAAGTGGTCTAAGGCGCCATCTCAAGATCACTTACCTCTCAACGCTAAGGTTTGTGTCCTTCTAACTCCCAAAACTTAATGTGAGAAAGTTTGCCAGTTACTTGCAGAAGAACGGTGGTTCTACTCAGTCTGACTCAGCCTGAGGTCTTCCTCCACCAGTAAAACTGGATATGCCATATATAACCTGAATTGTGTTGAAAATGGCATTTAACCCCATTTAGAGTGATATGAATAAAACGGTTATATGCCATATATTTCTACAATCAAGTGCATCAATTTGGCTACATATGGTTTGAGAATAGGTTTGTGTGAAATGTTGACAAGTACATCCTCAGCAACGTGGATACACCTCAGCCGGAAACGTGAAATGTTGAGTGTTTACTAGATAATATACCTGATTGTGGATATAAGGGGTTCAGATTGCTTTGAATTTAAGTAGATGCACCGAATGTGTTGATCAAATCTTGTTAAATCGGATGTGATAGTAGTAAACAATTGAACTCACCATAGCTGGGATACAGATCTGATAGTCTTGTCAGTACAAACCTTGTAATGTGTTCTGCAAACAATCATGAATAATTATTTTTAATATGATATAGCGAAGAAGGTTCTGCGCACTACTGTTTTATCTACATACAAACAAATAAGGAAATAGAACAAGGTTGCATAGAACCATCAAATTTTAATATTTAAATTTTTTATTTTGATTATTTTTTATATCTTTTGGCTCTATTGATAGTTCAAAACTATGATGGGCCATAAAATTAAATATTATTTTCCTATTATTGTTTAAACTCTTATATTTAACATGATTTTATTGATTTGTGAAACACGTTATTGCAACTTGGACATAAATACTATAGTATCCTAATGCGTAGCGCATAAATATAAAGCGGAATAAAAATCTTAAAAAATCACACAATTAGGGTTGTAAACAAGAAAAAGTATCTTTCATTGGGTTTTCATTGCAGAATAAAAAATTCATGTCCCTCAGGATAACTCAAAGCCAAAAACAGTTATCCCACGGAATGTAATTTTCCATCCCTGACTCCAACCTATAAAAGATAATTGTATGCTCAAAGTCTTCCTGGGTAGAACCAGTACTAAGCATGTCTTGCTCAAGGACACCACATATGGTCATGACAGAGGATTGAACCCATGCCTCTCTGATCTGCCACTGGGCCACATGCTCCTTATGACTTTGTCTTAGTATAGGATATGATCAATTGTAAGAATGAATATATCTCAGACCCTGTCTGATCAGTATAGCATCTCATACTGCATCTGGCCAATTTTTGTCTGAGATTTTTAAACTGCACCATCATATCTACAAAACTAGGGTCATATCAGGTTTTACGAGTAGAACAGGTGGTGGTGTTCTGTCTGTTGTTAGAGCACTTGTGTGTGGTCTTCATGTTGTTTTTTTGTCCATTAAATTTTGAAATTGTGCTTTGGAACCAGGTTCTCAGGTGAGATTAGTTTAATTGATTATTGTGATTTTCTTTTGTTTCATGGTTGCCCAAAGGAACAGTAGCTGCCTTAAGGAACATCGGTGTTGAAATTCAAATCAATCTTTTACACATGAAAAACCATAATGAAGATAAAACCATAATGGAGATAATAATCTCAAAGTTTTGCTATCTGAATCATCAGACTTTGCCATGTGTCACTTTAATAAAAATTCATTAGAAATTGCCATGTGTCACTTTAATGAAAATTCATTAGAAATTGCCATGTGTCCCTTTAAGAATCTGAGTATGTCTTGAAAACCTATTAGTATCGCCACTGTCCGTACAAAAGTCCGGTACTTACGAAAATAGTTTCCAATTTATATCTTTAGTTTTAATGAACAGATTAAAACCAATTTTGATGTGTGACTTCGCATTTGGTAATGCAGGTCAAGTTTGTATTTCGTTCTGGTCTGATGACTTTTCATTGAGCTATGCCCCTTTTTGGACTTAGATTATTGACAAATGTCAACAAATTGGTTTCCGCTCGATATCTCTTGATGATTGGATGGATTTGATTCATATTTTGAAGAAAGATGTATGGTGATAAACTTCAGCTGAAGTTTGATTTCTGTCAAAATCCCTGCATATTAATAAGGTGTTCTGGGCTCTGATTGGCTGATAGTTTCCGACCTTTAAAGTCTTTATTTGTGGACCGATTATGACGAAAATTTATATTTGGCTTAATATCAACAAGACCCAGGTCAAGGTCAATGGATGGAATTGGTGCATATTAATAAGGTGATCTGGACTCTGATTGGCTGATGGTTTCAGACCTCTAAATTTTTTATTGATTGACCGATTTTGATGAATCTTGTTATTTGGCTTTATATCAACAAGACCGTGGTCAGGTTTGACAATGGATGGAATAGGCACATATTAATTAGGTGATCTGGACTCTGATTGGCTGATGGTTTCTGACCTCTTGCGATAGTCAAACTTGCTGAAATTTGTGATAAATGCCATCTACAATGTAGTTACAAAGCGGGGGCATCTATGTCCCATGCAATCTAGTGGTCAACTCACCCATCACAGCTGTTTTTATTTATCTGCCATGTATGTGCAAATTTCATCTTCTTCATCATCACTCATCATCATTATTCCGATCATCATTGTCATCATCATCATCATCATAATCATTACCATTATCATCATCGTCATCATCATCATCATCATTCCCATCATCATAATCATCATCATCATCATAATTGTCATCATTATCATTACCATTATCATCATCATCATCATCATCATCATCATCATCATTCCCATCATCATAATCATCATCATCATCATAATTGTCATCATCATCATTACCATTATCATCATCATCATTATCATCATCATTCCCATCATCATTGTCATCATCATCATTCCCATCATCATCATAATCATTACCATCATCATTATCATCATTATCATCATCATCATCATAATTATCATTATCATCATTACCATCATCATCATCATCTTCATCATCATTCCCATCATCATCATCTTCATCATCATTATCATCATCATCATTCCTATCATCATCTTCATCATCGCCACTATTTTCACCATAAATGTCTTTCATATGTCGACATCACATTGGTTTGAACAAAATCTGGCCATGTAACCTGTTTCACCAATCAACAGTGACTGGTGTTGTGGCCAGTTTACTTAGTGATTTATGTTGTTACCTGTGTGTATACAGACCCCTGCTATGTGCCATGACGTTGATTTATGCCACTTTACCGTGCTTAAATTGCCTAGTTGTGCTAATATGTGGTAATGGATGCAAGATATCAGTCTATGGCAGATATTTGACGGCTTCAGTAAAATGTCATTTTTATAATCATCAGATATAAGTTTCTACATTTAAAATATAGAATGTAATGGATTGTCATTGAAACCAACAACTTTTATTTTTTATTTTATCATTAAAAAAATGGCTCAAAAGCATTGAGAGTTTTACGTTTGTTTAATAGTTTGATTATTTAAAAAGGATGGAATGTAGCATTTTTTTTTTTTTGCAATCATTTGGATTCCGTGAAATAATTGCAATGATAATGAATGTGATATATCTAACACATGCATAAAATTTAGCATCATGCATCAAAATTATCATAAACAGTTTGATTAAATAAAGTATTATTATTTAAAACTGAAAAAAAGGGGAAAAGGATGATATTTGTTTTGGAAAAAAAAAATGAATTTGTCTTTAATAAGAAATAGAACAAGGGCAAGATGATAAAAATGGCCAGATCAGATATTTCTCTGTGCTTAGGTTTACCCGACTGACGCTGATACTGAGTCATGACTCTTAACGTTTTTTTTAAAAAAAAAAACAAAAAAAAAACAAAAAACTAAAATGAGAAAGTACGAAAAACTGCAAAACAGATTTACTTAATGTGTCAAGAAAATTATATTTGTATGGTTCTTTATCGATTTACTAATATTTAGTTTGTTTATAGAACAGAAAAAAAAGTTTGCTTATAATCAATTTGCTTATAATAGTTCATAATTACGATATTTTCTCTATGATATAAAAATAAGAAAAAAAAGATTATGAAAGAGAGTTTTTTTTCCTAGCCTTTTAGTAATTAGCTAAAAGAGACTATTATTTTCACATTTTGTTAACTATTTACATGACCTGTTACTCAGATGTGTTCATATTTTTGCTTCATTTCCAAATAACTTTGTTATAAATTGATTTGGTAGTTGCAGGCCTATTTTGTTTCTGTTTGTGTAGAAATTTTCCACAGTATTTTATGATTTAGTGAACAATCTTGACAACCTGTAACCTTATTTTGATTTCAAAGATTCAGGAATCGTGGGATCTGATGCACTCACTACACTTGACTTCACACAATGATTTCGATAGAAAATAGAAATGTGTGGATCATGTGCTTCAGTAGGTTCTTGAGCCAAGCACTTTATTCATATATTCTCCGTACTGGTTCTACCCTGGAAGTCTGCAAGAGTGACTTGTCTAAATAATAAACACAAAAGTTAAACTTTTGAAATTATGGATTTAAAGAAATAAGTACCATAACTGTTGTGGTGCTCACTAAAGCTCCAACATCAGTGTGGGTTAAGCGGGTCTCACTTTGCCCAGATATATGTGGTAAAAAAAAAAATCCTTTATAATAATGACATTTTGGTGTGTTATGGCATTCAACATGAATATCTTATCAATGGCATAAAATAACCAACGCACATGAATCACCATTTAAGCAATGTTGTTCATTGTCCCAGTTTCTTAAAAGCTGTTATGTGTGATATGTGGTGCAAAAACTTTTATGTGTGATATGTGGTGCAAAAGCTGTTATGTGTGATATGTGGTGCAAATAGCTGTTATATGTGATATGTGGTGCAAATATCTGTTATGTATGATATGTGGTGCAAAAGCTGTTATGTGTGATATGTGGTGCAAATAGCTGTTATGTGATGTGTGGTGCAAAAAGCTGTTATGTGTGATATGTGGTGCAAAAAGCTGTTATGTGTGATATGTGGTGCAAAAAGCTGTTATGTGTGATATGTGGTGCAAAAAGCTGTTATGTGTGATATTTGGTGCAAACAGCTGTTATGTGTGATATGTGGTGCAAAAAGGTGTTACGTGTGATATGTGGTGCAAATAGCTGTTATGTGTGATATGTGCTGTTATGTGTGATATGTGGTGCAAAAAGCTGTTATGTGTGATATGTGGTGCAAAAAGTTGTTATGTGTGATAGGTAGTGCAAATAGCTGTTACATGTGATATGTGGTGCAAATAGCTGTTACGTGTGATATGTGGTGCACATAGCTGTTATGTGTGATATATGGTGCAAATAGCTGTTATGTGTGATATGTGGTGCAAATAAAGACAGTTAAGTCCAGCTGTAGACCAACCCTTGTTATATATTTTGTAAACACTCCTGGTAGTCTTCAAAGAGAAGCCAATGAGTTTCAGCATATTTTGTTTCTTCAGATTGGCTTGCAAAACTCCCTCTGTGTAATGAATAAAGACTTTGGACATGTTGCCAGAATCTCAGAAAGTTTGATAATTGCATCTGCCAAATATTTCCATGCAAGCAATTAGCCAAGAATTTTGTCTACCATGCAATCACTGTTGTTGCCGGTTACTGTATTTCTGTGAAGATGCATTTTTTTCTCCTTCATTTGAATATTTACTTCTCCCTTATCATTGTTAAATGTTAGATCCCCAGCCTAATTGATTTATGTTTTATTTCTAAGTGGAAATTAATGACAAGATTATTTATTATTGTTTATATGAAGTACTTTGGATTTGTTTGTTTCTAAATGATTCAATCTGTCTAATCAGAATGTTTTATAAACTTCTGTTATCATCCCTGTTGGGTGAGTACCTCCCTCTCAATTAAAGGTCATTGGCATTAGCATGGATTTTGTTTCATATAAAATATTGAATGAAAATAGTTATGATGTGGGTATACAGTATGGAATGAATGTAGGTATATACATACAGATTGGCAAGAAAGAATGTAAATTAAAAACAAATTAATACCACTTTTAAATAAAATAAATGAATTTATTTAAAGAGGGTAAAACACATGTAGTTAAAAAATAATCTTCCGTTTGGCCCTCTATTAACCATTGCACATTATGTATTAAAATGATAATTATATGCTCCAACAATAATAATTAATAAAATGTTACAGAAATTCAGCTACTGAATTCAGTTAGCAATAGGAGCAAGTTAAAGAAGCATAGAAATCTGTTAGCCAGATTCACCAATAATCTACCTTAAATATAGTATAATATATCCTCTGGTTTGATACTGTTTTCTGTGAAATATAACATCCATGGGTATATTCTCAGTTTTACTTACAGATGTATTTTGATTTTCATCATTCCACGTGACGGTCCTCCGTGGCCGGTTGATCTAACTTTCTGTTGTCTAATGGCAACTTCTCATTACTAGGCTCATAGGTTTGAGAGTCCTCCGTGGCCCATTGGTTTCATGTGCAGTCGTCTAATGACCAATGATAGGCTCATGGGTTTGAGAGTCGTCCTTGGCCCACTGGTCTCATGTGCAGTCGTCTAATGACCAATGTTGGGCTCATGGGTTTGAGAGTCCTCTTTGGCCCATTGGTCTCCTGTGAAGTCGTCTAATGACCAATGCTGGGCTCATAGTTTCGAGCCTTGCTGGGCCGAAAAATGTTATGTGAGAAAGTTTGCCAGTTACTTGAGGAAGGATGGTTGCTATACGCAGGTTCATTATAAGCGCGTGGTCTAGTGGTGGAGCACTGAACCCATGATTAGAGGGTTGGGGTCGATCCCCTGCCGTGGCTATGTGTGGTGTCCTTGAGCAAGACACTTTTTTCACATATGCTTTGTACTGGTTCTACCCAGGAAGACTTTGAGCGTGATTTGTCTAAGTTGTAAGAACTTGTTTCACAAACGAAGTAAAAAAAATAAGTTTAAAACATTCATTCTGAGGTCTTCCTCCACTGGTACATATAGAATCTAAACATGTGCACTGTACACTTGCTCCATCCTCATTTCTCTGTTAAAATATATATCATTTATACATCTGAAGTATTGTCAGAGGTATTTATTGATCAGATCAGAAGCATTAAACGTGTCAGGATTTGTGTATATATATATGTCCACCGCAGGAAATATCAATATTGCTTTATATAGGGGTTTAGTAGGCTTGTTGTTAATACAAAGGATTTGCAGCATTCCATATTAGTGGTGAATATATACTGCACGGCACCAGGTGATACTGTGTTGGTGTATGGATATAATACATCAATAATATAGAGGAATTTTACAATGTTTCATTTCTGATTCTGCCATTGCCATGCCAATGTCATGCATACACACAAGATGTTACAATGCAGTTGCTGATGATAGCTCTGGTAAATTTGTTTCCTCTAATATACATCATTTATAAATTTGTTTTTTCTTGAATATATTCGGTATGATTATGTAGCTACAATAGTGATTATAGAGCAATGACCAGATTTAAATTCGTTGTTTTTAATTTTCATAAATGTATTCAAATGTAAATCTGTATTAGTTTTTATTAAAAGTATTATAAAAAGTTCTTTCAATTCTGTTTATGTAATGATGATATTAATTCAGTTTACTTCACATTTTTAAAACTCTATTTTCTGTTTACCCAAAATTTTTGACATGGCAATATCTGTATTACCGACAGTATGCAATTTCTAATTGCTGAATGACATAAATTTGTAAGTTTGTAACTGTTTCTGAAGGCCTGTAAATGATATAAGCAGAGACAGTATAAGACTACTGTATGTATTCTTAGCAGCTTTGGCACTAAATATTTGATGACATCTGATTGGATAAAACTACAAATATAGCAGGAGCTAATAATGTGTGTCACTAGGATATGACAGTAAAACATCTTGGCAGATATTTTGTGGTGTGCTCTTGGAATTTAAACACAAGAGTTAATGGAGTTGTTGTTTTTTGTTGTTATGACGGTGGCGTACAACCCTTCTTCCATATTGTAGTTTAATATTTATATACGCAAGAAAGTCTAGAAATTAATTTTGGAATTTTGGAATTTTTGTTTTAAAGGTAAGTACATAATTATATAAGTTGGTCTGTGTTTTGATGCCAGAGTGTGTTTTGTGATAGCGTACAGTAACTGTTATTGATATTGAATTCAAATTGAAGGTTTTCACGGCCAAGAAAAGCACACCTGTCTGTCAATCCAGGAGTTGTGAGTTCAAGTCCCTACCCTGTCACAGTCTCCGTGATGATTGATATACAACATTGCGGCTCATTCAAGTGATCCAAGATGCTGTTTCATCTCTCGTCACAGAGATTGTGTGTTAGAAGAGCCTAGATTTAATTATGTGAGAAGGTTTGCCAGCTGATCGCGGAAGGAAACTGGGGTTCTGCTATGATTTATGTTGTCACAAGTCTTTCATGTTTTACGTCAACAGCAAGACTGATTGCCATGATATTATTTATAATATTTTGTACTGTGAGAAAAAAAGGGTTCTTTGTTTTTCGTTTTTTTACTTATGTAGTGTAACTTCATTGGTTGTATAAAATAATTTATAATTTCTTAAAATAATGATCTAAAAAATAAGACGTGGAGAACAGTATGTAGTTTAGTGATACATTCTACATACATAGAAGTAAAGATAGACTTGCTATTGCCAAACTATTGAAAAAACTTGTGTGACAATTATAAGTGTCAACTGCAGTGTAACATATTTTCTAACACTGACATACTCATAAAAAGAAAGAAAAAAAAACAGCTGCTGGCAAAATAACCAAAATATTCATTTTGATCGTAAAGATAGGGGTATAGTTTCAGTTCAAACGGAAATATTGAATGGGGAAAAAGTAGAGTGAATGCAGGTAAAGTAGGTGTATACGATTAGTTCCGCGTGATCAATCGGCCAAGTTTGAGATACATGAATTAATTTTTGGCAGTCACCTTGTGCTGTATAGTGTTTACATCTTGTTGGCAGTTATTTCAAATTTTATCAATGGCTTTAGCAGTTTACTATAATTTTTTTGTGGAGATATTTTTTTTTAAACAAAAAGTCATTATCATGTTAACTGACAATGTATTTTCCTTTTGAATTTTTTTTTATTTATTATGTATTGAACAATCTGATTTTAGTGAGTTTAACTTAAGCAGGAGAGAAATGTTAAATTATTGCTAAACTTCTTGGATGTTGAATTCGATACTTTTTACAAAATGAAGTGTTTTCGGTGTTACAATTGAAATTGTGTCATTATCCCGGAGCGTCAATCTTCCACATTGTTTGAGGTTAAATATTGATGATTTCTTTGTGCCGTGTTTAGAGACAATGGAAAATGCTGTTCAGTAAAGGGATTAGAAGAAGAATGGTTTATCGACAGCGGCGAAGGCGTGGATTTATGAATGAACACGTTTGGTAAGGTGTTACTTGATTTATAACAAAGGGTTCGTACAATGCAGAAATTATACGGGTCAGGGTTTGATTTTATAATCGTGTCGAGGGAGATTCGGTGTATGGTTTGTTCATTTTTTAGACTGGATTTATGAGTTTGCTTTACATGAGTTTTTTTTTTAAGTTCTGAATAAGGTTAAAAAAAAGCATTGTGTTGGAGTTTCTGAATTGTGCATATATATTGTTTTCCAGGATTTTCATATTGAGTTTAGATACTTCATGTGTGAGTTTGAATATTTTGTGACTTTTAAAGTGAGTTTGAAATACTTTGTGTGAGTAATTTTTAAAGATTTTTGAAGTGGAAAAGAGGCTAACAATAATTGATAATGGTTATATAATGTTCAGTTTAGAAAAGTTTCAATTGAGTTTGAATTCATTGAACTTTTGCAATGCATTAAATCATGGATTGTATGACATTGGAATAATATAAAAAGTATAAATAAGGTAAGAATTAACCTTGATATTTCATCTACCTATAGTTGGAATCAAAGGGAAGTACATGGGGTTTTAGGTGGAAGTATCAGATGAAAATTATATTTAATACACAAAGGTGGTTATGTAAAATATGTTGTGTATATTGGGCATTGAATTTTGGAGTCTCTGAGTGTATTTTTAGCCACTTACTGATATGTGCATGTAATTATACTTACAGCTTGTGGTGACGAACAACCATTTCATAAGCTGTGAAGTCAGAATTTCATTATCATCATTGTCATTAAATTTTTAATCAAGACTAGAGGGGTTAAATTTCAATTTTAGAGAGGGACCTATACAATTTTGGCAGAGTTATATAGTAATAAATGCTGTTTTAGATTGAGTGGGGAGTGTTTTTGGGGTTGGAGGTCATGCGCCTATTTTGGAACTCAAAAAGTTACGCTCACCTATTATTTTTTAACTATTTGAATTAAAAAAACTTCGGATCCATAATGTAACATTTTGAAGACTTTTCTGATTGCCTTAAATAGTTTCTGATAAACAAGAATCGTCAGTATAATTCAGCATTGATTCAGCAGACGTAATCATTCCATGACTGCAACATCTGATACATCAGTACCAAAGCTTTTATTGATAAATGTCTGGCATTGAAGGTGCATATTAAGTGCCATTTTGCACATGCTTGTTTGTGTATATACTGGAAGGAAGCTGCAGATTATGCTATTTATTGTATGAAGATATGACATTCTCCATTGCTGTGTGGTCTTAGAGACACTACCCCCATGATCACTTACCTCTCACCTCTGAGGTCATGGATCTGATCAGCTCTGTGAACTCTTTAATTCTTCTTACCAAGAATAAATGCCAAATAAAGTCCATCTCAGCCCATATATTTTTAACCTTAAACTTATCCCAGCCCATGGTCTTGGACCCAGCTCAGTCCATGATCCCATGACCTTGAGCCCATCCCCGCCCATCCCACCATCCCATCCCAGGTTTTAAAGCTTAGCAGTAACTAGTGAAAGGATAACGGTTCTTCTCGGATTCATCACTCACGAGTCGCCTTCACCGATATTACTGGATGCCATAAAATTATAACCTGTAAATTAGTTATTTCTGGAGCGTAATCTGAACAAATCGAGAAAAGACCCACTGTATTATTATATTGATCCGTTGTACAGACTGGTTTCCTGTGGCTGAGGATGGGAACCAGTATATTATTGATAATAGGAAACATGATAAATATCGGTCAGCACGTAATTGATACAGAATAAATATTACGCCACCTACGGCTGTATTTCCGTGATGATCATATATACGGCGTGGGTAGGTCTCGCTAATCGAAAAAACAAGAGTAGCAACAATTACATAAGTTTGTCACATGTTGTCTGTATCTTCCGCATTTATTGATCAAAAGCTCCTGTTTGTGTCCTTGATTCTAGCGTAAATACGCTGGTAAAAAAAAACAACAGTTTTAAAAGGGTGCGGAGATTTTGTTATGTGAAACTAACGAAGATGTAGGTTTAGTAGATTTGGATGAAGATGCGGAAAATTGTATTCGTCGAGTTGGGGACCTATTCTAATTGAGTGTTGTGTCCCTTAGTCTTAAAGATTCCAAGGCCAAGCAAGTCAAGTTTTAACACAGTTATTTGTTAACATTTACTACTTTTAAGCTACAGGGGCATGTTACATCTTGTCTGGTTATACCGCTCCTAGGATGCCATCTAGTTTATGTCTGGATATACCGCTCCTAGGATGCCATCTAGTTTATGTCTGGATATACCGCTCCTAGGATGCCATCAAGTTTATGTCTGGATATACCGCTCCTAGGATGCCATCTAGTTTATGTCTGGATAAACCGCTCCTAGGATGCCATCTAGTTTATGTCTGGATATACCACTCCTAGGATGCCATCTAGTTTATGTCTGGATATACCGCTCCTAGGATGCCATCTAGTTTATGTCTGGATATACCGCTCCTAGGATGCCATCTAGTTTATGTCTGGATATACCACTCCTAGGATGCCATCTAGTTTATGTCTGGATATACCGCTCCTAGGATGCCATCTAGTTTATGTCAAAAGCTGATAAAAGTTTACGCTTGAAATATTGTCCAGATTATTTGACCATGCCAAATATTAACAATACAAGTCTAACGGTAGTTATGTGACTTCCTTTCCCAAATTCATTAATTGATCAAATTTAAATATTACAACACTGTGAACTGATTATGTCAATTCTTTATATATTTGCTGCAATCATATGTAAAATTTATGTCTTAGTTTCTAATGCAAAATTCCAAGGAGGGGTCTGGGAGAATCGATTACCATTCTCAAGTGCAATACATGGAGGATCATTCACAGCTGTTCTCCATCCCAATCCATGTTTGTTATTACATGCAGCATATATATACATACATATCTTGTTAGTTTAGTCATAGCCAATATATAATACATCATGTACATCCAGGCAGCGCTTACTATAATGCTCAAAAACATGTTCGGAATATGCGAAATTCTGCCTTAACACTCTAAACCTTCGCAATGTATGGAATCAACTTTTATGTGTTTATTTCTTTTCAAACATCGGTATTATGTGGTTGTTTGATGACTTTGAAATGTTTCAGAGTCTTCTGACAGTTTGAAGTCTTTTTCAGCACATTTGTACTTTCTGTGTATGCAGAAAATGTGAGAAGTAGTTAAGTGTCTTATTTCTGAACTTGCAGCTTGCTTTTTCACATTATTGATAGATGCAAACAATGTAGATGTAGACCTAGTCTATTGGACTCCAGTATTACTCTAATAGCAGTTTAGTCTGTGTAACCATGTCCAGTCAGCTCTGTCTAGCGCTTCTGACTATCATTCCAGGGGTCGTGAGTCCAAACCCCAACCTGGGCACAGTCTCTGTGATGATTGATATGAGACATTGCTTCACATTGTCATTCGTCTCTCACCGCTCATTAAAGTGGGAAATTTATCAGTTACTTGCAAAGATCCAAGGAAAGAGAAATTAGGTTATTGTTTAACAGTAAATATTCAAACAAACAGTTATCTTCCATCTCTTTGCAAAATCAATATACAATTGTCTTGTTAGCTGTTTTGACCCTTTTCACTATATATATGCCTTTGGACACCTCTAATATTGACACCTTTGGACACCTTACATAGAAGGCTTTTGAATTACTGGGTGAATTATGTTTATATTAACTGACAGAGTGGAAAACAGTGCAGGAAGTGTTCACGAGCAATCTGAACTCTTCCTGCACTGTTTTCAAAGGCCTTCTGTGATTGGCGCAGGAAAACGATTATCTATGGAGTAAAGGGTTAATCAAAAAGCTCAATACCAATTATTGTCTTTTAATTTCAAATCAGTACAGAATATGCTGATAAATTGATAAAGATAATAGGCCTTGATATCTATGGAGTAAAGGGTTAAGAGAATGATGGTTTAATAATATATTGCAAGACCATATATAGCACTATTTCAAACAGAAAAATGTTCAATGAGAGATATTATTATAGAATCAAGATGGCTATACATTATTTACAACTAACTCTTTACACGGTGCATTCATTATTGATGTTAAATTTTTCATTACCACGAAAGACAAAACAACATAAATCTAGTCATATCTTACCATCTTATTGCAAAAAAATCAGTGTAAATAATAACTTTCTTCATGGTTAATGATATTATAAAGTATTAAATCATAATCATTCTTAGTTCAGGTGCATGTAGCAAAATGTTTGCAACATTAAGTATGTGGTTATTTTACTGCATTGTAATGTATATTTACCTTGATGTTCTCATCAGCAATATTACAGAAAGTGGGTGGGGGGTGGTAGTAGAGCAGTGGGTAGTGTTGACAGCTCTCAACCGAGGTTGTGTGTTTGATCCAAGTTTTGACATAATTTATAGTCTGTCCTAAAACAACACTCAGTACAGAACTGGGAGCGATTCATAAAAGCTGCGTGCTTACTTACGAATTAAGCTAAAGTTACTATACTATATTTTGTTGGTGTGTGTGTCAACATGTCTTAAAATGAAACATGTGCTTCTTCCATTGACTGGCTGCTTTACTTTAAGACAAGTTTGACTGTATACATATATCGTGTGTGAGCCTTGAATCTACACATATATCGTGTGTGAGCCTTGAATCTATACATATATCCTGTGTGAGCCTTGAATCTACACATATATGGTGTGTGAGCCTTGAATCTACACATATATTATGTGTGAGCCTTGAATCTACACATATATCGTGTGTGAGCCTTGAATCTATACATATATCGTGTGAGAGCCTTGAATCTACACATATATCATGTGTGAGCCTTGAATCTATACATATATCGTGTGTGAGCCTTGAATCTATACATATATCATGTGTGAGCCTTGAATCTACACATATATCATGTGTGAGCCTTGAATCTATACATTTATCGTGTGTGAGCCTTGAATCTACACATATATCATGTGTGAGCCTTGAATCTACACATATATCATGTGTGAGCCTTGAATCTACACATATATCGTGTGTGAGCCTTGAATCTACACATATATCGTGTGTGAGCCTTGAATCTACACATATATCATGTGTGAGCCTTGAATCTATATATATAGCGTGTGTGAGCCTTGAATCTACACATATATCGTGTGTGAGCCTTGGGCATCATTGTAACTGTGACATTTATCTTTTTGTGTTGATGCTTCATAATTACACGCAATATTTATTCATTAAGATCATATTATAATGTTTTTATTGTCGACAGTTACCACCATTACAGTAGGCATGTGTGTAATATATAACACAAGGTCATGGTTATACAAAAACACTGCAGATGACAGACAGATAAGGACATTTCACATCCTTTATGACCTAAAGACAGAAAGTATAAAAAGTAACTTTTGTGATGACACTTTTCTTTATCAGTCACAACTTTTATCTTGTCTCTCCATCTTTCTGTCCTCATCACTTTAGCAGGGAGTCTTTTGAAGAAAAAAAATTGAAGATTTGAGAGGTTGGGGAAGATCGCTCTGAGGTATGAGTGAATGAATAATGGGACCATTACTGTGGTCCCAGTGTGAGGGTAAATGGGATTAATCCATTAGTGTGATCCCTATCTCTGGCTGACCTTTAACTGATTGTCATCATAGGCTTGTAATCTTCCCACAGACCATAAACAACATTGCTATTATTACTTCATGCTGAATGGGCAGAAATCTCCATTTTATTAGTTATCTATAATAACATATAACATACTGAAATTCTTTAAAATGCTCTTCCTTTTTTACCATTCTTCCTTTATTAATAATAATATAAGGGGTGTTTGGAATTTACCGACTTTGGAGACAAGCAATGTGAACACTGATTAAACTTCAAATTACTGTCTGGCTGGTCTGGGTCTACATAGACCCTTTTTGATGAGTGAAGTAACAGTAAATGTAAGGGATGGATGACAGTATAGCTCAGCACAAGAATGGGGAGATCGTAATTAAGGCCAACATTCTATCCATTGCACTACTGCTCCACTTAAAGGGTGATTGTTATTACTGCTGAGTGGCCAACAGACTACTTTAAGGCAGTATGTCAGGAAAATCACTATAAATGGCAATAACAATAAAATGAATGCAAAGCGGGTTTTTTTTATCGTTATAAATAGATTTAGAACTTCAGATCTGGCAAAAAGTGACAAAGATTGATTGGCATGGTATATTTTTTGCCAATTCTAAAATTTTCAAAAATCCTGATACGGTTCCTTTAATGTTTGTTCAACATGACAATATCATCAGCATATAGTAACATAATGCACATTATTTCATACAGGTATCTATATTGACTGTTTCAATATCAAAAACTAGAAATGTACTCTGATGGTACACATGTTTTCAGCAATTGTTATTGTCTAGATTTTCACACAGCCCTATTGTGCTTATATTACTGTAATCATTGCCTCCACCCCTATTTTCACATCAAATACAACAGAGAGAGGAAGTAGCAGGCTGTACAAACTATCTATTATGGGCTATTTAACTTATCTATGTTATATACATTTTATCACCTGGCCTGAAGCTGTAGGCTTTTAATTAGCTTTGTGGCTTTTTGTTGCATAAACAGAAGTTAATTTCTGTTTGTGTTGGCCTGCAGGTTATGCAAATAAATATAAATCATGGACCAGCTGTGAAGATATGACAATGTAACATGCAGGAATTACAAAATAATAAAATATTATACTGTTTACAGAAAAAATATCGTAATTTTACAAGAAATAGAAAGTATAATAACATTATTCTTTTGTGTGAATTATGGTATATAAACCCATGTCATATCAATGTTTACAGCTGGTTTCATGGAACAAAACAAAAAAAAATATTGCTTTCACATTACAGAGTCTTTCAATTGTAATAATTTTGTCACAGTAAAATCCCTAAAAAGGCTGGGGTCCTTAATCCTAATAAAAGCCCTCATCCCCATGGATTACTTGAACATAGTCATAACTTAAAGGTCTTCCATTTTTGAACCATGGAACAGAAAGTCACCAGGGGAGGGGTATGGGAGCATTTACTCAGGATTTATTTTGAGTTGTCCCAGCTATAATGATTTCATTATCAGTTAGAGAAATGAAATTTATATAGAGACAGAAAGAGATCCAACAATCTAATTAACCGACATCTGGAGGCTGGAGTCTACTAATTAATATTTTTTCTTGGCAATAAGTCTGATATCAAATAAATGTGGGAAGGAAGTGAGAAGAATTAGTAGTCATGGCTGAAACTAACTAAAGCATATCCATTACCGGTAATTATTCAATATTTGTATTCTCTTTATTAATATGTATTGACTTAACAATAACTCTCAGTTCAGCATACTGTGTGTGGCATTGGTTTGATGGTAGAGCATTGGACCTAAGATCAGGGTGTCCAGGTTTGAATCCCTGCCATTGCCATATGTGGTGGGTGTCCTTGCATGAGCAAAACACTTTATCTACGTCTGTTAATACTGTATTTACCCAGAAAGACTTCAAACCTGATTTGGAGGAGCACATGGTTCGGTGGTAGAGCACCGAACCCAGGATAGGAGGGCCATGTGTTCGATACTCCCCCACAGCTATGTGTGGTTGAGCAAGACATTTATTCCACATTTGCTTACTACTGGTTCTACCAGGGAAGACTTTGTTTAAGTTGTAGTAACTTGTTTTGCAATCAAAGTCAAATAAATAAGTTTCAACTAAACATGACTTGTCCATGTTGCCAGAACTTGTTTGACAATCAACACAAAATAAAAAAAGGTTAATAAACAAATAAATTAAGAAGGGAAATATAAAAAAAATGAAGGAAAAATATAGTTGGCGCCACGTGGCAACCAGCCGAGTTATTAATTGTATTCTGCATGTCAGGATTGAGTTTTGAGCACAGATATTGATATTAGAAATATTAAATCCGTGGACTGGCAATACAACATTTATAATTTAATAAGCTAATCAATCATTTGCCATATTGTACAATAGGCAATTTTCAGAGCCATTGGCAGATTTCAACACAATTCAATCATACAATTTCCACATCCTGTTCAAATAAAGAAGGACAAAAAAGATTAACAATTTCAGCAGACAGGATATTGGAACATTGTTAGAATGGGTCAATACCAGGCTTGCATAATTGTGACACATTGTACTTATGTTACTGTTAATCACCATGTCCTGTTGCCAGAAGTGTTACTAAAAATAGCATAAATAGCTTTGAAGATTGATCACATGATATTCTGACCATCACTGTTTCTAAAAATAGCTTTGGGGAGTATACCTCACTGACTTCCTGCACTTCATGCACAGGTAAGGTACATGTTGATTATGTTAATATTATCACTACATCTTGACATCCGTGAGTGAGCACCAGATAATTTCATTACCTCATTAAAACCCCGCCATGTTAGTCATGCGGTAACATTACTTGTGCTCAGTCGTTGCTTTTGACTGGAGGACTGGGAAAAACTTGTATCGGATATATTTTTATTTGGAATAAGTTGACAGACTGAATTGTATTTGTGTACTAATATACAGTATATTGTTGACATGTTTTTTGCTGGAATTTCTTTGATTGTGCTTATATCAAGTTCTGTTTTTTTGCAAGATTGTGTGTATTCGTAACATTGTGTAAATATTTGTGCTCTAAATAATCTTACAATGTTGTGTAAAATAAAGAAGTAGTAATATATAACACCAGAATAAGTGTTTGAAATTTCATCCCAATTTGCGAGCTGATTAAGTTACTTTGCACGTTACCACAACATAATGGTGTATGCACCAACAATGTTTCTGCATTTGGCGACCACTCTGAAGCCGCGGAAACGATCTGGAAGGTAGGTTTTTATATTATGATGCTGGGATGGAGTGTTAAAATGTTAAACATTTTGTTTCAAATTTAGGAAATGTAATCAAACTAAATGTTTGCGTGCTACAATTTTGTTATACAGCAGTAACTTTTGTATAGATGATAAATATTGTGTCGGTTATTTTTATACAAATCTAAAACCAAAAATACAAACTCAAGATAAATCTTTTTATGTCGAATAATGCATTTTGATTATACATTTGTTTTTTGTTTTCATTTTTGAGGACTCATTTACACATGTTGTGGGACACCCTTAATTTTCAGGAAATAATTATTTGTTTGATTATAAAATTTAGAACACATTTGTAATAATTTAAAAAGATATCTGATAATTTTTTGCTGAAGAAATGGGACACCATGATGTCTTACTTTTCATCACTATTTTTCAATCTGCAATAAATGTCACATTTTGGAAAGAAAAAACATTTAGTCCATTACTGTGTTTTTGACCGTAATGCATGGTGTAAGCTTGTTTAGTTAACCCTCTTTGTCCACCACAGCTACTGGGCCTGGTTAGCTCAGACGGTAGCATGTTCAACGATAAATCAAGGGGTTGTGAGTTTGAATCCCCAGCTAGCTACAATCTCCATGATGGTTGATATACAACACTGCATCTTATTGTCTTGCAAACAAATCTGAAACATTTCCTTTTGTTAAGCTCGCTGGGATGAATGTCCAGGAGAGCTATTGCCATGACCCCGGCGTCATTGTCGGCACAGTCTGTAGACACCCAGGTTAAACTTTTGCGTATAATTGGGTTTAAGTTTTGGTGTTTGCCTCCAATCTCAATCTTTGCATGGGTGGTGAGTTTTATCCCATTAGTGAGCTTTGTTGTCTTCTGACAACTCTTGTTTTACTTTTGTGTTATCTAGATCAAACAATGAATGAATGGTGTTTTACGGCACGTCGACACATAAATAGGTCATTTTTTGTGCGCAATAGATCAAACAAAAAGATGTCACATCACCCTGATGTGACTAACAACATGTATAGTTATTGTCATCTGTGGTCTCCAGTCTATTTTTAGTAACTTCTTTATTGATGTTATGGTGATGCAGTAAAGTGGGTGTCATCTCATGTGTTTGGGCACTTCTTTGTCACAGTTATATTGTGTCAATTTGTGGTTGCTGTGGTCACCATTTGTTGGTTCTATTTCTGTAGTTATTAATAGTTTAACTTAGCAACATTTTGTTGTTTATTTGCTATTGCTATAATCATTTCTGTGTCATTGAATATAAATGTACAAATATTATCACGTAAATAATATATAGTCATGTGAAAGGGCCACATGATAAGGCTAATGTTGGAAACCTCAAAGGGGAATGTTGTGTGTGACTATGATTAGGCAGAGTCACATTTCAGTAGATACGGTCATAAAGTCGAGCACCTCAAGTACAAGCATAACAAATATCTGAAGAACTTGTTAAAAAGAATAGAATTGCGTCTTCCATTATATTACCATTTAAGTACAAGTTCCTGCGGCATTTAACTTTAGTTTCTCACACTTAATTTAAACATTGTTTATTATACACTGCAAGCTTTGAAATTCAAAGCAGTTGGTGTATGATATCAAATACCACTCTAGTATTAATTTTAATTTCACAAACGAATATATTCATTTTATATATTTTGCATTATATAATCACATATTTGAGACTGGGAAGGAGACAATAATGTTAGAAAAAAAGGAGACCTGAAGCTTTTAATCTGGACGTGAAGCTTTAAAACATTTGATGCGTATTAAATCCAAATTTAAAATTGATTAACATCACAGCATGGAGCTGACGTATCCAGGAGCATTCATGTCATAGTGTCATACCTTACAATAAGATAACAAAATGTTGAGTATTTACCATATAAAGGACACAAAGACTACAAACAACGTGTCACTAGGAGGAAACATATCACATAAAAGCCCACATAAAGCATACTCCAGGACACTTTTATTGCTTGTATTTGTCCCCCTGAATGACCATGCAGAATGACCAGTTTGTGAACCTGTAGTACTAAGCTGCGTGGAGAATTGATACATCTGGTTTGTTATTGTGATGTTTGATGGTAACTAATAAAGTTATTGACATTGATTTGGGAGTATTCTGACAGAAAGCATCTCATAAACTGTCACAGTAAGGATGAGATTTTATTGTGTGGCGTGTGGCGGGGACAGGATGTTTGTATAATGTCAAAAATGTCTCGGCCAAGGTGTCCCCTCGTCCCCTGGCCAAGGTGTCCCCTGCAGAGAGTGCAGATCAATTACTTCCAAGGTGTCCAAAAGAGTGCATTAAAAACAGTCTCCAAAAGAATACAGATTAAAACTAAATCCTCTCCCCTCCAACTGACCCACCCACTCTAGAAAATGCATGTGCTTAATTGTGGACATGCACAATCGCATATCTGCACCACACACACAAATGACAAGACACGACTCTGTAATTGAACTTCAATGCTGCTTACCCTGGCCTATAAAGGTACCCAGTAATCAACAAAAAGTAAGGGAAACTGATGATTATTTGATTCATTGGTTGAGCCCAAGCTGCCTTATAAGCAACCATAATTTGCCATCGAAGCCCAAACCCCTTGAATAATTCAGCACTAATCTACAAGTTGTAGGAGGAAATTCATTAAATATTCAGCTGCAGTATTTCTTGTGACAGGTCACTTATGTTGAATGATTATTGCCTCATTAATAATTCATCTCCTTCAAGTCACAAGTCACGTTCCATGTACTCGTTTGTATATATTGCTTGTGTTTCTCTTTAGGACGGGTTCTCCATGGCTGGCCTATTGGTAAGGCGTTGTCCATAGATCACTTACTTCTCACTGCTCCGAGTTCATGGGTATGAGCCCAGCTCGGTCCAATAACTTTGTGAGAAAGTTTGTTAGTAACATGAGGAAGGATGGTGGTTCTACTCAGCTCCATGTTAACAAGTGTTGACATCTTCCTCCACCTCCACCAATGAAACTGCTTGTCACATATAACCTGTAATGTGTTGTGAAGGGCGGTAAAACCACATTTATACTTTGATTTATACTAATTTATTAAAGCTAGATTAGTACTTTTGTGAACAACAGCTGTCAATTTTATGTCCTTGGTAAAACAAGAACAGTTCTTTTTTGTTAATGACAGTTTTGAGTTTTGGATCAGCCATTCTTTATGACCTGGAAGTGAACATATCCTGTTCATGACACAACCGCTATTGTTTTTTCAAAAAGTTTAGCTCATTCAGTAATGAATCTGACTACCAATCCAAAGTTTAAACTTCCAGGATTCCTAGAAAGAGTGGATAGGTTAACCGGTTGTCTGTTAACCCTCGATGGCATAAAAATTAAGCTAAATATTCAATCAGTCAATCAATAAATTGAAAGGTTTGGAAGAATTTGATAATGCCCTTTATAATGCCAGTTATACCAGGTTTAATTTCATCACTTTTTGTGACATGCACTGAATATCTGCCAGAGTTAATTAGTATAATTAACATGTTCTGTCTAATTAGGCCACAGGTAATTTAGTGTGTCAAGATTATTAATTAGCAGACCTGTTAGCAGGAGTATATTCTATGTTTAGTGGAGATTAAAAGGCTCAGGCTAGCCTGTAGTTCACACAATGTACAACACTGGTGGGCCTAGAGGGGTGGGGAAACGGGATACAGTCACTCTGCAAGTCCCCCTTGATAATCAGCATGTCATATCAGATATTTTAACAAACCTTAATCATTTTGTATCAGTTTTAACCCTGGTGGAGTGTGTGGCTTATATGTGGAGTCATAGGCCAAGGCTTGTATGGTTGTGGAGTTTGATTTCAGCAACCAGCCATGTGTATTGATCTTAAGGAAGACACAGTATATGTATATAATTATGCTTAACAAACATATACTTAACTAGGCAGGAAGACATCAAGAGTAATTTGATACATGATTGTATCAGTTGAAAAATAAACAAGTTCATTTCTGTTATCCCGAAATCACAACAAATTTAGAATACAGCTAAATCTTTAAACATGACGGCAACAGCAAGAACAGAAGAAAAAATTGAAAAAAAATCCCAACAATTATGTATTTAAAATCATACATCATAATTATGAACCCAATGTCATGTGAATATGAATATGTACTTTTCTTTCATGTGAGAAAAAATGGGTGTTCCACGGCTGTGTGGTCTTAGGCGTCGTCTCAGGATCACAAGATGAGAAAATTTGCCAGTTACTTGTAGAAGGACAGTGGTTCTACTCAGATTCCTGCTGAGGTCCTCCTCCACCAAATAAAACTAGATATGCCATATATATCCTAAAATTGTGTAATATCCAATTTAAGAAATATAAAAAAAAAGCCACTTCCTTGTTTTATATAAATAGTCTAATTATACAAACAAGTAAAGCTAATTATAGCAGCATATTGATTATTGATCTGTCACCTGGTGTCACGAATCCATGACAATTATGTTAATGTTAGTACTCAAAGTCACACTCTTCATGAGAAATTATAATAGTACATTATGTTATGTTTATATTAATTACTTAATCATTTGTTAGATCCTTGAATTATAAGTAATTAATTACGCATCAAGTTGGGCGGAACAACAAATAAAGGTTGTTGCACTTTGTAACCTTGTCCTCATTGACCATGAAAGAATAACTTAAAGATATTATCCTGTATATCAGGAAAAGTCCCTATAAATGTCTTAAAAATTAAATATAATTATTAAGATGGATAAAAAGCATCTCATCATCTTAAATAAATAAAATCTGAATGGTTCAAATTCCCAAAAATATGACAAAATTGACAAATTAAATCAGAGGGGTAAACTTGAAATAAAATCCCCATTTCTAAAAAAAGACAACACTTAAATACTGCTTGATGATTTTCACATCATCATTTAGACTCTTTGTAGAATAGGATGAAACAAATTTTATGGGTAAACCTTGGTACATACTCCCTTTCCGATATATTATTATGGCATGTTTAAATAGATATCCTTTTGGCAATATGGCGTATGTGAGTATATATAGGCATGATATATTGGAAAAAAAGGTTTTTAACCAATTTTAAATTTTGAAAAATCCTGATTTACTTCCTTTAAGTTAATGTTTACTTCATGCTGCTTAGTTAATTTGATTAAGTAATGAGAACTATAAATAGTTCTGTTCTGTACCAGAATGTTGGGATCCCAACCATATCATCAGCATGATTTGTTCATTTATTTATTTTTGAATAGTACTAACTATATGTTTAACAATATTTGCTTAACATGTTAATAGGATCATTGTATATTTACCGATTTATTTATTCCTTAAAATTGGGTCCTCCATGGCCGAGTGGTATAAGGCACCGTCTTACTTACTTCTCACCGCTGATTTCTAAGACTCGTGGCACATAAAGCTACTAGGCCACAAAAATGCATTCATAATCAAGAGCAGAATTTACAAAAATGTTATATAAACAGAAATGGGAGTCCTCCATGGCCGAGCAATCTTAAAATTTACTTATAAGTCAAGATCACAGTACTTTCTTCTCCAAGGTTGTGGGTTCGAGCCCAGCTTTGTCCAAATATACTTCATGTGAGAAAGTTTGCCAGTTACATGTGGTAGGATGGTGGTTATATACTTGGTTCATTCTGAGGTATTCAGCTGGTAAACTTTACTTTAATCGGTAAAACTTTTTTTAAAAAAAAAATTTTTTTTCGTTAAAACCTAAAACTGCAATCATCAGCATACTAAGTGTGACCTTTAAGATAAAGGGCGTAAACTTTGAATAGACTGATACAATAGTACTCTCTGGTTATAATGTTTGGGCTGACGGGTTATTTGGTACCCTGATATTCATTTTAATGATGCTGCGTAGTTTTGTAATGACAAGAATGTAGTGATAGTACATGCCATTATAACATCGGCTCTCTTTGAGGTGCTGGCTAATATTGGCAATTTCTCAGATAAACAACATTCGGTTCAAGATCGGGATTGCATGTTGGTATTGATTTAAAACATTGGAACGGATTTTAAGAAGAAAACAAGTGCATGAGTTAGAACAAAAGTGCATGCAGTGACATCATCACTTATCTTTGTATCAGTTTGTAGAAACGTTATTGGCGTCATACCAAAAGTCATGCTTCGGATAACATGATCTAATTATATATAATATATAAGATGTTTTTTTAAATTATAAGTTCACGATGTTGACCGGTCTTGATAGTGTCATGTGATTGTAGGAGGTTGACTATATATATAGTGTTATGTAGTGCATTCTGAAGGAGATAATTGCTGGAAGCAGTCGGCTCGTTTTGTTATGGTCTCATTTAGTTATTTAACATAAATTGAAGGACATATTTTATTGTAGCGGCAGTCTGAAAGGAAATAAAAGGTTTTGAATGTTGATTGTTTAGAAATCTTCAAAAGCAGACTGATTCTTATTCAACATTCAACACTAGTCGGTAGGAAATGAATAATGTACATTTTTAAGCACGGATTGACATTTTTTTTTAGATAATTGGTTGAGTGCAGGAGTTAATTGGCTACATTGGGTTGTATTGTACCATGTTGTGTGTTAGATTCATCATAGTTGGTGACTGCAGTTCTTTAAGACAAGTTCAAGATGAGGAATTACAACTTTTGATGATTTATATTTGAATTTGGAGATATTTAACCAAAGGGATGATAGCTGATCTGATAAGTTTTATTTGAAGAAATAGTTTAGTATAAAAAAGTTAATTGGATTATAAACTGCTGTATGCTGGAAGTACAGAAATTAGTTATACAAACAGTAAGCCTACACATGTGGTTCTTAGAACATGACTATAAGATGGAGGATTGACTTCATAAAATTACAATCATGACTGTGTGAAGGATACAGCTGATATACCAAGTAAAATAGAAGTGTCTAAAATTGTTACTTGTGTGTGATAATATCTATTAAAGCTGAGAATGCCATTGAGGAATTTGATGTGAGTATTACATTGTAATGTTTCGCCTGAATATACAGAAGTAGTAGACAAATAATGTGTCTGTGAAAAAATTTAACTATCCTGGAATTTGTCTAAACTGGATTATTTGCATGTTTGCGAAAATGTTGAGCTGTCCATTGGTTTGTCCTAGGGTTGGTTTCCCATTGGTTAAAGTCATTTTCAACACATGACAGATTACATATAGCGTATATCCAGGTTTACTGTTGGATGAAAATCTCAAATTGAATCTGAGTAGAACCATCTCCTTCCACATGTAACTAGCAAACTTTCTCAGATAAAGTTTTTTGACAGGTCAGACTAATTTATGTCTAAGCTCAATTACAAACTAAGCGTAAAGCTGATATATTTTGTTCTTGAGTCTTTTTCCTGGGAAGATGCAGTACTAACTGTTGCCTTAGAAATGTCATCTGGTTGAACACGTGGATAAACCCAAAGAACACTATTTTTTAATATTTCAAATCTTATGATATCTGGTCAATTCTGCCATAGATAATCAGTCAGTTACTTGAGTATATACAATTATTGATAATAAGTTCATCTCGGATTTTGCTGCCTCTGCAGAGATGTTAAGTACAAAAAAAGTAAAATGGCTGCACATGTTGCACTGCACGTTAAGTTATATAGGTCATCCATTATACGCATATGCATATACACTTGTATGTACATGCATAATTATGAGTTTGCAAGTTAATCAATTATCTATATTAGATGATTACCAAGATGTTAATTGATAAGTTACATTAATTATAATACTGAATCTCCCTGAGTACTCTGTAAGACTACTAGATATACATTACAGTTGAGGGTTATATCGTACATTTAATTACCAGCTGATAATGAAAACGGCAGAGAAACATGAGGTAATTGTTTTACAAAGCACTACTTTATATTTTGTTGTTATACTCATTCATGATCAAAGACAGGATGACGTTTACCTTCTGTATTTGGCTTTTAAAGGCACATGTTCAGTTGTATAACCAAAAAAAAAAAAAAAGAAAGAAAAAAATATTACAGTATAATTAATTATTGGAAAGAAGAGAAAATATCTGGTTAACCATTATTAATATCTTAAGAGCTAATTTAGGTAATTAAAATACATTTTCAGTTGATCTTTTTTTCTCTTTTTTTTTTTTACACCATTTTCAATATGTTTATTATGTAAGGATATATTATATAACATATTTATATAAATAGTATATATATCCCATTTAATTGTTAGAGTCCCAAGAATGAATCAAAGTTAAACCAATGTCCTTCTGCAAGTAATTGGCAAATTAAATGTAAAAAAAAATATTTTTTTGCACAAATGTTAAAGAAAGAGATTGTGGATTTCATCATATAAAATAAAAAATGGACTTGTAAACATGGGCTAGTAAACACGGTTAAGTAAACATGGGCTAGTAAACACAGGCTAGTAAACACGGTCTATTAAACATGACATATCCAGCTACTGTTACTAAAACTACCTTATTATGTGTAATTTTCGTGGTATCGGAGAGTGTTCCTTTAACACATTATTACAAACAAAGGTGTGTGTTTTGGCACGAGTCATGATGATTTGGTTATATTGTTCCTTACCTCAGACTTCACTGATGTCAAAAATATACCTTCACGTGATGTAGGATGGTTAGTGAAGACCACTGTTTGGTAAAAATCACACAATTTTTTTTTCTCCTCTACAATAATGTGGTTCAGAATTTAATGGTGTAACATTTTAAAAAAAAATGGGATAAGTTTTATAATTTGTTATAAAAAATGGAGATAAAAGTGTTGTTATTAATGATATATTATAATGGTAGTGATAAAAAAAGTTTTTTTTAAAACATTTTGAGTGATTTGTGCTGATATAATTATTATCAAGACATTTTATTTGCATATTATTGATGCTCCAAGTTCTACGCAGGAAGACATCCAGTGCTTTTTTTTTTTTAAAGTTATAATCCATGTTGACAATGGATGAAAAAAAGAGATTCACTTATTTTTGAGACATGGGAATTCAGAATATATTGGTGTAGCTAGGTGAAGAAGGGATCACTGTTTCTGGTAACTTCATGTAAATATTAGTGACACGGCGCAGGTGCTTGTTGTTGGTACAATATGAAGGAGATGAAGGAAAATATTTGTACGAGCTTGTTGAAAGCTTCCACCTATATAGCGTATGTATTCTGTGTAAATGGATTAATTTTATGTGGAGTTCAGTTAACCCTTAATTTGCTTGATTTCTGTAATGGACTCTTCCATAATTATTGTTTGACCATTCCATTATCATTTAAAGAGGGTATATAATAATAATTAACTCACATAGAGTCAAACAATATAAACACTGATATGTATAACGTCTATTAAGTGTTCATCTTAAATGTGTTAGTTTTATCTAATAATTTGAACAAATTTATATTAGGGTCAGTGGCTCAGTAAATTATCAAAACAAATAATTTTTTTTATTAAAAACTTACTATTTCTTTTAAATTTTAATATCTATTGCTAGTATGGTACATAATCAAATAAGTTTCTGAAAGTTTCTAATATTTCACGTTTCCATGTATTGATAAACAGATGGATTAAGTCATACAAAGAGAACTAAATCTTTAATTCGTCAATTCACAAATATTGGAAGCCCTTAAGATAACACTGTAGGTTATTGAAATTGTTTATATAACTTTCCAATAGGATTTCCTTGTGTTTATTATCATAATGGATGAAGAAGTTAATACCCATATATGGAAACATGTCAATCCAAATGTTAAACTTGGTACAGAGTTACAAGGTATAGTAAACTTGGGACAGGAAAGGGTCAGTGTCCAGCTGGAAGTGTTGATAACAGTAGATTAGGTGGTGAAATTGACCAGATTTAGATAGGGGAAGAAGTTGGCTTTCATAAACGGCTGTCTTGTTGAGGAAACATTAAAAGAGAATCAGAAACCTCATTGGATTGATTTCTTTGATGTTTTCTTGTTTTTAAGGCTATCTGTTGTGGTTTCTAGGATTATGTGTGGGACAGTTTATGTGCTTGAAGCAGAATTTGTTATTTGTCTATTCATAAGAACAATCATTTTAAATCAGATATATATTTGTGGATTATTGCAGGCAATGATTTGTAAATGAAAAGTATATAATTATATTGTGCATTGTACTTGGAAACCTTATTTCAAGTCGAAAAATCATAGAGGAAATTAAGAATTTGTGATATTGTTGGGAAAACATGTTGAAAAAATGTTGATGAATTTAAAAGTTGATGAACAGCAACTGTAGACAAACTTTAAAGAAGCTCTAATGAAAAAAATTTAATGTGGAATCAAAGACTAGTTCAGTTGCTCTATTTCGCTTATATCTTCATTACTCTGATAAAGCACTAAATGACACCTACTTGATTGTCATTGTTGCCTTAAATTAACCTAATTGGTTAGAGATAACCTTTAAACATGACTTTGTAAATGTTGCGTAACAATGTAACAACACCGGTGTTGTTGCCTGTTATATAATTCATGGTATTCATCAAGGTTACAGGCTGTTGGGGAAGTAGAAATAAGTGAAATGAAGATTGTGATGCAGATAACATGTGACATTAACGATGATTAGTCAATTAAAAGTGCATCATGAGCTAGACTGAATGTATAGTTCTGTTCCAGGATGTGGAGTGATGATAAATAGAAGCAGGTCATTCTGCTATATGGTTACGGTCGAATGCATGAATAAATTTGTGCCATGAAATTGTAATAACAAAGTAAAATTATTGTGAAATATTACGCTTTTATTGTGAACTAGTTGATATAGGTTTATATGAGATATTTTATGATGATGAAATTTGTGATAAATGTTGATTTAGATTTACGAGGTGGAGAATTTAAATAATGTCCTAATTATTATTGTAAAAGTGTTTGTGATAATAGAGAGAATGTGGATATGAAATAAGAATACTTATTAATTTAAAAAAAAAGTTTAGTTGAAAAGATGCTGGATTCTATATTTTGTTTGTGGTAACTAGTTGTTTATTATATTTGTCTAATTATCTTCATCTCAGTGTTCACTGTTCAGTACAATAACATGTCAGATATGACAGAATTTCTGTTATACCATTGTGTTAATGTCGTGGTATATATGAAGTAATATAACTATTGAACATGTGTAAGCTTCTACAGTTCTGGAGCAGGGCAGTTTCCTACAGTGGATAAAGTGTTAGCCATTCATGCCAGAGGTTGTGAGTTCTATCCCTGACTAGACTTGATGACTTCTCAAAAACGACTCAATACTGGTTCTATATTGTAACCCAGGAAACAGGCTTGAGAATATTATTAGTGATTGAGATAAAATATCAATTAGTATAGATCTATATATATTACAATGAAAGAAAGTACAAATGTTTATTATCAAAAATTAGAGAAAAGTTGAGATTAGTGTTAAAACTTCATTTATCTGTTAAGAATATTCAGATGTTTGCTGAAACTGAATATTCAATTTTTGTGTTATTTCTCATTTCAGGTCTGTAATTAGTTCCCGGTTAAAGAACTCCCAATCCCATGAGTCCCTGCTTACGTCCCACAGTCCCATGCACTCGATCGACCTGACGTCGCCCGACATGGAGATTCGTCCGCTACACAGCAGTATTCTTAGCCAGGAACACTGCTTCCAGGTTTCCACAACTAACGGCAGTAAATACATCTCCTGCAGGACTGCCGAGGAACGTGAGAAATGGATTACAAGGTAGGTTTTGATTCATTTATGCAGCAGTGATCTAGTGTTGTAACACCAACCTTGACATGAAGAAGGGTGTAAGGTCCCTGTCTTGGCTTGGTCATACTAAAGACTTCCTTGACATGAAGAAGGGTGTAAGGTCCCTGTCTTGGCTTGGTCATACTAAAGACTTGATAGAGGTATTAAAAGCTTCGGAGTTTGGTACTCAATTTTTAGAGGATACAGGGAACCAAACAGGGAACCATCATTATGAAGCGCAGTATTGAAAATGTATTTTCCCTTGCATTTACAGTTCTGCACATCTGAGCACTTTGATTTTACAAGTAATGTATAGGGTCACTAGTGATAGAGGCATGTGCATGAATCTGAATTATGAGTGGCATCGTCCTTCCTCAAGTAATGGCCATATTTTCTCGCATGAAGGTTTAGGACCAGACTTGACTTGAACCCAAGACCTCAACACTGAGATGCAAATAATCTCAAGATGCAGCCTTGGACCATTAGGCCACAGAGGATCTACTGAACTGTTCTTGCCATGGTGTACTTCATATTCTATAATTATTGTGAATAATGGATTTTATACCATGACATGTCCTTTAGCTACATACATACTTGCAATGCTGGTTTTGTCACCATGTGTAAGACATTAACTGTTACCACATTTTGTTAACCATTACTGTTTATCAATTAGCTTTATACAGTTATTCTTATTAAGAAAGAAAAGCATGTAACTTGTAGTGTGTATACTGTTTTTATAATGAAATAGCATGCTCCTTGAAGTGAAAACTTTCAAAAACAACATAATGCTTTAAAATTTTCGCTTGATGTTTGGTACAATACGGTGACATACTAGTATTTTTTAAATGTTTTAAAACAGAAGTTTTGTTCATTGTGAAATCATTCAAATGTATAGGCATTGGTTAGTATTTTCTAGGACTATTTAAATGTAGTTGAGAGACCATACAGTGTTTTAAACCGTGATTGGAATCCAGTAAACCTGTATTAATTAATAATTAAAATAATTAGAACTTGTGACTATTTAAAAACAGATTAATTTACACTTGAACATGAATACGCGTGTGTGTGTGTGTGTGTAAGCTAATTTTACATTGCAATATGGGCAATGCCCCTAGAACAGTATTCATCTTTTTATGTTTGGGGTGGGGGAGGGGATAGTGCAGGATACAGATAGTAACTCATTGTAATTTAGTTAACTCGTGTTCTTTAGCATGCTCTGTGAATAGCACTGTCACAACCCAGAGACTAGAAGTCTTGTACTCTACTGACTGAGCTTATCGGGATGACATAAATATGGGAAATAAAGTTCACGCATTTTTAGTTGACTAACTTTGGGAATCAAACCTGCAACCCCCAGACTAGAAGTTGCTAATTCTACTGACTGAGCTAATCGGGCTGACGTGAACATGGGAAATAGAGATCATGCATTTTTATACAGATTAACTGTCAACATGCAATAACACATGCCAGGAGAAAGTTACAATTTAATTGGTACTTGGGAATTTTGATTGGTGGCTGGCATAAGGTCAATAGAGGTTACTGTTAAGACAATTTAATTGTATGATTAATATTGAAAAAATGTGCTGTGTTGTATGCATATTAAGATGTTTTGAGGTGGCAGGCTTCTGTGGAATAATTATTCAAAACTGTTCCATGTATGTTGGAAATCCCTCGGTTGATTTTAAAAGAGGAGCGGGACTGGTCTTGTGATAGAGCATTGGACCCAAGATCAGAGGGTTTGGGTTCAATCTCTCAACCACTGCTACAATGTATGAAAGGCACTTTATTGTGCCCGCTTTGCAGGCGAGAGACACTTATTTTGGTCTGTCTGTCTGTCACACTTTGGAGTCCATGCAAGAATGTCTGAATCAATTTTTTGAAACTTTAAAACGTTTATAACAACAAAACACAGGCTAATTTCATATTTTGGAGGGGTGCCCATGCAATCATTTAAGAATGCCTGAAAAAAGCGGGGAACATAAATTCACTGAATTTGCTTGTCCACATAAACCTAGTACTGGTTCTGCTGAGGAAGACTTTAAGCAATTGTGTTATCCAAGTTATAATAACTTGTTTCACAACTGATGTATAATGAATAAGTTTAAACCATGTTTAAAAGCTACAAATATAAATCCTATGTCTCTGCGCATTCTGGACCTAAACTCAGACTCAAAATGTCAAAAATTTAAGATTCAAATAACATCTATTAAACAAGCAAACCATTATATTTATTTGCAGATTCAATCATTTTTAATGAGTATTTAACAGAATTTGTTACATAATCACATTTCTTACCCATAATTGTATGTTTACAGGGTTTTACAAAAATGTAAGATTTGAGTCCGAGTCCGATTCTTAGACACAAATTGTTGATGATTTTAGGTCCAGGTGTTTCATATTACATGAATTATATTTCTGTACATTTTAGTTTACGCCGGACTGTTCATCCGCAACAAGAACAAAGTAGAAGAAGCGAATCATCTCTCAAGGTCTGGATACAGGAAGCTAAAAATGTACCAACAAAGAAAAGGTATGTATTAACAGACATGGTTTGGAATTAAACGATTTAGCCAAGCTCGTACTTATTATTTATTGCAAATGTCTTGAGTCAGTCAGCAAACTAACTATTTGTCATATCTAGTCAAACCTGTCTTAGCAGCCAGTCAAGGGAGGAAAAAAATGTGGCCTTTTTAGACAGGCTTTTGCTTAATACAGGTTGATTTGTGCTGAAAGCATAGAAATGGGAAATAGCAAATGTGGCTGCTTAAGACAAATGGCTGCTTAATAGAGGTGGCTGCTTACACAGGTTTGACTGTACTTATATCAGAAAGTCAACAGTCAGTAAAAATGTCATATTTTGATATCAGAAAGTCATTTAGTCAATATTTCAGAAGGCAGCACATACATTTATATCTGATACAAGTTTAGACTAAACATATAAAAAAAATTCTGATTATTAAACATAAGGACCGGTTGTAAATTGGCTGTGATAATAATGTATTCCTGCCATTACAGTGACTTTTAAATCACCTCAATGCACCAACGTCCTAATTATAAAACCAGATTATGTTGAATTAGGTGCAAGTTACAGGCTTAGTGTAACTGTTACAGGTATTGTATGAGTTGGGGAAGAAAACACATGTGGCAAATGATTAATACAATTATGACTGGAAAATAATTGCATCTGCCATGCAATGAATGTGCGAATGGCTGTCTCAGATGTGCAATGCGGTCATAAATATATATTTAATGTATACATGTATTAGGATCGTATCCTGCAAAGTCAATTAGATGAAGCTTGAAGAAAAGCCAAGGCAACAAGGTGAGACACAAAACTTAAATGCATTTTTGTGTCGAGCCCTATAAAATTTGTAAATGAAGGCACGCTGCTGTAGTATTATATTAATTCCTTTGGCTCAAAGTATAATTGTGTATGTTTCAATCACAATATGCTGGACATTAATTTGAAGGAATAAATTAAAGTAGTTCAAATTAAAGTTTATTAGATTTTTAATGCAGTATGTATATTACTTGGTTACTTGATACAATTTATGTACTTGAGTATATACAGAGAGTAATGTTACTATTGATATGATTTATATTTCACTGATGAAATAAAATATTACATCAATTAGCATAAAATAAAATTTGGAAGCACTTGAAAGAAGTCTTGTATCAAGTAACTGATCAATTTATTCCTTATACAAATTTAATTTTCTTAATAAAAAAGCTCAATACCAATTATTGTCTTTTAATTTCAAATCAGTACAGAATATGGTGATAAATTGATAAAGATAATAGGCCTTGATATTTGATATTGCTAACATAGGCAGGTGATCTCACCTGTGCATATATATCAACATTGCATATGTATGGTTGATTGCATTCAATACAGCAAGCTTTACCATGAATTAATGACAATATCAATTTGTTTCCCTGTTTGAAATTAATACAATGTTGATTAGTTTCATCCTGTTTTATTTTATTACAAAATTAGAAAAACGAATTTTATTGCATAGTGGCTTATTCATGCTATATTTGTTTCTATATTTCAGGTACTTCTGTGAAATATACCTGGACAAGACTCTGTATGCCCGTACCTCAATCAAGACAAAAGGGGAAATGCTATTCTGGGGCGAGCAATTTCAATTCAAGTATGTTAATTTTATGTTAATGTAGTATTAGTATAATTCCTAATTTCAGCCTGACATCATTAATATTTATGAACCAATCAGTGATCAATATTTGGACACACCTCCACATTCTGGTTGTTACACAGCTCTGTGATTATCCTTAGTATTCAGGTCTATAAATTATAATGCATAATGGTTGAATTTACAAAATGAATCTTTTTGGTCTTGAGTTTTATTGTTTTTTTTAAACTAAGTCTTGTAAAATCAAAGAAACAAGGTATAAACAAATAAAATAATGTACTTGATTAATCAGTATATGGTTTAACTTCTAGCTTAAACTTAAAACAAGGCTTAGTGCGTTTAATAAAGTAGACTAAAATTTGAAATGAATATGTTGGAGAATTTACACATTTAATAACAGGTAATAATGAAATCCCCGTCAACTTTTACAGAAAGGCGGGATTCCTCTAAATGAGTATGTGCTGTGTCCATTCGTTCATACATTTATTTTTTTTACTTCAGTAACTTGCCATCCATTGAGTTTCTGATAGTCAATCTGTACAGAGAGGCTGACAAGAAGAAAAAGAAGGACAGAAATACACTGGTTGGCTACTCCAAGATCCCAGTATCGGACATCAGCAATAGGCAATATGTAGAAAGATGGTATGACTGACAGTATAATTATAATAGTTTTAAGTAAATTATCTCCCTTTGCCAAAAGTCAACTAATTGAAGAAGATACTGTGGGCATCTAAAGAAGTTTTTAGTGAGCATAATTTGATGCATTTTGATAGTATGTAGGTTTTTTATGTCTGTTGGCAAAGGGAGATAATTTTATTTTGATAAAGGGCGATAATCTTTGATATCTTTTAACCCTTTACTCCAGATACGCGTTTTCCCACACCAATCGCAGAAGGTCTTTGAAAACAGTGCAGAAAACACTGCACAATTTTCCACTGTCAGTTAATATAAACATAATTCACCCAATAATTCAAAAGCCTTCTATATTAGAGGTGTCCAAAAGCGTCTATATTAGAGGTGTCCAAAGGGGTCTATATGAAGTAAAGGGTTAATTTGAAATATATAACCATGCTACATTATGAATAGTTTAGTTGATAGGTTGATTGCACAATTAGCTGAGAGCTTATGGACACAAGGGCTTCTGGAGCCCATTTTTGGGGGAAAAACTAACAGACTGTTGTTTTTAATAGATCGACATGTCCTGCTTAGGATCTAACATCTGACCTCTGGTGTGAGTGGCAAACAATTCTGTCCACTGCACCACTACCCTACACTACAAATTAAACTATAATAAAAAAGGGTAGGGAGAGATTAAACAAGTTATTTTAATATTGATTTATAATGACCATATAATAACTGATCAGTTGAAGAGTTTAGAATAATTTATGTAAATAACAGTGTAAAATATTATTACTAGTGTACTCTAATAGAATCTACATTTAAATGCACTTGTCCTATTTGAATAGGTTTACAACACGTTCGGGGACCGTGGGTAAGGGAGGTAAAGAGAGTAAGACTGACCTGCCATTGATACGACTGAAGGTGCGACATCAGACGGTGCAGATATTGCCAGTCGACCTATACAAGGACCTGTCCGAGGTATTGCAACCTATAATATTATGCTTATATTATTTGAACAGGATCTAAATTCATAACTTACAATTTTGATGATTGTTTAACAGAAAATATTTGTAAATAAAATTTCCTTCCCATAATTTTATGCTAACAAAGATTTGCAAACTGATTAAAATAATTTTGAGTCCCATTAACTCGATTCACAAACTCAAAAGTTTACCCCTGTTATAGAATTGATCTGATGAATTTTAAATAGATACCATGATGTACTGCTGTATAGTTTGTATACATGCTTTAACATGTCAGTTTCAAAAGTATGTAAGTACCCTCAAACAGAAGCAATAAAAATATATATATGCAGATTATGAGAAAATAAAAAAAATGATGCATATTAGATAGGGACCATATTTCAATGAATTTGCTTGTTACTTTCAGTACTTGAGTGAGAATTACGTGACGCTGTGTGACATTCTCGAGCCTCTTGTAAACATCAAGGACAAAGAGGAGATTGCCACAACGCTCATCAATATCATGCAGAAGCTTAACAAGGCCAACGACTTCCTGTGTGAGGTTGTGATGGCCGAGGTGCTACGACTAGGTGCGTATCTTCTATGTTAATTTGCCTTGTTATGTAAGCTGGATAATTTGAAGACAAAAAAGTAGTTTAGTTAAGTGATACTAGAGTAATAATATAGATATTGATAGAGACAAGTCTGTAACTGCTGTCTCTTTATCCCAGAAGCAGTGTCTGAAACAAAACAACAGTAATTTATTTTTATGTTAGAAAGTCTTTTTACTCATGCCCTGTAGTGCCCTTTTTATGTCAATTGCCTTTCACTACTGGATCCAAACACTTTATGTGAGACAATTTGCCAGTTCTTTGCAGGATGGTGGTAATGCTCAGATTTGTCTGGCTGCATAAAACTTTATAGTTGTTATAATTTTTATGATGCCATATAAGGATAAACAGTGCCATCATAGTTTTACTTGCATTTAACATATCAATGGTGCTATCCTTTACCTTTATCTGCTTTTAATGTCATAAAAGTGAGGTTAAAAATATGCATAATAACTTGTAATTGTGCCGTTTTGTCATTGTAGATAACAATCATCTAACGTTCCGAGGTAACAGCATTGCTACAAAAGCCATGGAAGCTCATATGAAACTTGTTGGTGAAAAGGTGGGTGTAGATAATGGTTTTATGTAACTTTTAAAGACACTGAATAAATATCAGATAAACGCTTTGTAACATCTTGTAAACTTATTTGAATTTTCTGAATGTTTTAAGTCACAATGCAATGATCTTGTACAAATATTGAAAAAGTCTTTAAAGACTGACGGGCCCTGAAAATACTGAAGTCTGTTATTTTACTTAAACTCATTAAAGTGCTCAATTTCATACTTAAATAGTGCAGACAATTGAGTTTAAGTAAAATAATGGACCCAAGTGTGTTTGTGAAACAGGGCAGGTGTTTAATAAACTGTGGCAAGATCACTTGCATCTTGATATTCAAAAGCTGTGGCTATAATAAAATGTGTAAAGGTTTGGCTTCTTTTCCGATCTTGGGTCCTTCTTAATCAAGTGGTCTAAGGCACTGTGGTCAAACTGAACTCGGTCTAACTTCATAGTTTGCAAATTGCTTTGCGGAAGGATGGTGGTCACATTCAGATTCATTCTGAAGTCTTCTATCGTTATTAAAAAACTGAATATGCTATTTTTAACATGTGATATGTTTAATATGGCATTTAACCCCATTCTTTGCAGATATTTCTAAAGCTGGACATTAAATGACCCACTTATGGTCTGTAAGCTTTGACTAACTTCATAATATATCTTCAGTTTCAGTGTATACTGTGTTTGAATTTTGATTTGCAATTTAATAAACAGTTCTTGGTTTTAAAACATTAATTTTCTATCTTGCATATTTAAAATCAAAATCAAAACAACACTTTTTATTCCAGTATTTGAATGACATCCTGGGAGAATTTGTCCGTACCATTATTGACTCAGAAGATGACTGTGAGGTAGACCCTACACGTGTTGCCGTGCCCACATTGTTACAACGGAATCAGTCTAATCTACGCATGTTTTGTGATATGGCCTGGGCAAAAATACTCACTTCTTCTTCATTCTTTCCGAGGTAAGGAAGTAATGACAGTATAGTCCTGACAATTGACTTTGGAGATGAGAAAGTTTTTCAGTTATTTCAGGAAGGGCAACGATTCTACTCGAGATTTGGCCAAGATTTTCCTCCACCAGTAATGTCTATGCCATATAACGGGGTACTTACCTGTAATGGTGTTGAAAATGGCATTTATCTCCATTCAGAATTTTTTATTCGAAGAATTTTGACGGAGCGTTAAGGGTTACACCTGTCTGTCCATCATCTGGTTTTTATTGAACAACTTAAGAAAGGGTCTGTATATTTACTTATATTTGATGTGTACTTTTATCATTATAAATTACATGACAAGATTGATATTTGTCTCCTACAAATTTTACAGGAATTATGGCTCTTTTTCAACCAAATTTTTGGTAGCATATTGCGATGGCACCTATGTACTATACACTTCTACTTGTTTATACATATAAAGCAATAGTCATTTTAGACTTTTACAATTAATGATTAAGCTATTATTTATTTTAACTTCCCCCACCCCCACCCAGCCCAAACCTAATCTAATATAAGAAAAAATCTAGTGTTCAGTCATCTATCTCTACCCATGTAATCCTTTAAAAATAAAACCAACCAACTTTCAGTCATTTTTGATCATTTGCTAATGGCTTATTATTATCATTACTGTGTTTTACATTTACTATAATATACCATCTTCATGTGAATATCACTATATCATAAAATTGTCTTCATTTGCAGAGAGCTACGTGATGTGTTTACCAGCTTTCGATGTAGATGTGAAAAAGTAAACAAATCTGACCTCAGTGAAAACCTCATAAGTGCTTCCATATTTCTACGCTTTTTGTGTCCTGCCATCCTGTCACCTAGTCTATTCCATCTGACACAGGAATTCCCATCGGAAAAGGGGGCACGAAACCTCACTTTGATTGCTAAAACCATTCAGACATTGGCCAATTTCTCAAAGTAAGTAAAGGCAGATAACTGGAGCTTTCTCATTAGTGCTTAGAGTAACACAAGTTGCTTCCCTTGTAAAAAGAAAAACAAGAAAATTGTTTATTTATGTGCTGTACTGAGTAGAATGTAAGCCACATTATTTTATTATTATTATTATTACATTGTGCTGAAAATAATAACATAAATTCACCTGCTGATTGAATGTATCTATTATAAATATTGACATATTCTTTAGAATTTCATATTTTTGGCAGTTGGGAGTGTTCTTTTTTTCCAAACTGCCTTAAAAAAACATTTTTCGGAAATACTTTTTAACCAATTAAATTTAAATTTAATCTGATATAAGGTGGTGATTGTTAAATTACTATAAAAGAGCTTGTTGATTTATATCATGTGTAGAATTCTAATTGAATATTTGCACTAGAGACATCTTGAGTCTTTATTTTGCTGTTCAAGCTTTAATTGATACATAGATTATTTATTGATTCTGCAAACCAGTCCACCATAATGTTTTATAGATATAGGTGTATGAAACAAAGGTACAAAGAAGAAAATTTACTTTTACAACGGATAATTTTCTTCATATTTCAATAATGTTTTTATTAAGATTTGTGTTAATTTTTGTCAGGTTTGGAGGTAAGGAAGAGTACATGACATTTATGAATGACTTTGTGGAGGAGGAATGGTGCCATATGAAAGAGTTTTTACATCAAATCTCGGTATGTGGAGTTTTATGTGTTTCTAACTTAGTTCCAGATCATTTTGTCTTCTCATTGAACTCACTCCTCCATTGTTCCCTCTCATAAGAGATTGGACAGCCACTTCATATGAATTATAACATATTTTTACAAAGTGTTAAATTAAAAAAAATGGTACTTTAATATAAAAAAAAATATCACTGCAGTTGCACACAGTTTATAACTAACAATAACTCATAAAAATGTTGATGGCCTTGTGTTGGAGTACCGGGCCCTGGATTGTAGAGTCTTAGTCCAGCATTAAAGGGGAACGCAACCCTGTGTATAAAACAGAATAATATGAATAGCTATGAGTTCAGCTTTCTATTAATAGTATTATTATGCATAAATTCGAGTCCATAAAGATATATCAGCTCGTTTTGTAACGGTCATTTTCGCACATCGACTTTGTGGTGGAAGTCGCCATATTGGATACCTGCGTGACGTCATAACTGCACTTCCGGTTTAAAACATAATTGATTTATACACAACAGCAGATATAGAAACGTGCAATTATAATCACCGGCAAAAGTACTAGCAAGAATAATAAAATGGATTTTAGTAACGGGGAAGGACTTGTGGCCTACAACTTTGAACCAGAAATTTCAGAAGAAGAGTTAAATTAATTAGAAGACGAGAGAAATAGTGAGACGGCACAGTTGTTCACACATGTGAAAGATTTTTGCAGCTGCGAAAACTGTGTATGATGCTTTCGTCTGACGAAAATACGTGCTGCAGATGCAATGACCACACAATTGGAAATTTAGAAGATTTAGAATGTATCACAGAAATAATACAGATATGTCACAGCAATGTCTTATGAAGTTTTCACCCAAAAAGATGATAACTGTTAAACAGTCACACCGATCATGAACCAGAGATCAAACCCGAAACCCATCAATCACGACTCTGACATCTTATCATGTAGCCTGACATTGATGATTGAATTTTTCAAAATAGTAAAATTACCCTTAGCTTGATAAAAAAAGTAATTATTGCCGTCAGTATTGGTGTATTGATGTAGATCCAGGCGAGCCTGCACATTCATGCTGTACTATCAGGGTATATACTGTTTGCTACTCAGTCAATACATTATCAAAAAAAAACATACACTAATTAGACCAGGAATGGAATTTAAGGGAAAATGTTTTGTTACATATATTTACCTGTCTAAGAGAGAATAAGAAATAATATTATATCTCATTTCTTATCGTGTTTAGCTGGTGCGGCCATTGTTGCGTACTGAGAAATGGCTGATAAAATTTTGATTTCATACCCTTTTTAGTAAATTTAGATGAAGCATGAATGAGTTGGGGTGGGGGGGGGGGGGTTGTTTTACATAACTGGCACTGTCTTTTGGTTATTCAAATGGTGTTATTTCCCAATTTGATATATGATGATTATCTATTCTACCAGTTCTCTGAACATATATGAATGTGTCTGCTTATAGGGAGTGTCATATGGATTATAATGTCTACAGGCATATTGCACAAAGTGTATGTTACTGTCCAGCTACTGGCACCCTACTGAGCTTTCATAATTCACACCATGTGGTAATGAAAAATACCCTGCCACAGTGTGCATATTGTACCCTAATAAGCGTAATCACCCCAGGTTTAATGACCCCAGGCTTTATGACAGGATGTTATATCACATAGTATTATGCCTTATTACTAATTTAAACATTTTCAGTTAATAAGGGTTTCAATATCAATGCAAACTTACAAGTAAAAAAATTATGTTATATGATTTTATGAATATTTTTCATAAACTGTATACCAGAACACTATTTTAACAGTAAAAAAAACTTTTCATGTATTAATGAATAAATAAAGGTTTTACTTTATCTTTTTTCATTACGAAGTAGAGGTAGTTCAAATGTCTATTCAAGAATAATGACCTAGTTGACTGTGAAAAGCCATATATCAATAAACTAAATTGCCTATTAATTATAAAATTAATAAAATGAGTTTATGAACAATTAATGGTTGACTAAATATTTAGCATCATTTTTTTGCCATCGAGGGTTTACTGTACAGATGTTCAGTTAACCTAACCACTGTTTCCTGCAAAAGTTAACCAGTACTCGAGCACACCCAGCAACCGCAAGTAACTGATAATTGTTTCACTCGAATCAGCAGTGAGAGACAAATGATATTGAGACACAATGTTGTATGTCAGTCATCACAGAGACTGTCGCCGGGTGGGGATTCGAACTCGAGACACCTGGATTGATAGTTAGACACGTAACTGACTGAGCTAATCGGGCCTGTCACAATTAATTGACCTTAATTTGTATTTTAATAATAACTTTTAGATACCATGTCGTTTTCACACCTTATGTTTTGGCATTTACCTCTTGTTTTTATTGTTAATTGGATTATCACACCTGTTTAAACAGCCTGCAGTTATAAGATTGTGAAAGTTTGCTATATCAATTTCGCAATATTTTGGAAGAGAATATAAAATTACAAATTAAATTTCAGAAATCAGCTGAGCTATATGTTATTAGCACATTTTAAAGAGCTTCCCACTGGATAATATACACTAAGTCTATATGTATGTCGCATATGGTCATCTTCGTACTGAAATCATCAGAAATTGTATGCTTGGGTAGTAGTACGCCAAGGCATTGGTACGCTTCTTTCTGCAATCTTAAGTCCTACCCCAAAGTATTAAGGCGTTTTGCACGTGATGTCACCAGAAGCTTGACACTGAAGCAATGTGAAATCACATATTAGGAAAACTAAACACAACGCTGTCCACAAAACATATCGCATTACTCCACTCACTTATTCCGCTGAAGAAAACAATGTTTAATGGGTTAAGTCCTTCAATTCAGAATCGTTTTCGCGTTTAATTGTCTACCTTCGATGTTCACTAATGCACTGTATATCTGTATATAAACTGATTACGTATATTAGTGTATATACATAAGAGTTTCAGTAGAGAGCAGTCACTAACGACACAATACAATTTGCGCGATAACTAGAACGGAAGTGCAGTTATGACGTCACCGAATACCTCCATCACAAAAGAGCTACAAAATGGCGGCGCCCATAGCATTTAGGAAACGCTTGAAATCATGATATTTAATGTCATTTTTCTCATTTGATAAATTTCGTACAATTAAAATTTGTTGATTTTTGTGTTATTTACATGTCTATTTAACGATAAATAGCCATTTATATTCTGACGTGCGGTACCCTTTAAAGTAATGTTTGCTCTCTCAAGATCCTAATCTAAATAATTGGATTATATGTTGGGGAAATGTGTTCCATTAAAAATGTATTATTACACAAACTAGGGGAGAGCAGACAAACAATAGTTTCATTTTGGTATTATACCCTGTGCTGCGACTGAGCAAGACACCATATCTGCATTAACCTAGAAGACAACAAGTTTTTATTTTTCTTAAGAAATTATTTCACAATCAATGTAAATTATATGTTTTTGACCTAATAAAACAGGTTACATGTGATGATTGATTAACTTAATAAATGTAAGATGTTTATATGTTTTAGTCTCCGGACAACAGTGACAATTTTACGGAATACGATGGTTATATAGACTTGGGCAAAGAAATGTCCATTCTGCATACACTGCTTACAGACACGCTGGAGAGAGCCACAGAGGTATGTACCAAGTTTCTTTTTAACCCTTTATTTCATATAGACGCCTTTGGACACCTAATATAGAAGGCTTTTGAATTATTTGGTGAATTATGTTTATATTAACTGACAGAGTGGAAAACAGTGCAGGAAGTGTTCAGGTTGCTCGTAATGAGCAATCTGAACTCTTCCTGCACTGTTTTCAAAGGCCTTCTGTGATTGGTGCGGGAAAACGCGTATCTATGGAGTTAAGGGTTAAGTACATTTACAAATACAGTCAAACCTCACAGTGTAAGCAGAAACTTGTCTAAAGAAGCACAGTTGCTATTTCCCATTTCTATGCCTTCAGAGCTATCTAACCTGTATTAAGCAATAACCTGTGTTAAAAGGCCATTTTTACTCTTCCATTAACTGGCTACTTAAGACAGGTTTGACTGTAACAAGTTATCCCCAATATGCCCTATAATCTATAAAGGTCTCTTTGATGATTAACCATGGTGACAATTCTCCGCTGTAGTCAGTGACTTTCAGAGATTATATGTGTCTAGCATTGGTTAACAAATCTCTGGAAAGTTGATTAAGTGTTCTGACTGTCGATAAATTACTAATGAAAATGTTGAACAGCAACAACAAACAAAACTAACTACCGGTATATAGGATATTGGTCTGCTAACCTCTTTGAATTATTGGAACAGGGGTGGTATTCACCAACCATTCTTAAGAATATTCTTAGACTTTAACTTTAGAATGCATTTTGAGAAACACACTTAGAGACCATGTATTAAGACCTAACTTTGCAAGCATGTAGGGACACCTAATATAGAGTCATGTAAATTATCACAATTATTTTAACTGTCCTGGTACATTAGATATCTAAGGTTGAAATTTGGATTCAAGCTTAAATCTAAGAATATTCTCAAGAATGGTTGGTGAATATGACACCTGATTGTTATATCATCAGAAACAACAACTGCCAGTACAGATCAAATATGGAATTCCATCATGTATAAGTTTAATGTTAAAGATTTAACATCTGAATTGTTGAGTGTTTGGTGGTATTGTGGTACACTGGATTCAGGATCAGAGGTTGTAGGTTCCATCCTTCACCTCAGCCACTGTCCTTTAGCTAGACACTTTATCTGCATAATTATGCTTAGTAACGGTTTTATCCAGGAAGGCATCTAATGTAGTTTGTCTTCGAGTTTAAATAACTTGTATTTCTATCATAGTAAAATACATGAGGTTTTACTAAACTATTGCAGGAGTCCCTTGAGAAACTCGGCACATTACCAGCGATTCTTACCCAGGTCGCAGAGGATTTGAAAGATCCTAATGTAAATCAGCGTAAACAGAACAACAGAAAAAGCCAACATTACGACAACCTGGTCAACATACAGGCACATATAGATCACACAACATCGCCGACAGAGTTGTTAAGGGACATGTTACGACACTGCGGCGAGTCGCCTGATGAGCTGTCTATATTTCCCTCAAATGGAAACAACCAAAATCAGACATGTGACTCCCCGAGGGGAAGTATTGATAATGCTTCTGCAAAAGATTTAAATATAAGTGACGATTTCGTGTCGACATCATCCTCATCGAAAACGTCGCATTCTGAAGTGTCCAATGTGTCAGTTACTTTACAAAATGTGCATGAATCTCATGTAAATAAATCATGGAACCAAATGGTGAGTGCGGCAGAAATTGTGAACGGAGAATACATTGACTTAATTTCATTCATGGATGAGGATACTAACAATACGTCCATGGAGATGGAGCAGACTGTGAATGGAAGCCAAATGTCCATCAGTCAGGTGTCTACGATTGCATCTTCTGGTTATCAGTCTTTCGGATACAGTCAGTCTAGCTCACCGGTGGATAATTCTAACCATGATGCATCCCACGATGCACCAAAATCTCCAAACAACAACACCCATCATATTCACTCCTCTACCCCATTGTCTTTCTCAAACCCCATGTATCGTCATAACCACCGTGGGGTTTCAATGTCTAGTCAGGCGAAGACGTCATCACCTATCCCACAAGCCTCCAGTAGCAGCTCACTGAGCAGTGAAGAGACTCATACAATTAAAAACTTTAGTCCGGTCAAGGTCAGTAAGACGGAGAATAATCGCACGCCAAGCGAGGCGTTGCTGAAACTTGTTCCGGCATTATCTAGTTCAAGTAGTGCAGAATCTGTCCAGGATAGGGAGAGATTAAATCACAGTGTGTCAAATAACAACATGTGCTCTGGTGTAAATAGTGTAGAACGGCCTAAAGGACCTCGTCATAGCCAGTCAAATAACAATGTATACTCAATAAGTGTCGAAACACATGAACGTCCCAGGCATAGCCAGTCAAACAATAACGTATGTGCTAGTTCAAATGATTCTGTATTAAATACGAACTCGAACAGTCTTAAGAGTTCAAACTCGCGCAAATATGCGCTGGATTTACGCTCCTCTAGTCCCATATTGTCTCAAAGTGCTCATACAAATAGTAATTCTAGTTCAAATAACAACAACAATAATTACTACAACACTATCGGTAGTACGCCGAAACGGCACCATGAACTCTCCCAGAGTGCAGATTTTACGTGCATGACTACACAACGCTACAGTGACCAGCTACGTAGAACTGCAACGGACACAAAAATATCACAGCGGAGTTCTTCACCATACAGTGACAATAATTCTGCCCCGACGTCACCCCGAGGACAGCTGTCACCAGATGATAGTTCACTTTTTCGTAGACTGTCTGCTCAGAATGCCGTTCATATGGGTATACGATCTGTACAAAGGAGAATACATGAGCAGGAAAAAACAAAGCAAGAGGTGTGTTATGGTTTTTATATATTTATTTTATATACTTAGATACTTAAAAACTTAAATCTAAGAGAGCATCCCTGTGATCATGATTTAAGACTCAATCCAGTAAAATATCATATGGTTTCCCTGTCATTCATTAAACATATTTAAATAACCTGTCAAAACTCAATTAACCGGTAAGTTTTTACATATTTAAGAAAATATTTGTGAAACAATTAAGGGCCTTCATACATACTGGGTGTTTAAATTGCAAATATTTGCATCATGTTCAGGGCTAGAATTTAACTTTTTTGTGCACTGGCAATTTTGGCCAGTGCCTAAAATTTCAACTGGCTAAATTTGAAACCCAACTAGCCAAACCAATTTTCGCAGAAACTTGTAGTCCTAAATGTCTTAATAAACCCAAAATTAATTGTTTCAAAGCCTGCATGTTATTTAATATGCATTATTAGCTTTTTTTAATTTATAGACAATGGTATCAAGGTTATTATATATGTAAAGGTACAATTCAAAGCAGTACTTTACAAAACAAAATATTTAAAAAAATAAAATTGTCTTTGTTATTTATTATACTACTAATTAATGCATACAATGATATATCATAAATAAACACTTTTAACTAAACCAAAATATGAATCATGGATTCAACAATAACAAGTGTACAAAGAGGCTGAGATTGAGACATACACACATTTCTATTTATAGAATTAATATAGCCAATGGCCTTTCGTTTTAAAATAAGATCTAGATCTAGCCAAGGACAATTGTTTAACATGTGTAAATGTTGTGATATCGTAGTAATATAGTTTAATTATTATTGATGATCTGTCGATCGCGGTGGTTTCTACAATTGACACACCATTTTGTCATTGACAAGTTTATAACCCAGTGTGATAATGAGCTGTCACTCCCATTTCATTACAGTATTAACAGAAGGATTATTTCTCTTTTTTCTTATTGGGACTCACTTTCAATTGCCGGTTAAATGGAGAAAAAGATGTTATTTTATCAGCCATTTTAACAGCTGACAAAATATGTAAACAATAAATTTGACGGGTATCAACTTTACTTTTATTTTATAGAGTGAGTGCGCGATCGATCAAACTAGACGCAGTCTACTCATTATGTTGTTGACGGGTTTTAACTTTCCTTCCGTTTTGCAGAATGAACTTGAGATAAAAAACAATTGGACGCAGTCTACACATATTATATATAAATATTTAATACATGTCATTGACAATAGTGCTGCTAGGGGGTAATTTGGCGCGAGAAGCAAAAGAAATTTGGTAAAATTGACAAGAACTCGTTATTTTTACCAGGATAATACTTGTTTATTTTCAAAAATCAATAAAATGAATAAAATAAATAATTTTCTCAACTTGAAATCCACTCGCAAAAAAATGCCAGTTTAAGTAATTTCAACTCGCATTTTCAAAATACAGCTCGCATTTTGCGAGTGGCGAGTGCTTAAATTCGAGCCCTGATGTTTATATTATGCAATTTTTTCTTCAGAAATAGTGTCCAGTTAAAAGTAAAAAAGATATCTAGTATGATTCAGTCACTTTTACATATTAATAACCTTTTCCTAACAAGTCACTAGTAAAATTTGATATGTAGTATTATTTCAGCCAATCAAATACACTTTTCCATATTAATAACCTTACCCTAACTAGTCACTAGTAAAATTTGATATGTAGTATTATTTCAGCCAATCAAATACACTTTTCCATATTAATAACCTTATCCTAACTAATCACTAGTAAAATTTGATATGTATTATGATTTCAGCCAATCAGATACACTTTTCCATATTAATATCCTTATCTTAACCAATCATATGCCATGTAACATATTTCAGTATGAGTGTGAAGTGAATGTACTGAAGCAGCAGTTACAGGAGGCACAGCAGAGGTTAAAGATGGCAGAGGATCGTCTCCAGGATCATGAGACGGAAACGGTTCAACTCTCGTCTGATTGGCAGACGAGACTTGTGGAAAGTGAAGAGAGAATGAAAAAACAACAGGCAGAGAAAGATGATCAAATGAAGAACATTATTCAGAGGTAATTGTTCTGAGGTTTTATAAATGATATCTAATTAGGAATACTATAAATCGTTGAAGTTAACCGGTATCTATATTTTTTGTTATTAACTTCATCAACAGTTTCCTTGGGCCAGTTTATGTCACCGACATCTTTTTTGTATTGCCAGCAAACAAGTGAAATTCCTTGAATATTGGAAGTTTATACTGCATTTTCTACTTTTCCTTTGGGGCCTGGTTCTTACTGCTTCTTGAAAAACAGTTTAAATATGTCTTTAATCGATTGATCAGCTTATATTTTTGATTTATTGTTTTTCCTCTAAGAGTTACATTGATTATAAAAAATAAAAAAAACTGCCTCAGAAATTAGGAAATAACAAAATAGGAATGCTGACAATAACGATAATTGATACAACATTTCAGTTTAGACAAATTTTGTTTGGTCAAGATTGAGATTCTCAGACCTGTATACCATTGTATGGTGGCAAATGTTTACAGTTAAAAAATGATTCAGAATTGATGATGCAGGTAATTGTTATTTATCACGCTGTTCCAGAAAACTGTGATGTTAATCTTTGTTCCTCAAATAAAAAGAAGTATTTTAATCAAGTGTAACAGTTTGGATATAAAATAATTGTGAAACAGCGAAATCTAGATTTATTACTTTTCCAAGATCTACATAAATCTTTAATTCATATGAAGTTAACCTTTAAAATAAGTTTCGTGCATGTCTAATCAGTATTCATGGGAAGTTGTTTGAAACCAATCAAACAATTTAGACAAGGGTTTTTTTGTCACACAGGGGTTCCTCTAAGGTAGAGTGGTCTTGGCAAGGCACTGTCTTCTATTGACCACTTACCTATCAAGGGTTTGAGCCCAGTTCAGTCCAAAAACTCAGGAAGGATTGTGGTTCTACTCAAATGTCATATATAGCCTGTCATGTGTTGAAAAAAGCATTAAACTCATTCTGAACAATTACAAAATTAGGAATAATGTTCAAGTATAAGAAGATACTATTTTGTTATTTTACTTTTTGTAATCATAAAGATAAACTTTCAAAGACAAAAATGAATACAAAATTCTTAAATTCAAATTTGAATATATTGAGCATGGAATGTTTGCATTTATATTTTTTTTATTAAATTGATGAAACAGAATTAATCAATTGGTAAAATGGCAAAGATTTGAGATGATTTGGTTCAGAATGGTTTGACATTTTATCACCTTTCAATAACAGTAAATTGTAATTCATTTGAGAATGGTATTGTAAATAGTTGCATCATCTGCATTTAGTGTGATGTATGTGTATATCCATATATAATATGCAATGCACATTTGGAGACTGAAGTGTTGTACTACAGCTTGCCTTACTAACATCAGTATCATACTTGTATTGTTAAATTTGCTGCCGATAGTGTCGACTTGAATGTAACCAGTAGATTTATATCATGATTTTAGTCAGTTAATTGCTCGTTTGTAGATCTTTAAAGTTTATAATTTCCAATATAGCAGCTAGTTTTGTGAGTTAGTACAATATATAATATATAAAACAGGAAGTGCATGGTGGTCCAGTGGTAAAGCATCAAACCCATGATCTGAGGCTTGTGGGTTCAGTCCACACCTGTGGCCATTTGTGGTGTCCTTGAGCAAGACACTTTTCCGCATATGCTTAGTACTGGTTCTAACCAGGAAGAGTGTGATTTGTATAAATTGTAATACCAAATCAAAGTAATATAAATAAGTTTATTTAGCGAGGCAATTGTTTAGTGTATTGGGTATCAGCCACTCACACCAGGTATCCTTGATCTTAGACTCAGAATCTTGCAATCAACACCAAGTACTGGTTCTACCTAGGTAACATTCAACACCAAGTACTGGTTCTACCTAGGTAACAGCCAACACCAAGTACTGGTTCTACCCAGGAAACAGTCATCACCAAGTACTGGTTTTGCCCAGGAAGCAGTTGACACCAAGTACTGTTTCTACTAAGGAAACAGTCAACACCAAGCATGGTCTATGCAGGAAACAGTCAACACCAAGTACTGTTTCTAACAAGGAAACAGTCAACACCAAGTACTGGTTCTACCCAGGAAACAGTCAACACCAAGTACTGTTTCTACCCAGGAAACAGTCAACATCAAGTACTGGTACTACCCAGGAAACAGTCAACACCAAGTACTGTTTCTACCCAGGAAACAGTCAACATCAAGTACTGGTACTACCCAGGAAACAGTCAACACCAAGTACTGTTTCTACCCATGAAACAGTCAACACCAAGCATGGTCTAAGCAGGAAACAGTCAACATCAAGTACTGTTTCTACCCAGGAAACAGTCAACACCAAGCATGGTCTATGCAGGAAACAGAAAACACCAAGTACTGGTACTACCCAGGAAACAGTCAACACCAAGTACTGTTTCTACCCAGGAAACAGTCAACACCAAGCATGGTCTATGCAGGAAACAGTCGACACCAAGTACTGTTTCTACCCAGGAAACAGTCAACACCAAGCATGGTCTATGCAGGAAACAGTCAACACCAAGTACTGGTACTACCAAGGAAACAAATTAAAGAGCAATTTACTAAAGCTCTGAACTTACACAAAAGCTCCAATCTTTAATGCTATCAAGCTAGATCAATTATATAAGTCATTATAAATCATCTACTTTAAACAAGTTATTTTGTTGGGAAAACTTTACCATATGAAATGATATTGATAGAACAAATGATACAACATTATATTGCTGGTTTTTATTCATGACGGTTGTTCCTATGTCATAAACATTGACCTCTATAATTTATGTTTGCCTCAAATGAATTAATTCATATCAAAGTTGGCATGTTTGTGACATTATTCTTATGTTGAATCATCATTTGAGTGTTTGTTTAGAAACTCTTTTTCTAATATAAGGTAAGGTGTATGATAAAAATGGTACTACAGGACATTGGTACTTATTTTTTGGCTTAAATAAAAATCATTGCATATTCTTTAATTTAGACCATCTTTAGACACCCATCTCTAAGGTCCAATTTGTTCATACAACTTGGAACCTGACTGATTCTCTAACTCCATTTAAACAGTGCAAGTAACCAGTCTATATTGAGGCAGCCAATCGATGGAGACTAACCCAACAAAATGCCGGACTGGTTTACAGTTTGTTCATGGTTTGTTTCATGTGTTATGGCTTTTTTGCTTGTCGTGTTAATACTAGCATGCCCTCCTCCTGCTATACTTATCACCATATCATCAGAGGTTTTCCAAATGATTGTGCTATAACTTTAAGATTTAATTAAATTATAAAAAATATAAAACAGTAAAAACTATGACATAGCAGCTAATGTCATATGTGTCAGAGTGTTGTGGGTTCAATCTCCTTCAGGCCATGTGTGGTGTCTTTGAACAAGACATTTTATTTATGTGTGCTGAATACTGGGTTCATCCAGCTTCTGCACAACATTGAATTGTATAAGTTAAGAACTTGTTTCACAATTGATGAAAAATAAATAAACAAACTATAGAGGTGTCAATGAGTATTGTTGTTCATATCAAAGATAAAACAAGGTCTTTTATAATTGTAAATTATCACTCTTGTTACTTTTTTTGGCAGAACCGGTAGTAAGCAAATGTGGATAAAATGTACACCACACATTGTCTTGTTGGAGGATTGAACCCACAGATCCAAGGTTGATACATTATATTGCTGTGAAAGATAAAATGGGAAAATATATTCTTGTTAAGATGGGTCACATTTCCTTTTCACTGTAAACTTGACAATATGGTATGTAACTGTTGTCATATCATGTTGTCATGGTTGCAATAACACCTCCAACTAGACTGTCTTAAGATGTATAGCTTTCCACTACACAAAGAGAAAATTTGGAAAAAGAATTCACAAAATTTCAATTGCAGAGCTTCATAATTTTGTATCATGTCTGCTCCCTGCATGGAATGCTTGAAGACTAATCTACACAGAATTTGCCACATTGTACCTAATCTCAATATTGAGATGAGCCACATAATGTACTCGAGATCAGCGTCGCAAGTGCAAAATACTAAATAAAATGCTTGTGCTAATCAACTGACAGTATATTGGTATGTGCTGGGCTTGTTTAGCGTATGTAGCAATTTTCATTGTCATGTTGATTGATTGATTGAATATTTAGCGTCATTTTTATGCCATCGAAGGCTAACAGATGATCAGTTAACCTAACCACTGTTTCCTGGGATTAACCAGTACTCGAGCACACCCTGTCTCCGCAAGTAACTGATAACTTTCCCACTTGAATCAGTGGTGAAAGACGAATGATAATGAGACACAATGTTGTATACCAATCATTATGGAGATTGTTGCCAGGCGGGGGAATCGAACTCACGACCCCTGGATTGATAGCCAGATGTGTAACCGACTGAGCTAATCGGGCCCGGCTTTGTCATGTTGAGAAAATAGTTATGTAGTAGCTTTTTATAGCTTTTTTAAATTGATTAGAAAAAATGTTAAATAAGTTTGCACTGGTCCCATTGTATATGTCTGAGCCATTACACCTGTCCTTGTTCTGTAGTAGGAATCTCTTGATTCTTGTACACAATTTAAAACGAATTTGCTCACACATTTTTTTTTTTTTTCCTATTGGGATAATAAGTTTGGAATAGCATCATCATGCAGTTTACTTTATTTCCCCATGTTTAGTATTTCTATTAGAATCTTGTGTTTAGAATGCACTGTATGTTTTGCTATTTTGCAGTCCATAGTTTTTAGTTCTATTTGTTTATGTTTGGTTTATTTGAAACTTTGTTGTACTAGCTCCAACCTGGATTTTGGTCGTTACTATGGAAACAGTAAAAGAGAAGATAAACTTCAATAATATTCACCATTTAAATACTTATATTATCGTTATTGTATCCTTGTAACCACAACAACAAACAAAAATATTGACATGCTCAGCAGGTCTCATAACAGACATGTGCCGGAAATATTAAAAGAATGATCGAAACTAACCAAATGAAACAATGTTGTGACAGTTTGTAGACTCGTTAATAATGCTGCCCATTAATATTGAAAATTATAAATACCGGATCAGACAACTACAGTGAAAGTTTCGTTTTATAGAATGTTAGTATTAGAAGACATTAATATTGGGAGTGTGGACTAGTAATGAGGTAGTTTGTTAGTGCTTTGCTTCCAAATCACATCAAATGCAGTATTTATAGACTACTGCATGGTCTTCATTGTACAATTATTGAACTCAGACGGAATTAGTTTTTAGTGAAAAAAATCAAATGTTTTTATTTTGTCGAAGTAATCACACAGCCCTCCGTTCAAACACTCTTCAAGGTTTTGTCCCAGATTTTCACAGTTGTGCTGTTTTATCACTTAATTTTTGTCTTTTTAATTGTATAAATATGGGTAGGAGGTGGGGGGAGTTGTGGACCGTTAGATGGTCGAGTTGGGGACATCATCAGTAGTATTTTGCAATTATACTATAATATATTGAGTTTAAATAATTATATGTATATATGACATTATATATGATAATCAATCTAAGGCCAGACAAATTACCTGTATTTAAGGTTACTTGACCAAAAAATAGGGTAGGAAATTTTTTCATGTTTTTTTTTTTTCTAATTTTTATTTCATGGAGAAAATATCATAATAATAAACTGTTATAAAGCAAATTGTTTGTTTTTTTGACACATAAACCAGATTCATTCCACAGTTTTTCATACTTTTACTTTTAAAGAAAAACAAATTTTCAAGATGAAAAAAAATGAAAAAAACTTTAGTATCAGGATTCAATTTTAGGACCGGTCACGTAACCCTTTTTCTGGCATAATGTGTATGACTGTGTACAATGAAAGTAACCAGTCTCCTTCTTTTTCCATCAGTGTTCTCTTACAATATCTTTTTCTCAACGTCACTCATAATGTATCATCTTCTCCACCATCATTTCTGTTGTCTTCTTTATCATCATCATGTCTGTCATTACCATTATAATAATTATCACCATCTTTATTAACATTATTATCATTGTCATCACCTTCATTATTATTGTCATTATCATCATTTCTGTCATCTTCATCATCATTTCTGTCATTTTCATCATCATTTCTGTCATCTTCATCATCATTTTTGTCATCTTCATCATCATTTCTGTCATCTTCATCATCATTTCAGTCATCTTCATCATCATTTTTGTCATCTTCATCATTTCTGTCATCTTCATCATCATTTCTGTCATCTTCATCATCATTTCTGTCATCTTCATCATCATTGACATCACCATGATAATCATTATCACCATCATCATCATCATTATCATCAGCCTTGCCATAATTTTTTTCACGGCTATCATCTTAATGATTTTCATCATCACTACCACCACAACGCTCCTGATTCCCGTGTCCTTTCCTTCTCAGTATTGTACAAAAAACTGCATATTTGCTATTGCTTTGTAATGATGAGCTTTTCTTATGGTTATAAACTGTGTTTGTTATATGTTCCACGTACATCGTATCACTTGCAATAGTACCGTCAGTGTCACTTATTCCTCTTTTCTTATTTCTAATGTTTATTAAGAGAACCATTCCTGTTCTGTATAAACGTAATCAGAGCTGAATGTATTTTTGTGTTAAAAATAATTTTTTTATCATATCAAAACAAATAATGGTACAATTATTTGAACTACCTGTAAATAAAAAAAAATATTGCTCTTCAATGAATTATATAATTTTATATTTTTCAAAAAATCTCCAGGATTCACTTGTTCCAATAAATAGGAGAACTACCAAACTTAATTACTTTTAAGGCCTTATTACAAATGGCTAGAATTTCAACACGATTTTGATGACTGGTAATTTAATTACATTTTTGATATAGTAGTGAAGTTTTGGCAGTATGATTAAAGACCAAATTTATGTTTTGAATGGAATTTTCTTACTGCGTTTTAATGATTTAATTTTCTTTTTTTATCTAATTTTCTAGTATTCATATAAAGATAAGGATGATTGCTTTCTTTATGTTCACCATGGTTTCTGTGTGTATTTACAGATTAATTCATGTAGAAGATGAGCTACGAGATGAACAAGAAGAGATGCAGAAGACAGTCGCACATAAACAGAAAGTTATAGAGGCACAAGAGAGACGCATACAGTCCCTGGACATCGCCAACAACAAACTCGTTGTTGCCCTTAATCAACTGAAGGAACATTACAATGCAACGGCAAGGAATGGCGTGACTGGACCACTCAAAGCTAAAATGTCATCAGATATTGGTGCATTCAAAACTAGTTCTTGTTGAAATATATCCATGGTCAAGGCTTCATAAAATACACATTGGTTAGCAGCCATTGGCCCATTTAGATGACTAAGGCTATGCTTCTTTTTATTTGTTGGTTTGTTGGAACCCATCTCCTTTATTTTCTAATTTATTAAAAATCTAAAAAAAAAGAAAAATTACAGTTATATCAATACATTTTTTTTTGTTTTGGCAATATTACTAACTAAACAAATGTAGGAACAATTAAACAAACTAAAGATTTCCTTGAAAAAAAAACAAAAAAACGTTTCTACACAAAAATCATTGTTATTAAGATTTAACCAATAAAATTAGAAAATATCTGAATTTGTTATATTAATTTGGTTACACTCTCATTCCAAAATTTTGACCCAATGGGTCTTTTTATCAAATATAAGTTTATCTAAATTTGACTTTGATGTTTAGTTTGTTAATAAAAAACAACCAATTAAACAGAATATTATTGACCATTTTTTCAACCAACAAATAAAAAAAAGTCTTGTTTCAATGTAGTTATGCATTTATATAACTATGAAAGTATACAAGACATTATTTTATTGTTTTTGGTGTGTGGATGATTTGCTAGAGCTGCATAATTAGCATCTAAAAAAGGTTGTTAAATTTTTGGTATTTAAAAGTATTATAGTGCTGAAATAGTTTTCTATAACTGAATGTTGATAATTATTATTTCTTTATTGAATCCTTCATCGATGAAATATATATAATAAAAAAAGTTAAATAAATTTAACACATTTAAAATATCTGATTTCTTTTAAATGTAAACCTTCTCAGTTTAAAGTCCCCAACTGCTTTAGTTAAATGGTGAAGTGAAAAAAAAAAAAATGTACTTGATATACATTGTGGCAAGACTTAACTATTGCTTCTGATGAATTTGAAATAAATTGGCCAGCTGAGGAATAGATTATATAGTTGCTTAATGAACCAAGCAGTTTGTAGCAGCTAGCTTAAAGTATCACTGTCTTGTTTAAACATGGAGAGTTCTACCGAGTCTGACTGGTTTAAGGCAGTCTCAAGATTATTAAGAAAAACAACCCTGGTTTCTTAGGTTTTGGGTTAACTCCAAAAACTTCATTTGAGAATGTTGTTGAAATTTTGCAAAAAATCCGTTGTTCTTCGCAGATTCATAATGAGGTCTGTCTCCACATAATTTAATAGTTTGCAGTGTGTGGAAAATGGCGTATAACTCGATTGTTTAAACTTGTAGGGCAATTGAACATTTGACGGAGAAGGATTAATGATTTGAGTTATTCTGTAATTTGAATGGTGGAGTTCCAATTATAGTTTTGTATTATGGCGAGACGATTTCCATTTTGCCTAATTGTGATAACGCATGTTATTCTGTAGTAAATATATATGTAAATCATTCATACAAATGGCATACCTTTGTTCTGCAGATATTTGCTTGTGGCAGATTGTTGGCTGCTGGTTGCAGATGTTGAGAAATCCATTTATTTATTTTTTTTGTTGGTATTGAAAATTTAATTTAAATGATAACTTTGTGATTTCAGTCTTTGGAAATAAGGTGATTTGATCTTATTGTGTAATTGGCCAATTTTAGAAAGTCTTTTTTTGTAAATAAGCTTGAAGTAGGCGTCATGATTGTCAAGTTTTGGTCATCAAAATGTGGGTAGTTATGGGAGTTGAAGAAAACCTGACTAAAATTGATTCTATATATTTAAAGAGTGCACTGTTGCAGTCGAATTTTACTTATGATTGCTCATTAAACCAATTTTTACATCTGTAAATATATACCTGTAACTACGTGAAAATGTTATTTTTCCAATTTGTATCTCAAAGCTTCATATTTAAGAATGTACTAATGGTTTTTATAAAACTAGTTCCCAAAATATGAGTAAAAATTCTTAAAAAAAACATACACATTGATATTGTGTTTATTTTTTCACTATGGTGCCAATAAAGACTGATGAAAATAAAATATTTGTTACACTATTTTTTGTTATATTATGACAACAAATAAACCAAATTAAATGCTTTGTCAAAGTTTAAACATTTACAAGAGTTACCTCCCTGTCCCAGTAGAATCAAAAATGTATATTAAAGGTTTTGCACATATTCTAATATCTATATAATTTTCAGAAATAGAGCTGGTTAAATTATATCAGACTTGCCTTTAAGAAAGGGATATTATTCTAATTGCTTTCAAATATATGTCTATATTTTTGAGATTTAAACAAAATGTGTGAAATAAAAATACTGGTCATACATAAGCTCAGTCGGTAGCTTGTCTGACTTACAATCTAGGGGTCATGAGTTGAATCCCCGCCTGGCCACAGCCTCCGTGAAGATTGATATGCGGCATTGCCTCTCATTGTCATTTGTCTCATCACTAATTCAAGTGGGTTAGTTATCAGTTTCTTGTGTAGATTGGAAATGATGGAGTACTGGTTAACTTTCCAGGATCCCAGGAAAAAGTTGTTAGGTTAACTGATCGTCTGTAGCCCTCGAATGCATAAAAATGAGCTAAATATTGATTCAGTAAAGGTTCAAAGTTTAAACGATAGTGCTGACTATGTAAACCAAGTGTTATAAATGTGAAATTGTTTTGTTATTATACGGATAGGTATATAGGTTTGAGTTGCTGTACATATTGTTTATAGAACTATATTTATGATGGATGTGATGATGGGTGTCGCAAGAGAGAGTTGATAAAAAAAATCTTGTTACATTTAAAACGGGCTAACACACACAAATGAACATGATCTAATTAAATTTTCACTATGGTTTCTTTTTAAATTTTAAAACTATGACTTTAATACTATGATGGCTTGTGTATAATACCGATAGCTAGAAAACAAGGTCATAATTAATTAGAGGTCAAAGAAAACATTTACAATGGCCTGAAAGTACCTAGATATTATATTCTTTGTTATAAACTTGCATTGAACAAGATTAGACATCAGTTATTTAGACCAGCTGAAATTAAATTAATTGTGATTGATAAATAAGAAAGTTTTTTTTTTTATAACTTTAGGTGCCTGTTTCACTGTCCTTCATAGGTTTACATATTTCTTGATGTAAAATTTGAAGTGACACAAAAAATCATTATATATATGGTTACAGTTTTACTAACATCATAATGAGAACTTACAAAAGTCTTGTAAATAATATTCCATTAAAAAAATGTGCAACTTTGTGTTGTGTTAATGTGTATGTGTCTTCATTTTGTGTACAAAAATCTTAGAATTACGAAGGTCTGTGAAATGGACGCCTACTGATTTGAAAGAAAAATATTTCTAATCTACACTGCCTGTGTTGGCCTTATTTTATGTATCAAACTTATTTCTCTCTGAGTGACACACATATAGCGTCCTATTTTGTTTGTTTGAAGGAACGTTACAATACCAATAAAAAGTGCAATGTCATTATTATAATAGATGTAATCACAGTTCATATTTTGTTTGTTTATTTGTTTGTTTGTTTGCCATGTGTTCTGTTCATCCTGTACAACCAATTGGCTATATATCCTATATCATCATACACACTTTATATAAACTATAGATTATATAAAGACTGGGCAATTTTGAAACAGGTTTTCTCCCTTGATTTTGGAAAAGTTAATGTTAGAAACAATTCTGAGAGTTGTATTCATTGATGTTTCTGTATATTATATTTTCTACATTACCTACCATCAACTATAAATAGTCTTAAATTTATCACAAATCCATTGCAGAGTAACAGATTATTTACTGAGAGTTGTCTCTCTTCTATCATGGATTACCACTTCAGGAAACTTGATTTGAACATTTCATTAAAGAATTGTTAAGGGTATTAATATGTTATATATCAATTGAGAGTTTGTTTACAAACTGTCATTAAACATAACACAAAATCTTAGTTCATTTCAACGTTTTTCTAATTGAATTTGCCAGTGATTTGCTGTATATTTAGATTTCTACTGAATACTGTTGTACAACATTACAAGACTATCCATTATATGGTACAGTATATCCGTTATATGGTACAGTATATTAGTTATATGGTACAGTATATCAGTTATATGGTACAGTATATCTGTTATATGGTACAGTATATCAGTTATATGGTACAGTATATCAGTTATATGGTACAGTATATCTGTTATATGGTACAGTATATCAGTTATATGGTACAGTATATTTATATAGGTATGGAATCCGCTTGTAACTGAGATATCTAACACTGCCCAGGTTATTTTATAGATCTGATGTATATATAGCCATTCATGAACTTGCAAAAATAAAAACTTGTTAAAACTTATTTGCAGAAGTTGTTACATTTATTTTTAATTCCACTTTTACATGACATGCACTTTCCATATTCTGTGTCAGTGTGCATTTGTTTGCAGCTTTGCTCTGTTGAGCCATCCTGCACGCCCTGTGTCCGTTGTCTTTCAACTCTCAGGTTATGTGCAGTTAAACCTGCATTTATCATCACCAAACTTGCATAAGTAGTAGTTGCACAATAAAAACAAGAGCTGTCGGAGAACACCGTCGACCAGAGAACAGCGTTAACTTTACTATTCTAGCCCTGTCATAGATAGTTTTAAATATCTTTATTCAGAAAAACAGACGTCTTTATTAATCAAATCATCTTTAATAGCAGAAAAATAGTAAATAAATGTATGTGGGGGTGGAGGTGATGAGGGGAACAGTACCAAAGGTTTTTGCTGTAATAAATCATCAAACTGGAGTTGTTGATATTTGATAGAGGACCTTGTAGATGCTCGATACAAGGTGTAAATAATTTCCCTAAATGTACAATATTTTGGGGCACCATCAATAACTAAATTTATATATATATATATATACATTTGCAAATCATTTTTGCCATGAATGATTTATTTTTATGATAAATACTTTTATGAAAGTTGCAAGGCCTGAATAAAACATTTTATTTGTTCTGATGTAGACTTGTTTATTTGTAGAATGTTATTCAGCTTATTACAGTTTTTCCCCCAACTGGTAAGCTGAACTCTAAGCTCGTACTCGTGAACATCTGCAATCATGAATCGCCCAATAAGATAAACATTCAACTTTAAATTGTTTGCTATTTATTTCTGACCTACATAAGGAGTTGCGGTGGTCTATTAATGGTAGCATGCTTGCTCTAAGACCCAGAGGTCCCTGGATTGATTCTGGATAGGGTTTCGTCTGAAGTTATTCAAATGCACCCCCACAGTACCTTATTTGGGCTAGGTACTGTGAATGCATGCAATCCTTCTAAAGGCAGTTGCCTTGTGTAATGGGAGAGTCAGACCAAATGCACATAAAAAGTCACTGAACTCCAGTGATTCGCATGCCCGTAAAACTGCATGTTGTTCCTGCACATATTCCTCACAAGAAGGTGAATGGATGGATGGATGGGTGGGTGGGTGGATGTATGGATGGATTTTGGGTGGATGGATGGATGGATGGATGGATGGATGGATGGATGGATGGACGGAAGTTCTCACGAATAGGTATTTAAGTGGCTTCTTTGCGTCAATCTTATTACTTGTGTGGCTAAATTTTAGATAATTTTAGCCACATAAGAGAAAAAAACCCACATAAATGCTGTTTTTAAGTGGCTATAAACAGCCACGTAATTATTTTTCAACTGCTTTTCAACTGTCCATAAAAATTACTAACCCTAGACACTTAACTACCCATTTGTGTGCCCAAACGGACAATATGGGATGGATGGATGGATGGAATTTATTTTGATAATATTTCAGTACAACTTTTTTGTGATGAATAATCTTTTATTCCATGTAAGAAATAATACATTGTTATGCAAAAAATGTTCAGGTATCAATACAGATGTTACTTATGTGATGCAAAGTTTTCTGTCAAAGCTGAAACTTAACATATAATATGGTAACTGTTAGTAACAGAACATTAATACAATGTCTTACAAGTGCATGTAACAATTTAAATTTGAGTATAAAGAAATCAAGATGAATTAAAGAAAGTAAAAAAAATGAGAAAAGATAAAAATAGAATTTTCCAGACGTATGCACGGTATATTTTTCATAATTCTAGTTTACATGTTTCCCCATTTGATTTCATGAAATTTAAATTTGTTTTTGTTTATTGCAATAAATCTTTCTATCTAAGTATTATATAAATAGTAAAAGCTAAAATATGTTAAATACAAAATTCATGGACTTGAGTCCAAAAGTCTCGTAGAAAATGACATTCTCAGAACAAATGTTTTATAGTTTCCGGATGATTATCACAAAAATCACATAGATTTGAATTAACCATTTTACATTTATATAAAATTGGTTAGTAGGTGAAATTCTCATGATGTATTTGTATTGCAATTATCTTAGTTTTGTATCTATTGTTCTGTTGAAATGTAGACAATGAATAGTTTTTCGGTTAAGGTTGTAAATATTTCTTCCCATTTAAGATGAGGCTTTATTTCATTAGCAATTTACTGTAATTGCGTATTATACAACATTTATTTGGAGATTTGTACTTCTTCACTTTATGTAATTATGGTGTTTTCAGTTTCTATTATATTATCTGAAATAGTTTAGAAGTTCTGAACTTCTTATATTGCCTGTATAATTGTTAATCTTTTAACTGTATAAAACGTCTCGTGTCTAGAATCATATATATCATTTATTGTTTTAATCCCTAGCTGTTACAACAACTGCTATTACTTTTTATGAAAGATTTATTCAATATGTATTGTTTTACTGAATTACCATCTTCACTATTAGAGTTGAAACACTTTTTGACCATGATTCTATAAATATGTTAAACAAAAAAAATATTGGTGGAACCGATGGATGCTCTCCAAGTGAGTGTTTGACTCTATACCATATTCCCTTAGTGCTGATGTCACAGACTCAATTAAAAGGCCATAACTCTGTGACGAAATCATCAAACCGGAACACAAAGACAATATGCACATCTGCACTTAATAATGATGCATCCTAGCAAGTTTCATAAAATCCCAACCAGAGGTTGTAGAAAAATAGCCCGGACAAGAACTTGGGGATGCACGGATGGACGCACGAAGTGGCGACTATATGCTTCCCCCCTCTGGGGGAGCATAATAAAATAGAATAGAGAATAACCATCTTTACTACTGAAGTTACTCTGGAAGGTGCAAGTCCATCATTGATTTTTGTCAATTATTCTATAGTAAATAAAAAAAGTTTGAAGGCTTGTCATTCATAGAAAGACCCAAAAGAAAGAAGTGAAACTTACATGTTATTGTATGACAACCTCTCGTCTACCAAAATATGATGAGAAAATACTTTTTTTCTGTTCATTGTGTACACTGTTGGCAAAGTGAAAGTAGATTTCTGATATCATGTATTCATACCCCAATTTCCAAGCATCAATTTTTTTTTAAATTCACAATTCACACAAGACAATGCTTTCAAAATACATCAATAATGCCATTCAATTAAAAAATGAGCATTAAATAAGGAAAATGTATTTTTAAAGAAGAAGAAACAAAGATTATTTATAACAGCCATTATGCGACTACGACATGGAAGCATTTCCTGTTTCTAATGGTGATATACTATGCCTAAAGATGCAATGTTTGTCATGTTTTTCCATTGAAGACTTGTATGTATACTTCCATGCAATTGTGAAATTTTGGATAATCGTATACATTTTTTTATTAAAATTTATTTTTAACATTCGTAAACTCAAAGCCAAATGTTAATGCATGCAAAGTCTAAGATTACAAGAAATTCAATACTATGCTTTGTATTTCACAATGAACTGTGTTTGGCAGATTGTCAATTCATTGTTACACTTCACAGTCCTGCATTAAGATGGCAAAACTATTTTACCCAATCCTGTCACATTGTTGTTAACAAGTTATACTAATAGAAGCAAACAAATAATACACATAATAAATACTGGGTCTGAGTACAGCAAACAATTTTTTTTAAGGATGGCCTTACAGTATCATTAGCGATAATAAGAAAGGCCATAATTTGTTTGCAGAGTTATACATACATTGTGCATACATGTGTTTATTAGAACCTAACATGTAGAAAAATAACATACACGTACCACTAAAACATACTTCTCTGTACCAAATGTTGATAAAATAGCATGCAAAGAATTAATAATTTGGCAAATTAATTATTCAAATTTCACAGGCAACTGATTTCTTTTACATAAAATATAAGGTTTATGTAACATTAGATGTTTAATAATGTTTTAAACATGCAAAATGATCTTGAATTCAAAACATTGCAGTTTGAAGTAAAATTCCTTGATTTTTAGTTGAAGTACTTGGAATGGGTTTGTATTGAAATCCATTGTGCATAGAAAGAATTTTGATTTGTGTCTCTGAGATGATAGGATATTTGAGAACGAGATTTCGCGAGAGTTTGCATGAATACGTGAGAGTTCATGACACCTTAATCAGTTGCTTTCCTTTTCTATTTGAGTACTTTTTTGTCGCAAAATTGTACCAAGTATTTTAAACACCAGAAGATATACTATTTCAAACAGTTATTCTCCAGATAATAATCTAAAACAGTTATTCTCCAGATAATAATCCAAACAGTTATTCTCCAGATAATAATCCAAACAGATATTCTCCAGATAATAATCCAAACAGTTATTCTCCAGATAATAATCCAAACAGTTATTCTCCAAATAATAATCCAAACAGTTATTCTCCAGATAATAATCCAAACAGTTATTCTCCAGATAATAATCTAAACAGTTATTCTCCAAATAATAATCTAAACAGTTATTCTCCAGATAATAATCTAAAACAGTTATTCTCCAAATAATAATCTAAACAGTTATTCTCCAGATAATAATCTAAAACAGTTATTCTCCAAATAATAATCTAAACAGTTTTAATACAAATAATAATCTAAACAGTTATTCTCCAAATAATAATCTAAACAGTTATTCTCCAGATAATAATCCAAACAGTTATTCTCCAGATAATAATCTAAAACAGTTATTCTCCAAATAATAATCTAAAACAGTTATTCTCCAGATAATAATCCAAACAGTTATTCTCTAGATAATATCCAAACAGTTATTATCCAGATAATAATCCAAACAGTTATTCTCAAGTTAATAATCTAAAACAGTTATTCTCCAGATAATAATCCAAGCAAAACTAAATCATGCAACCAATGAAATGCAAACTGGTCCTTTTTAGCTCCGCCCAGCTGCAAGTGTTTTTCATTGGGAAATGAAATGCAGAACATATATATAGTTCATTAAGGCCGATTGCAGTATGAATGCAAATATTTAACCATATATACGTTTACAATGAGAAACATAATAACTCGAATATCCCTTAAGAAGAAACTGATGAATATTTAAAACTATATTTGTGTAATTAATCAATACGGATTTTTTACATTTCACTTTTACAGTTTGAGCTTATACTTAGTGTTTACAGTTTTATCTCTACTTAGAACCTTACTTGGGAATGAATACGCTAGTATATGGCCGCTAAATATTGCTAAAAGTGTCAGAGAAATAGAATTAGGTACTTTTCAGACTAATCACACTGTTATATAGACGTTTTATACTATGGAGATAGAAGTCAAATTACCAGACATATTTCTTCTACCCATAGTGATTTATTGCGAGATTTTGGTGTGAGGCGTCATAAATGAATTATAGCTCTATTAAATGGTATGCAGGACATGGCATTTGACGTTTAAATAAAGAAATAATAAAACATAAAGTAAATTTAAATAGAAGCAGGGTCTCCATTGGCATCCATTGGCATCCAAAACTGATCGTCTTCTTAACCATGCCTAAATATGGGAAAGTAATTTCTGTATGGTCTGTATAATCAAATGCTATGAAGGAATAATTAATCAGCGGTATAAAACTTTGGACCTTTTGTGGAAACTAACATTTTCTCTATATGTCAGATAAACTATTTCCCTCCTATATACATGTTGCCCTGTATGTAATATCAATATTAGTGTGCAAAACATTTAAAATTAATTAGGTTTTATAAAAATATTTTCTGTTATCAAAACTTGACATTATGAATAAGATTATCATTTATTAACTATTTAAAAAAACATTTTATAAAGAACAATTGTTAAAATACCATAACGTCCTCGAGGTATGTCTTTAAATATCTCGTCTTCGAGATCTTCGCTATCGTAATTACCACAATTTGTTATGCAGTCCAACAGTTTTCCCATTGTTGCATTGCCTCTGACTTGTTGTCGCCAATGTCTCAAGATGAAGAGTAATGCTAGGGGACCATTATCCCTACTCATTTTTATTGCTAGTTCAGCTACGTTGTAGGACCGCTGCATCTTTATCAATTTTGCCAATGTATTTGTGTCTTCTAAGTGTAACACAAGTGCCAATCTCGCTAATTCTTTGTCAGTTGGCTCCTTGTTGAGGCGCCTGGATCTCTGAATCCTATCCGCCTAACACAAGAAACAATAATAAAAGTTTAATGAATAAATTAATGGCTATATTGGTAAAAGCATTTCAATTAAAGATGATGTTTATCGTTTTTTTCTAATCATTTCCCTATGGATACAATTTGATTAAACTTCCCAGTATTTAAAATAAATATATGTTGAGCAAATATCAGAAATAAATAATGAAAGTTATCATACAGTTTCGTTAAACCTCACCAACAACATCTCCGTCTTTGAATATCGGCATAAAAAGGTTTTAACAGAAATATACATATTTAAAACTGTTTGCATATCGTATCTCGTTAAAACTAGTACATAGACACATACAAAAAATAATGAATGCGTGAAAAAAATTTTTTATGAATAAAGCCTTTCTTTCTGTTCATTGTTGGTAAATACACTCAATGTTTGCTATTTTTCATCTTAACAGTATATTAGCAATTAGATTATACCAGAACCTGATATCTTCCGAATCAAGTTTTTTAACCCCCAATGTGTAGCAGGGAATTCTTTGCCTGTCCCACAATTCATAGTAACTGAACGCTTACTAAACTGTGACGTCATTCAAACTTTTAATGTAAGCAACTGACCAATCAACGTGCTCAAGTGTAGCTTTCCCAGCATTGCTTCTTAAGAGACCCAATCGGGAGAGCTGGGTTCGTTCTACAGATTAATCAGCAATTACCGCAATCGTCAGGCTATTTAACCTGTTTTCACGGATTTTTATAACGATCTTATTATTATGACTTCTGAATATTAAGACCCTGATCACATAAAAGGGGTAGCGAGGTGGTAACGTAGTTGATAGATTTACACCTAATGTCATAGGTCGCATGTTCGATTCCACGCTCGTCCCGATTAGTTCGGCGGAAGTCAAAATCAAGATTCAAAAACACTAACTTTCAATCTAATACACGAAATAAAGAAAATTATGAAAATATAATTAAAAAAAATACTTAAAATTTCTCCATTTTTCAAAAAAACATCAAGACGATCTGCCTTGTATTGTTTTTTTAATATGGCCGACGATGACGCTGTAATCGAATCACGTGATTCTCGGTATTTATCGGGGATGTACGTTATTTTAAAAATAGCCACTATAGCGGAAAAAACAGGCTTCCAGTCTCTGTGTCTATGTCTCTGCCCATATCGCTTCGACCTGTGACATGTTTGGTTAAGAAAGCTTTGTTTAGCTCGGTATAATTATTTGAAAACATTTTATTCTGTTCAATCTCACGCAGATTAATGATCGATCCATTCATTTAGAAACAATGCTTGTGGAGCAATAATATTAAACAAATTAAAGAGATGTTTTATCAGGTAACATATCGATGTATAATGAATGACAACCATATCTAAAGTATACTCTGATATAAATCTAATGATATATTACGTTAAACAAATTCAAAAGATATGCAAACGTATGACGCAAATTCAAACGAACGCATATAGCAATACAATATCATACCTGTATGATTATTTATAGCTTTTATAACGACTGTGTTCTAAATCGTTTATTGAACTTAAGTTAGAGTTAAACATAAATAAAATATGTATATATTCGGATCGCATTATTTCATTTTGTCTGTTCGCTTGTGTGTGTCTCTCTCTCTCTCTCTCTCTCTCTCTCTCTCGTCCTTAAGCAAGACGCTTTTCCGCATAAGCTTGGTACTGGTTCTACGCAAGAAGACTTCAAACGTGATTTGACCAAGGTGTAAGAAGTTTAAACTATCCCTTTTCAATACATTATTTTGTCATGTTTAGATATATATCATTTTGGTAATACGGGATCATTTAGTATATTTAGGCATGATATATACAGGGGCGGATCCAGGAATTGAATGTATATACATTTATAACTTAATTCTTTTAAATAAAGATAAAAATAATAACACAAATACCTTGAATTGTTTAATAAACATTTTATTTACAAAAAAAAATGTCGCTAGGCAGGCTTGAACGTTAGACCTTATAGATTGACAGGCGCACACCTTACAGCACCACATAGACATTTATTCACACAATCATAGCACATCACTCTCTTGTTAGGAGCCAATGGCATATTGTTTTTTTTTCTGGCTAAATCTTGATTTAATATAACATTGAATGGAAATGGATGAAACATAGATTTCAGTGTTGTATTGCTTAATTGTTTGCCTCAGTTTGTGTACAAGTTAGGTTCTTTCTGTTTCGGTGCTAATGAAGGTTTGGCCTACGCAGTGTAGATATTTTAATTGTATACAAGTTTTAGCAGACTGGTCCACTTAAAATCATTAACACATGTAAATATACATACATTTTCTTCTGCGTTTGACTATCTGCAGATGATGAGCTACTTGTAAATCAAAGTACTGAGCGGCGGGTGTTACATTAATCCACGAAACTGTGATGAGGATTTATCGATCCCATTAGCAGTTTTGTCAGATATTTCCTTTGTTACAGAAAAATATATGAGGATAAAAACTCCCCAGCATCATAATCACTAAATTGACATGCAAACAAGTTTTAAAAACCTCTAACAGTTTTAGAGTTATTTACACTGCATGCCCAAGTGTGTAGAAAAATCACTCATATGAGGTAGTTTGGTATAAAACGGTTCAACTATGTATATAAAACGAACAAGTTATATGCAGCAGTTTACCATCTGTAAGTTAATCATGGCAACAGCTATGGTAAGAACATAAAGATTGCATGTCACGTTTGTGACATTAATACTTTTATGGCAATGCTATCAACCAATAGGGTGATGACAGTAATACGGCATCTATATCGAGTAATATGGTAATTATATTAATAAATATGGCATTGCTACTGGCAGCAAACAGTATGGCAATGATAGCAAGTTATAATGCAATGACAGCGATATTGGAATGATATCAAACAATATGACAATGATAGCAATATTGGAATTACATCAGTTGATATTTCAATACAGTTGTATGAAATGCTGAGCTGCAATACTACAATGACAGCAATGAAATGGTAGCAAGCAATAATGCAATAACATCAAGTATTTAATGATTTCAAACAATATGGCAATGACATCAGAATTGGAATGATATCAGTTGATATGGCAATGCAGCAAAATGAAATGATAGCAAGCAATATGGTTATTACAGCAATATTGGAATGATTTCAAACAATATGGCAATGACAGCAGTATTGGAATGATATCAGTTAAAATGTCAGTGAAGCTATATTAAATGATAAGAAGCAATATTGCAATGACAGCAATATTGGAATGATATCAATTGATATGGCAATGCAGCAATATGAAATGATAGCAAGCAATATGGCAATGACAGCAAAATTGGAATAATATTGAACATTATGGCGATGACAACAATATTTGAATGATATCAAACAATATGGCAATAACAGCAATTTGAAATGCTAGCAAGCAATTACACAAAGAAATTAATATCGAGAGATATGACAATAGCAGCAATATGAAATGATAGCAAACTGAAACAATGACAATGATATCGAGCAATATGAAAATGGCAGCAATATAAAATGATAGCAAATATGGCAATAACAGTAATACGGGAATGATATAAATCAATATGGGAATGACAGTTGTATTGGAATGAATGCAAATAATATTGCAATGGCAGAAAGCAATATGGCAATGACATCAGTATTGGAATGAAAGCAAACAATTTTTCAATGGCAGAAAGCAATATGGAAATGACAGCTTTATGCAAGGAAATTAATCAATATGGCAATGACAGAAATATTAGAATGATAGCAAACAATATAGGAATGCTATCAATCAATATAGCAATGACAACAATACGGGAGTGATATAAACCAATGTGGCAATGACAGCAATATGCGATGATAGCAAGCAATATTGCAATGACAGTAAAATTGTATAGATTACAAAATTCAATAATTGCAATTTGGAAAAAATGATACGCAAATGAATTGTTTTAGTCACACTGACAGGCCTTACTTTAATATAGCGATTTGATAGTAATTTACAGTAAATACTGGAAAGTTAAGTCACTTCAAAAAGACCACATTAACTGATTAATGAAGAAAAGTTATAGTGTAAGTAGAAAATGAAAATCTAAACGTACAGCCTGCATACATTTAGATTTCATAGAAAGATGCATATTCCTTGCTTAGTACTGATTTCAAAGAGATAAACATTAGTAAGTAGGTTTATTATGATTTTGTCCACTGACGTAACTTAGTGCTTCTTCAATACTTTCTTCAAACAAGATATTGTTTTTCTGAAGTGTCCTACCTTTTCATTATTTACTAGATATAGCAATGCAAAACCTATAGTAAGATAGGGCCTTTGGTTTTAGTAATGCATAAAAAACTTGCCTGTTTAGAAGATATGTGTAAAAATATAAGGCCAAGTAGAGTATTGTAAATGCAGTTGAAAAACAACGAACAGAAGTAAAATATAACAATGGCTGAACAGTTGTTTTGCAAGACATGGTGAGAAATTAACAAAATAAACATATCAAAATTAATAAACAGACATTAACAAGTCTGGATCTTAAAATTACAGCACAAAGAGAAGTTATCTCGCACCGTGCTGAACAGATGCCTAACAAAATTGATGATGAAATAACAAAATAAACATATTAAAATAAATAAACAGACATGAACGAGTCTGGATCTGATAATTACAGCGCAAAGAGATGTTATCTCGCACCATGCTGAACAGAAGCCTGACAAAATTGATGATAAAATTAACAAAATAAACATATCAAAATAAATTAACAGACATGAACGAGTCTGGATCTGAAAATTAAAGCACACAGAGAGGTTATCTCCCATCGTGCTGAACAGATGCCTTACACGATTGATAATAAAATTAACGACATAAACATATCAAAATAAATAAACAGACATGAACGAGTCTGGATCTGAAAATTACAGCACAAAGAGAGGTTATCTCGCACCGTGCTGAACAGATGTCTTACGAAATTGATGATAAAATAACAAAATAAACATATCAAAGTAAATAAATAGACATGAACGAGTCTGGATCTGAAAATTACAGCACAAAGAGAGGTTATCTCGCACCGTGCTGAACAGATGCCTTACAAAACTAAGCAACGTCTAAGGAAAGGCTTTTCAACAGCTTAAGTAACTGAAATTTGAAGGAACAGTGACCTCGACGAATAAATTTGAAAATAGGCTATTAGCCAATGTTGCATGCATAATAGATAAGAAGCTGCAGGCCTTGTATTTTCTGAGAAGATTATTATTAAATATTCAAAAACATATTGAGACGTCCTCTCTGGCATGGGCATGAAAAAGCATAATAATTTAACAAACTTGAAAGAACTCCATGGAAGGATGCTTCACACCAAATTTTGTTGAACTATGCCTTATGGTTCTTGTATATATAATTTAAAGATGTAAAAAGGTATCATATAACACACTTGAGCCTCTAGCCCAGTTTAGGTAAGAAGCTAAATTTTGCCATAAATGAAATACATTTTATTAATTTCTCTTATTTGTTGGCCTAGTACAAAGCATAGTACTGAATTTTAAATCTGGATTATACAGGACAGACTTTACACGACATGAAAGTTGTAGTAAGAATGATACATTGACTAGATGTATGTTTGGCACATGATTTTATGATAAACACAAAAAATGAAAAAAGAATGACAGTGGTATATGAACTGTGTTGTTTATACACGAGGTTCCATTGACCCATCTGAATTTGAGTATCAACTTATGTGAACTGAAACGTTTAATTATTTTTCCGAGCTAAAATAAACAACAAAAGGAAACAAAAATTAACAAATCAAAAAATGTTTAACAAAGAAAAATGAAATTTTTAAAGTAAAGTTGAAAGGGAAAAAGTATACTTCGCGGGAAGAAGATTGTTTCTTCTTAATAATCTCATGTAAACTGATAAGCCCCTGCGCGGGGTAAACTTTAACCCCAGGGTCCTGCCTTTAGCTCTTTCGAGAGAATATCATGAGGTCGTATTACACACACAATATCTGAGCTCCAGGCCTTGTCATTTGAAGAAGATTTTTAAAATTGATAAAACACAACAAGTCTCTGATGAGTGTCGAATTTGATACCAGAGTTATGATTTTAGCAATGTTGAGAAAGCTTTTTATAGGTATGCTTAAAAGTTGATGTGCTGCTTTAGAGTAAAAGTCATTTATAACAAATGTTTGCGGATGGAAAGTGATTTTGCAAGAATGTAAGTGTAATTTTTAAGATAGTATTTCCCTGAACGTGTAACTGCACAGGGATAGGTAGCCGCTGGCAAACAGCATCATCCATATTATCGACCATGTCTATGTCCAGAGCATTTTGTAAAATACTCAAGTTGACTGTAAAGTCGGAGTTTCAATTTTTACGGCTAACTGTTACTTCTCCAGTCATATCTCCAGTTGTAATAGCTTCGATATGTCCATCTGAAAGGTAAGAAAAGTATGTGTATGTGCCAGTTACGTTATGTTCTATATGGCAAATGGCAAAATAATGTTTAAAATTCGAGGTTTAATTTGAATGGAATTAAAAATATGAGTCCAGGATTTCAAAACCTGCTAAATTATTAAATAGCGGGAAAAGGAAGTAACTTCCTCGTCAAGGCTTGGTTGGGTCAGTTGGTAGTGTGTTGAGCTTGAATCCTTTTAGTCCATTATTTCCATGATGTATTGATAGACTGCATTGTGTAAGTTGATATCATGTGGGAAATATACATTACTTATAATGATAGGTGAGCTCGAGTACTGGTTAAAATCTGATGATAGTAAGACTGGATAGCTAAGACATTTGTTAGGCCTCCTTGGCAGGAAAATGATTGTTAGAACTTGAATATGTAGACATTAATTCTAATTGCCATTTTTGGCTGGTAATTGCATGGTACGCTTTGAACATTAACATCAATATCATTATAAAGATTTGATTTGTAATCATGGGCGGAAAAAATATTGTTCTATTGTTGACTTTGTCAATCTTAGAAATTCGTATCGAGCAATCTGAACTCTTCCCGCACTGTTTTCCGCTCTGTCAGTTAATAAAAACATAATTCACCCAATAATTCAAAAGCCTTCTATAAAAGAGGTGTCCAAATGCGTATATATTAGAGGTGTTCAAAGGCGTCTATATAAGGTAAAGGGTTAGAAGTTCGCGTCTCACACCACTATTACATTTCCCATAGGGCTCCATTGTAACATTTATGTCCAAAACAGAGTGAAAAATTAAATTCTGCAGCATTTGTTTGGGCTCAAATTCTTCATTGGTTCAAGATATGCAATTATAAATTAAAAAAAAGTATACCTTGACCAGGTTGTTTTTTTTTTAAATTCAATGCTTTTGTGAGACCTATCAATTTCCAGAGTAACGATATGTCAACTATTCGCCCTAGATGCGGTTCGAACCAACAATTCTGAAATGACACAGAATTATCCAGAAAGCTGGGATCAGCATCAACTTTTGAGTGGTGATTTCTAAAATACTGATTTAACTCATGCTAGCAAAAAACAAAACACTGCAGTACAAAGCCCTGAAAAAAGAAGAAAAAGAGAACTAAAGTTTACTTTCTACCCTCTTCATCTGTAGGTCCGGAGTACTCAAGGGAGATAATAGTGGTGTGAGTCCTGAAGAGGACTTTTTTTTTAAATTTATGATTCTAAATTTTCATTTTATGTAACAATACTCAATACAACTTCAATAAAGCTAAATGCATCCCCATATCTGAACTAGTTCTGAAATAAAATAAATTTTAGTGACACATGGTTTCAGTCAAAATGCTGCCATTTCATGTAAAAAAGCAAGAATTCACAACCCTACAGTCTAAATTTCACGATAACTTGACCAACTGTATCTAAAAAGGTCTGAAACTTTCACAACTACATGGTAAAATATGAAAAGGTGTCTGAAAATGGGAAGAAAAACAGACATCTTGATTACAAAAAAAATGATATTGTGGAACAAAACTTATTAAATTTAACATATTTTAGATAAAATTTCAATATCAGAATGATATGGCAGCAGCACAAGCAAACAATTCAAGCTATTTTCATGCTAAAGTACTCCATTACCCTGTCTATACATCAATTCCAATATAAGAAGGGCAACACAGTCTCAATAGATAATGCATACATGACATTCAATGTAAAATTCTGCATATCTATAGCATTTTCTATAAAAATGGAGTACAAGCAAAAACTTCGCCAAATTCAATGATTCGACGCAGAATTTAATGCGACGACAACCGAAAACAACCGAAGTTAACCGTAAACTGGCCGCTTGGCAAGATTGCAACTGCCTTTTCATAATTAAACAATAAAAATTGGTACAAACTCCCGTTCTACTGTAAATATGCAATTTATTTCATTTTGCAAACAATTCTATTTTTGTATTCAGAAATAAGTGGGTGGGGTAATAAATTAATGTAAATATCAGCTTAAAATTCACAATCTGAGCAATAAGCATGCCCACTGGAATTCAGTGTGATCTTGCAGACACTTCAACTTGAATTAAGGGTTGGTAGTTCTACAGAAATATGGCAAAGCCACACATGATGGAGAGAGAGTCACAAATGGGATCTGTCAATGAGGACAGGTGTTCATGAAATATGAGACTGGACACTGCTCATAAACTTAAACTTAGGGCAAGGAAACACCAAAATGACCATCTACAGAGTAAACCAGCATTCTGCCATGCATTAGACATGATGTATCTCTCTTTTTGTTTCCACATTAAACAGAATACTCAATCATACATGGATAACATGAATATCAAGAAATTGACATATACAAAGTTTGGTCAATGTGTGTAATCTCTATTAAAAATGCATGAAAAAAAATGCAAATCTGCACCATCACTTATATTGAAATGTTTAAAAACTCAGATTGTGTTCAACTATTCATAACATGTCCAAATTATAGTTTAATACCTTCTATTTAAAGAAATCAGCATTCCTCAACACTGCAACATGCAGATCTGTCAGTTTCTGTTAACGTCTCACACCACTATTACATTTCCCATAGGGCTCCATTGTAACATTTATGTCCAAAACAGAGTGAAAAATTAAATTCTGCAGCATGTGTCTGGGCTCAAATTCTTCATTGGTTCAAGATATGCAATTATAAAGAAAAAAAAGTATACCTTGACCAGGTTGTTTTTTTTTTAAATTCAATGCTTTTGTGAGACCTATCAATTTCCAGAGTAACGATGTGTCAACTATTCGCCCTAGATGCGGTTCGAACCAACAATTCTGAAATGACACAGAATTGTCCAGAAAGCTGGTATCAGCATCAACTTTTTTAGTGGTGATTTCTAAAATACCGACCATTTAACTCATGCTAGCAAAAAACAAAACACTGCAGTACAAAGCCCTGAAAAAATGAGAAAAAGAGAACTAAAGTTTTATTTCTACCTCCTTCATCTGTAGGTCCAGAGTACTCAAGGGAGATTATAGTGGTGTGAGTCCTTCGGGAAATTCTAACGCGACGTCAATTGACGTTGCTAGCGTCACGTCTTTTCCGTTCTAATGTTTTGACGTTACGTAATTTCCTGTCAGTTATTTAGCTAAACTTTACAAAATGGATGTGACATAGTCCTTAAAAGACTGCGATTTTCCTGAAGAAGGAGAAAGCCGAAAATTTGTGGAAAAAAAGAGTTTATTATAGACATTGATATTATATTTTTTTCCCTTCGGAAGATTGATAGTAAATTTTATAAAAACATATATTTTCTTCTTTTTTGTGCTTTCACTTTGTCCTGGGTAAAATGCGGCAACTATATTACTATTACAGTCAATTCATTTCAAGAAATATGCATGTCAAAGGTCGTGTATGTCAATTTCAATAGTTGAAGACACGTATTACAGCAGCGTGACGTATTTTTCCTTCATTTCTTACAAGTAGGTTATTTTTAAAGCATGGACTAAATACGGTACAGATTTCTAGAAATTGTTTAAAAAATAGCCTTTTATTATGTTTTCATATCTCATGTTTGTAAAACACGAAGATTATTAAGCTAAGAAACTAGGTCAATTTTTGGGTACCGGTGTGGCGTATTTACCGCACGTTGTAAGATTTAGACTATTAATTTGAATTATTTTGCTACTAAAATTGTAAACTAAATATCCATAACTATTTATTTATTTATTTATTTATTTATTTATTTATTTATTGTGATCAAGCACATTAACATAAATAAGGGTTAAAAAACATATAAAATACGTATGCAGGTACGCCAATTAAAATAAATAATTATATATCAAACAAAGATATACCAACTACATCGTCCACACCTTTTAACTCCGGGGAAAAAATAACTACCAATGAAACACCTAAAAGACGTCTTCCTATTTCAAGTGTTAAAATATATAACGATAAACCAGCTTTATCTGTTATCAACGATCATACTACACCTACAAAAAGTTATAGTAAACGTAAACAATCACCGTCAAATTATAATTCAACAGATAGTAAGCGTGTAAAATTGATTTTACCAACCCTGTCACCAAAAGTTTTAGATGATCGCATCGTTACAATTGATAGTCCGAACAGCAGCTTTACAGAATCTGTCTGGTTAAAAGTGTAAGATTTTAAATTATCGGATAAACATGACATATCAAACTGTAAATGGTTAAACGATAAACATATGTCGGCGGTTAATATAATTTTAAAAATGCAATTTCCTAATGTCAACAGTTTACAAGAAACTACAAATACCCCGTTTTTTTAGATACGAAAAACAAATGGAATATTCAGAAAACTTTTAGACGCCAAATAGAACCTGCTTGCCAAATTCACTTTAACGGCTGTAATCATTGGGCGATGAGTTTTAAAACATCTTCAAACAGCGACTTCATTTACTATATAGACAGTTTAGGAGAAAAATATGAAACACATAAAAAAAACTGTCACAAATATACGTACCGCTTAATGATAAATTTATTAACGTTAAAATTCCCAGAGTTCAACAACAGTCCAGTTCCTTTGATTGTGGATTATTTGCGATTGCGAATGTAGTAGAATTTTGCCATTCACCCCTTTCATTTAATTTTCGAAACATATATACTGTACCAGCAATGCGCCAGCATTTTATTAATTGCATTGAAAGTGGTAAAATGACACCTTTTCCAAAGGAACCAAAACGCGGAAGAAATTTAAGTCTTTAGTGCTTCAACCCCAAAGTTATAAACATCCAATTATGGTGCCACTGCAGAATGCCAGATTTTGTTGACAATCTCATTTCATGTCAGAATTTTAAACGTAAGCAATGGTACCATTATCAACGTGTAAATCAAAATATCTTGAAATTCTGGAATTGTCCGTCATGTTTAAATGAAAATGAAATGTAGATATTTTGATAGTTAAACTATTGCATCAGATCATCCGTAAATCCTATATTAATCATCTATCGTGTACTATATATTATATTTCCCTTTCTTTTATATCATTTCTTTGTATATGAATGCTTGTACCTTTTGTTACTACATGTGGTATCGTTAAAATGTATAAATATGATTCGTAAAGGTAAACCATACTGGACTATTTCAGACATTTCCCAAGAGTTATCCGATAATTGCCCCTGTGCATTTTGATGATATTGGAGATGACTCCAATTACTTCCCTTAGACCGTGATAAAATATACAGGTATCGCTCTGCTCCGACACTAAGATCAAGTAGGCGTGACGTGTTATATGCCCTCGGGATATATCTAATCGTTTTTACAAGGACTTATATAAGTCCTTGGTTTTAATAAGCAAGTTTTGGTGGTTTTGAGGTGTAGTATAAAAAAGAAATTAATGAATTTTACTTAAACGCTAAAATCATTTGATCAAATTTAATGTGCAAAATTATAATATATACTAATGATTTTAATTACAAATTTCAACATACTTTGATAAAGTTTATTTTATTATCAATCAACAGATAAAGATTGGTTATTTTGTATAACTGTAATTAATAAATTTATTGCGGTTAGTAGATTATATAAACTTATATTTGAAAGAGACAGTATGACAATAGAACATAATGTCGTAAATCAATCATCACAGAGACTGGTGCCGTCGGGGATTCGAATTCACGACCCGATGGTTGATAGTCGGACGCATTACTGTCTGAGTTAACGGGACAAGTGCACTGATATTCAAATGATATTTTTAACTTCATGTCGTTATTTTTTAAAATATAATTATTATGGTTGTTTGAAACAGACATCTTTATATTAGCGCATGCGGTTTTAATAAAGCCTAAAACGGTATTTCATTAGTGACCGAAATCCATTTTTAACAACTTCTTTTAAGTACCTCGTGTTATAATATCATAAGATTATATTGTTACAACAGATTAATATTTTTCCCATACCACTTTGATATACAGTAGAACTTTATTGGCTCGGACACGGATGGCTGGAACACCACACATGGCTCGAACCATTTATCTGATCTCGGCCGAAATACTATTTAAATTCTATTATTCTACCTCCGATGGCTAGAACACCGAGTCTAACTAGAAATTAGGTCCAGCCAACATATTTACCTGTATTTTGACACTCTTCGTTCGAACTTTTTCGTTCAGTCCCGTCAGGTTCGATCCATCGAAGTTCTACTGTATTCATCTTTATATACTTGGAATAAGTTGTCGAAGATCTGCCAAATATAATGTTTTTCAACCATTTACAAATGATATGCACTTTTTTTCAACACAGGAACAAAAAAAGGCTTAACATATGCTATGGTAACGTAACTTTACATAATAAGTATATATAATTTTCAGAAATAGTTTTAAGTGAAAATTGCAGCGTGTCCCTTTAAAATATTTTAGTAAGTTAATAAATGTGAATAGCTGATATATTACGCAGCAGATTTACAAATCTCTTTGCTTTGATTAGTAATACCGCAATTATCTAAAGCTTTATATTTCTTCTATTGATATTTAACAAAACAGTGTGCAAAATCATTCATATCAATATCAAAACTTTCCTAACCGCAGTAAAGTACAAGGTTAATGTTGGTGATCAAGGTTGTCTCTACCTGTAAACCAGTCAATTATGTTATTGTAAAGATTTGCATTTTTAGTCAGTTGTCATAATCATTTGAATAAGAACAGAACAGAATTTTTATTCAATATAACTTAAACGTATACAGTTCATCGTTATTTACACAAACAATACAATACATGCATACAGCAATACGAGCAAATCATTTGAATAAGTGACTTACGAAAGGTGATTTCACATGTACGAGGTAAGTTGTTTAAACTATTATTACATTTAATTAATAAAGCAATCGCATATTTAAGAAATACACAAATTTTTAGAAAACCGCTAATATTTCTTTTTTGTCCGCTTTATTATCTGTTTATAAAATTTGAATTTAATATCAACTTATCTGAATATCGATGTTAAATCAAATAGCTAATTTTAAAAAGCTGAACAATAAACTTGTGTTGAAATATAATTACCCAATTAATTACATTCTAGCAGGTTATATTACGACCCCCAATAAAATTACAAGTTTTGCCTCCTGGACAGGGGTAGGGTATAATTTAGTTCATAAATAAACACTGGATTATCGCATTTTGAAACACAGACAGGGGGGCAGATTGCTCGGGGGGGGGGGGGGGGGGGGTTTGTACAAGGATTATTAGATTTGAATATTATTTTACTGATCTTTGGAAAATGTTTAAATAAAAAATTTTCTGTAATATTTATAAACATTTGATAATGGTTTATCTTAACTAACTTTTATTAAAGTTAAATACACGATATCTATGCGATGACTAAAAAACGAACATAAACATGCACAAAATGAAACATCTATTCGTGCAAATGGAAAATGTAGAGAAATGTGAATTCACTTTTTATTAAATTATTTTTTTATTTATTTTTTTTTAAATCTTTTTATTGTTATTAATGTGGATTTATAGCTGCGATACATATTTTAAATATATTTGATGAATAATAAAGAATAATTTTATAAATTTTGTAATAAATGCCAATATATTTATCCATGACATTATTTTTAAAAAGGACCCCATTGGAAATAAGTTGTAAAACTTTATGGGTTATCCTGTGAAATATATATGTTCTCAAAATTATTATTGTGTAACAAGATAAAATATTAATCTGTGATAACTGATATATATTATATTAGATAATCAACTAGTTTAATATATTATTTAAAATACATGTTATTGCTTCTGTATTATTTTATGTTAATGTGTTTGATATATTTTTGTATTTATGACCTGGCCACATTCCGGCTGTTGTGTTTTCTAACTTGTTGTTATATTAGAATAATTGGTATAAGTCAAATGACTATTAATGACTAGAACACAAATGTGAATCTAAGCTATCAATGTTTATTTTACAAGGTTGCAGCATCATCAGGTTCATGATTCTATATAGTGCCAGTGGTCAGTATAGTCTGTTTCAAGGTATATTACATAGATCTCCCTTGTTATGAAATAAAAACTAAACTAAACAACAATATATTTTACAAACAATATTATATTGATGTAATAGCGTTATCTCGTAGCTAACACTATGTCTAAAAATAGAATACAAATTAGTTTGACCACAATGCAACACGCGTCGGCCATTTTTTGCGGACAAGTGAAAGCAAATAAACAAACGAGCTCAGTTGTGATTGAAAACTTAAATTTAGCGACTTTATAAATGGAATCCACGGCGAAGAAGCAAAAGTTGAGTGCAACAAAACACTGTATGTACGGTACATGTAGAAATGATTCAAGGTATCCAGATCGTCCTGGAATGGAGGGCATATTTTTCATACGCTTTCCGAAACCAAACAAGGACTTCGACAAATGTGTACGGTGGACCAAAGCGTGTAGCAGGGTGGGGTTTGACGAAACATGGGTGAAAAAGGACACGTACATGTGTAGTGCACATTTCGTTGGGGGAAAAGGACCAACTGATACTCATCCCGATCCGATCCCTGCAAATGCGACAAAGTTTGACGTGAGTTCTGTACTGTAGATCGGGGTACCCCTTAATCGTGGTAATCGTGGTTTAATGTTTTTATTTTATTTATACATCATTTATTTATATAATCATTTTGATTGAATCTATTTATATAATCATTATGAATGATTATGTCACTTGATAATACTTTCACCCATTAACATGCTATAATGGTCTAGTATAACTGCAGCTGTTACACTGCAAAGATAGAAAGAAGAAGGAATAATTATCTGGAGATAGTAGTGACAATCATACTTAAACCTTATTCAACCTCTCATCTGTTATGTTACTTTGACATAATTTTATAGCATGATATTTTATTTGGTAAAAAAATCTCGGGGTCACAATTAGCATTTTGTGATAAAAATGAAATATATATATATATATTTAATAAAGCATTTAAGTAAAAATAATAAATAAAATTATATGCGATTGCAGGTACAGCGGTTCGAGAAAAATCCAAGAAGAACTGTTAAAAGACAGTTGGCCTTGTCTCTTGCCATAAGTCCATGTCCAGTTGTGTCAAAGGAATGTCAGACAACAAGCAGGGCCAATGACCAAGAAATAGCGGAAATACTTCTGTTGCTAAGTGATAAGGTACTTGTTCTTGAATTTTATACAACACTGTAACTTATAAATGTCATTTCAATACGGTTATTTCAGGTACATTCTACTGGTTATTTATATAGTTTTATATCGTAGCTTCTATTATATTGTGATACAACATCATTTATTTACCTATGGTTTTACCAGCTTTTTGTATGATTATGGTTATAAATATATTTTTTCTCCATAAACTTTTCATATTTGATCTGTTATATTGTGATTCTCTTGAGTGTTTTAAATTCCTATACTTAATTCAATACAAATATAAATTTACAGTGCACAAACAAGGAAAGTACTGACATTGTGGCAGAAAATGACCAGCCATGCACTTTGCAACCCTTCCAAGATTCTGTGGAGGTATGTAGAGATTTTTTTCTTGATTGTTTCCTCTTAAATGAAAGAATCCTGGAATTAATTAATCATAAATGTTGATTTTAATATTAAGCCTCATTTTTATACCAACGAGGGCTATCAGAGGTTCATGAGAGTTAACTACTTTTTGAGTACACATATCTATGTAAGTTACTGATAACTTTCCCACTTGAATCAACGATAAGAGACAAAAGACAATGATACAATATTGACTGAGTTAACCTGGCTCAGCTTAAAATATTTAAATGTAAGTTGTAAGTAATATTGTGATTTCTCTTTACAGGTGTCTGATTGCATCTTCTATGCTAGGAAATTGGTGAACCAAAGCACACAAACTGAAGCAGGCACCTCAGATGATATTTCTGTCCGGATCAAAAACAGAATTCTGGAGAATGAAAATTTAAATTTCAAATCAAAACTTGAACTTCCTGAGTCATCTAATAATCTAAAACCAACTACAGACAGTTGCTCATTTCCAAAAAGTGTCAATGTTATATGTGATTTTTGATTTTTCTGAACTAGAAAATGACAATAAGAAGTGTAAATTTTTTACTGGACTGACATATATACAGCTGTTACAGTTATGGATCTTTTTGTCACCTGCAGTTGAACACTTAAAGTACTGGAATCGTACTTCCACCAAAAAATGCATGTATCGCATATCGCAAAAAAATGCCTTGCTCATGACATTAATGAGGCTTAGAATAGGATATGCACACCAAGATCTTGCGTACCGATTTGGCACTAATGTGTCAGATGTCTCTAACATTATCCTCTCATGGATTCAATTCTTATATACACAGTTCTTACCATTGAAACGGTTTATGTTTGCAAAGTGTTCAGTAACTAAAGAGACAATGCCACTGTGTTTTAAAAAAATATAAAAATATAAGATGTATTATTGACTGCACTGAATTTTTTTCGCAAAGAACAAGTAATTTTCAACGTCAAGGTAATTTATTTTCAAGTTACAAGGCCCACACTACATACAAAATTTTGGTAGCAATTTCTCCAAATGGTGCTATCATGTATATACAGGTAAAAACGCCACGCATGTTAAACGTACGTTAAACCTATGTTAAACGTACGTGCCAAAACATACGTTTACATATAAATAGTACCACGCGCGTTTAACATACGTTTAACGTATGTTAAACATATGTTTAACGTACAGTCAAAACATATGTTTTCATATGAATAGTACTACGCATGTTAAACATGTTTGACGTACGTTTAACATACATTACAATACGTACGTTTTTCATATGAACAGTACCAGGCATGTTAAACATATGTTTAACATACGTTAGAATACGTACGTTTTTCATATAAATAGTACCAAGCATGTTAAACATATTGTTAATGTAAGTTTAACATATGTTAGAGTACATACTTTTTCATATAAACAGTACCACGCATGTTAAACATATGTATGTAATGTGTATTTAATAAACAGTTGAATATGTATGTTTAAACTATATATAAAATGTATGAAAGTTAAAAGTAGATTTGGTGTTTGTTTATCCATTTTAAGTGTTTTTAGTTAAAATTAGAAAATGTCGCACCATTGGCCCTAGTTGCGCAGCTGATAGAGTGCATACTATCCTGTACACAGGTAAAAATGCCATGCATGTTAAACGTACATGCCAAAACAAACGTTTACATATAAATAGTACCACGTGCGTTTCACATACGTTTATGGCCATATGTTTAACATACGTTACAATACGTATGTTATTCATATAAATAGTACCACGCATGTCAAACGCATGTTTCCCATGCGTTTAACATATGTTCCAATACGTACGTTTTTCATGAAAATAGTACCACACACGTTTAACATACGTTTGATTACATATTTTTTTCTTGGAAATAGTACCACGCACGTTTAACATACGTTTAAATATGTATGTTTTTCATGAAAATATTACTATGTATGTTTGACATAGGTTCTTATGTATGCTTTAAAAATATGTTAAACATATGAAAACTCATTTTTAACATTAGATCAATTGGTAACTTTAACAAACTTGAGAAGCTTGATGTAAGAATGCTTGAAGTGTTCATACTTATTTTGGTGAAAATCTCCCCAGCTGTATCAGAGATGTCATTTATAGAAATTGTTGACAGACAGATGGACAAAAAGTGATTAGAATTATAGCTCATTTAAAGCCTTTGGCAAGGTGAGCTTATAAGGCATAAAATGCCATACAAACAAATTATGAAAAAGGTATGACACTAACTTAATATTTCAAAAATATTACAAATCTATACAATCTATTTGTACATCTATCTGTTGTATTCATTTACTTTTTACTTCTCTCCATGAATCCTTTTAATATTTGTTTAAAAGTTAAAAACTATCAAATAAATCTGTTAATCATTGTACTCAATGGGACAGACATCATAATTCATTCTTTTGTAAACACAGTGTCTTTCATAGCATGCTCTAGACAAAAACTACCATAGATAGCAAAGGTGAAAGATTGAAAGACAAAAAAAATAATATGACTGACACAAGCTGATCACATAATAACTCAAGAGCTTTTGGCTCATGAGAGCGAATAATAATGAACAATGAAATAAATCTAAGCACATTTATATCAATCATGATGAGAAAGCAGATTTTTTTCATTGATGGTTCACTTTTACATACTAGATTCTTAAATCAGTCACAGTAATTGTTGTCTTCCAACAGGAGCGTCACAATGTTGTTAGTCTGCATTTTCCTTTTTGTAAATACTTCCTTCTCATAACATATGTAGCAAATAATCTGTAAACTCCATTTAATTTCTCCATTATCATAGCAATATCAGTCGGGACAACAGCACATTTTCCGAAAAAAAGTTCATGTGTATGACAGACATCTCATCAGCATGTAATTTTGAACTTAAGTGTATGATTTTGTCACTTGTTGTCTTCAGGTTTAAGGGATATAACTGTACCATCTATTTCCAGGTTTACTGTTCTTCCAACTAAGCTATATTATTCCATGTCTCACTTCTCAGCAATGTTCCATACCAGTTTGTCACTGGAAAATAAATAATTATGCATGTATACACATTACATATAATATATACAAGAAGCCCATGGGCTTTAACGGTCACCTGATTATCCAAAAAACATTCGCATAAGTGTATTCAGTCGTAAGAAACAACGTTTTTTGTCAATTTCTCATAAATAAAGATTTAGTAAAGTAGGCCCCGCCCCCAGAGCCAAATAGTGAGACCCAGGGGCATGAAATTCACAAATTTTATAAAGGACTTATAGTCGTCAATAATCATGCTCACAATTTGTTTCCGAGTGCTTCCTATAATAGTAAGAAGATTCTTAAAGTCTACCTTGAATCTGACTGTTTTGGCCCCGCCCCCGCCCCTAAGACCTCATGGGGTTGGGGACCATGAAATACACATAGGTATTCACCGTCATGTCAGCAACAGCAAATCACACCAAAATACATTCACATAAGTCTATTCAGTCATAAGAAATAAGGCTTTTTGTTATTTTCTCTTCTGTACCTATCATCATTTTCCATGAAAATATAAAAAAGGAAACTAAAATTATTATATTGAAATAAAATGTATGAATGAACAAGGGGCCCAAGAGAGCCTGAATTGCTCTACTGGCAACAAATGGACAGATGTACATTTCAGAGACAATGTTTTTTGTAAGTTTTGTTTCAACAAATCTTTTAGGAGACCACCATACAATGCTACACGTAAAACATTTAAGCCTCAAGCTTTCTGAGAAAAATGTATTTTAAAATTTCGCTTAAAATGTGCCTATATACGCCTTGTCGTGGGGGCTTTTGTGGTCGAATCATGCTGGTTCAAGACCTTGTCCAAGATCTTGTAGTAATATAACAGTTAAACTGCTGTGCAAGTTTTGTTAAGATTCAATGAAAAATGAAGGTGGTATCTCGTCTACAACATTTTCCCTATGTAAAACAGTAACCCCTGTGGCAGCCTCAAATTTGACTCCACTAGACTTAAACAAATCTTTTAGGGAACATCCATTCAATGCTACATGTAAAATATATAAGGTCTAAGCCTAAATGAAGGTGCTATCATGTCTAAAAGAAAAAGGCTAATGGACGACAGAAAATTTATCAGGACATAAGCCCTGTTGGCCTTTGACCAGTAGAAACCAGGGTTGTCAAAATGTTTCAAAGAATAAGTACTAAATTAAGAATTAGCAGTATCCAACTTGTGAGTGCCACCGGCAAGAAACAAGCGCTAATGGCGCAAGTTTGGGGTAAGGTACAAGAGAGGTGGTCCAAGTGGCCTCTGTCATGGAATTTTTTTTAAATTTAGATTGCAGGAGATGGCTTTTCAGCCATTCTGAGCTATATTCCAATCTTAAATTATGAATGAGTTTTCACTGTTTTTTTACATGAAACATCAGCAAGGTCTGAAATATGGCATACACAAAACAAGACGTATTGGCGATTTGAAACATATATGGGACATCATGTAGTAGATTGTAATCCCCTCCCCCCCACACAATAAACCCTGAGAACCCAATAAATGACTGACAACATGTGACAACAGACAAAGCGTTATATTTTGAAGCGTCCATCTAGCAAAAGGGACACATTTCAGACACTGATTATCTGATTTGACTAGTTAAAGATATCAGTTTGATATATCACTCAGTTAACTTACAGTCCTAGCTTAGGTAAACATCATGCAAAAATATTGACTTCTACCCGTTCTTAAATTGAACAAATGATTAACAATAAATTAAATACCTATCTATCCAGATGATATATCTTGATGTTTTGAATAAAATGGAGAGATTTAAGATGCAAATTTATTATTGAATTCAATACTGTTTTTCATTTATAATACCAGGAATATTAATCAATACGATAATTTTCCCTACCTTTTTCAAAGACAGTGTCACTGGTGAGGCATACAGATTTTGGACCATTACAGCTAGATTACCAGGTCCATATAGAATTTGGGGGTCTTTTAAGATCTCTTCCTTTGTAAAACGCCTCCAGTTCTAGTGTAAGCTGTTAAAGCTGAAACAACAGATAATTTGTATACTACATGTATTAGCAAATTGTACACTTTATATGACTGTTTACAGTTGATGATAACTTATTAAGCATTCAATCTAGAGAATAGTTTATAAACTTTGATACAACATTTTAAGACAATATGCCAGAAAAATCACAAAAATTAAATTGAGACTAAATGAATATAGTAAAGCAGTGTTTTATCCAGCTCGAATATTTGGGGGTCATTGATGACCCACTGACTAAAAATCTGGGGGTCATTTTCAAAATCTGGGGGTCATCATTGACTAGTTTTTAAATTAATCAACTTGAACAAATAGTGGTGAAAATGACATATTTTACTTCAACAGTTTTACTTCCTATTTCACACAAATTTTAAAATCAAAATTCAAACTGAAATTAACAACTTCAAAACGCTTTAACTTCCAAACGAATGTTTCACTTCTGGCCCAAACAAGTTACAACACCTGAAACTAGTTGTCTTTTCCTTCCCAACGACAGTTTTTATGATCATGGCCACCGGGTCATCAACTTTTCAAATGTTATGGCCTCAGCTCGATCACCATGGCCCTAACTATTTATAATGATAAATCATTTCATCTTATATTTCAGCTGAGCTTCATGTTTACCATTACTAAGCATTATACCCTTTGGAAAACAAAACTTTGTTGTTTTCTTTTTCCCAAAACCATTTCTCTTCTGGTTCATAGCTAGACTCATTTTAGAGTAATGTTACCTTAATATTATAACATTTTAATGGTAACTTAACAAAAATAAGTTTTTCAAAATAAATATAATTTTCTAAAAGTTTGTTTTCTTTTTTCCATAACCTTTTAAACGTCCGTTAAAGAAATATAAACAGTGTAAAAACATGGACTGGCCTATGTTTAAACTGGTATTAAAATGTTGCCCATGCGCGTCTCGATACCTTATAGAAAACAAAATAAAAAGGTTTTCAGATAGAGCAACGTCCGTACATTTCAAACAACTTTCTTGAAAAGTTTCATGATTTCCACATTTTATCTTTATATACAAACAACCTAAAACTGGATATATATCAGTGCTATTGTTGCAGCATATGTTTGTTTTCACAGATGTTGTCTTCAAACTATAATATTGCTTCGCGGAAAATTATGTATGTGATCATAATCGTCTATGCGATTGCATAAATATAGTGTTAATAACCAATTTGAGTGTTTACATAACTTAGTAGAATCGCGTGACCAGGGTTTCCCTGAATCAGACCATGTGATCTGCCAAAACAGATAGCATTGTAAAACTAACTCTGAAACCAGCTTGCCGAAACAAATATGCGTAATTTGAATTTCTGTATTTTTAAGGTTGTGTCATAGTGTACGCACTGAACAAGTTTGATTGCGTCAAATGAGATTTAATTGCGTCAAAAACACAAGAAACATGCACTGGAGAAAACACTGTATATTCTCTATATATTATGACAAAACACCATCTGTTATGGTTTAATATACTTGTATTATTAAGAAATTATGTAAAATTGTACCGAAATGACAAAATTTTCAAATTTTACGCCGCGAAAAAAAAATCTATCTCATTTCCATCCAATCACTCTCATTTCAAAACCCAATCTCCCTCATTGCTTTCCAAAAAGGTTCACATGTATATATCAGGCTACCCTGAATCATACCATGTGATCTCTCAACACTGATAGCAGTGTAAAAATAATAACTCTGAAACCCACTTGCCAAAACAAATCTGTGTAGTTTGAATTTCTGTATTTTTAAGGTTGCGTCATAGTGGACACAATGAAAAAAAAATGATTGCGACAAATGAGATTTAATTGCGTCACAAACACAAGAAACGCGCTCTGGAGAAAACACTGATAAAGAATAAAAATCCTTTGACATTGCCTATAAGTCTAGTGATCGAGGTAATAAGCAGGACTGTGGTCTACTGAAGTTTCACAACAATCTGTTCCATGGCTAACTTTATTCTGGCTGTCTAAATTAACATTTGTTTATTCAATGTTTTCTAGATAGTGAGACAAAATTTAATCCGAAATCTTTTGTTTTATTTACTTTATAAATGTCCCGTGGTTTCTCCCTTCACACCAGATATGTCTTTAAAGTGTCCTACCTTTCCATTATTTACTATAGGGCCTGTGTCACTGACTGGAAAATTGCCTGTGCATGGTCCCAGTTCAATATATCAATTAGATGGCAAGAAATTCTTTACATTGTCTCCAGTTAAAATATTTAAGAAATAGTCACCATACAATTAACATAACATGTTCTAAAAATAATATTGCAAACTAAAATTATAATTATTGAACATACAAAGTAACAGTGGGTGGGGTAAGGTTTATGTTTTAAAATGAAAATATTTCCAGTTCCGAAAGTTGCATAGCGTACTGATGTATATCTATAACTACATTGATATACATTAACATAATACTAACCGCTAAATATCATTAAAAACGATGTGTATTATTAAATTTGCCAGATTACGTTCACAAGGGAAGTAACTCTAGCACACAAATCAATTTTCGTCCTAAAGATGTTCACCCACTTTTTTTTAGAAAAAAAAATATTGTTGTAGTAAAAATAATGGAAAATATATGAAAACTTTACATATGATTTACATTTAATTTTAAAAGTATATATACATTCTTGTACTTACCTTGTTTTTCTTTAAAGGCGAGTGTATTCATCATACAAAAATCCCGCAAATGATCTTTGTTCAAATGTTCAGATTTTACAGCTTTACATATTTAGCTGTTTTACGGTTTATTTAGTCTGAGTAAACCAGTGCCGACCTTTACCTTGAAAAATACCAGGAAACAGGAAACATCGATGTTAATTGACAATATTTAATCTGTGGAACCATATAGGCATATCTCTGACAAAAGTAATTAAAGGATTCAATTATTTTATCACATAGTGTGTGTTAGTGAACCGATGTAAATACACGTTTGGTAGAGGTGAAAATGGGATAGTGCAAAACCGAAAGTACAACCTTGTACAGAAGTCACAGGGCCATGATAATCAGGTAGATCTACTGTTTATTTTTTTAATAAAAATATTTACAATTTTGTTTGATTAATTAATGTTATGTATTGATTGATATGCAAAAGTTTATAGAAGTAGGTAATACTTGACATTTAGATATATTCTTTAATTCATATGATCTTCATTGAGGCCCTCTATTTCACAAAAGGAAATAAAAGATGCCATTATATTTGACAGCTTCACAATATAACATATCTAGTTATATATATAAAATTAAGAATATTTTATACTTTATTTCAGTTGTGAAGCTGTTTCAAAAGTTACATTCAAGTATGCCAGCAATGTGAAGTATGAAGAGGAGGACTAATTAAATATTGGACATGATGCAACACTCCATTAATTTGAAACTACCTAGATGGTGTTCACTTGGATGATTATTATATTGTGGCTATATTACAGAAGAAAAACAATAAAATATTGGGAAAATATTGCTGGTTCCTTTTATATCTCGTGTCAGCTGTGATCATTTATCAGTTATACATGTAAATGAATTAAATCATTTGGATTAAACATATGTATGACACACATATGTTTACATATGGTTTTGTTAAAATTATATGAATAATATGCAACATGAATTTTTTTTAAATTAGCCTCTGCCTGTTCTAGTGTTGTTCCCTAAAACAATATGTCCTAAGTGTTGTTGGAGATTTTAGCGCAATAATTATATAGGATTTTTAACATATTTTAAATGTATGAATCGAAACACATATGACAAACGTATGTTTCACATGCATTTAACATATGTTGATGTAAGCGTATGTTTTACTATGTTTTTGATTGTCAGACATGTATTTATGATTCTCGTACTTAAATTGGACCCTGCCTCTGGCTCTGATAGTGATATTTCCAAAAATAGTGAGTGCCATGTGCTGTGGAGCATTTTAGCGCAATAATTATGTATTCACTGTAACGTATGTTAAACATATGAATTGAATCACATATGTCAAACGTACGTTTAACATGCGTTTAACATATGTTTCTGTAAACGTATGTTTAACGTGCGTTTCTGATTATCATATGTTTCTTTACGTATGTTAAACGTATGTTTTGAAACGTATGTTAACCAAAACGCATGTAAAACATACGTTAAACGTATGTTTAACATATGTTCGACAAAACATATGTTAAACATACATGGCATTTTTACCTGTGATATGTCAGTGATGTGTTTGAAGGCTCCATTTCTGATAGAGAAATTGTGATAAAATCTGGAGTTTTAGGTTTTTTAAACCCAGGTGACACAATTATGGGTGACAGAGGTTTTAATATTAAAGATTTGTTGAATACTAGGAAAGTAGATTTGATAATCCCACCCTTTTTAATGGGAAGAAAGAAATTATCTCCGCAAGAAGAGGCTTTAACAAAAGACATTGCTAAACATAGGATCCATGTAGAAAGATCAATAGAACGGATAAAAAAATTTAAACTGCTGCAGAAAAATCATACCTTTGTCATTACAACCAGTTATAAGCCAAATAGTATATATCGTTTCCTGTCTTGTAAATTTTCAGGAACCACTTGTTAAGTAAAAAGTGCAATGTTTAAATAGTAAGGCTTTTAAAGCGGATGGGCTTTCAAACATCAATCATCTCGGCTTTCATCGAAGCTCCGCCAAGATTTACATAAACTGTCAAATGACATTTAACACTAAGTCAGTTAGTTTCCATTAAGTAAAAATTTAACAATTAAGAAACTCCGGTCACTTTCTTTAGGTTTCTTAATGGTTAAATATTTACTTAATGGAAACTAACTGACTTAGTGTTAAATGTCATTTGACAGTTTATGTAAATCTTGGCGGAGCTTCGATGAAAGCCGAGATGATTGATGTTTGAAAGCCCATCCGCTTTAAAAGCCATTTGTAGTGTGTACGCTACCCGTTCAAAATTGAAACAAGGGTGGACTCTGTGCAATGTTTTTCACGCATGCGCAGTGATGACCGACTAATTATTAAGAACCAACTTCTTGATAAGTAAATCGTTTTGTTGGCTGTTTTAACAATAACGGAGACACAATTTTTTTTAAATTCAAGCGATTCCATTGGTTGTCAAATGAGGTTAAACGCTAAAGTGTGTAAATGTTTAGTTTGTAAATAGTGCAGTGTGTAAATGTTAAGTTTGTTAATAAAGCAATGTGTAAATGTAAAGTTTGTAAATAGTGCAGTGTGTAAATTAAAAGTTTGTTAATAGTGCAGTGTGTAAATGTAAAGTTTGTAAATAGTGCAGTGTGTAAATTAAAAGTTTGTTAATAGTGCAGTGTGTAAATTTAGCAGTGTGTAAATTAAAAGTTTGTTAATAGTGCAGTGTGTAAATGTAAAAATTGTAAATAGTGCAGTGTGTAAATTAAAAGTTTGTTAATAGTGCAGTGTGTAAATTAAGCAGTGTGTAAATTAAAAGTTTGTTAATAGTGCAGTGTGTAAATGTAAAAATTGTAAATTAAGAAGTGTGTAAATATAAAGTTTATGAATAGTGCAGTGTGTAAATGTAAAGTTTGGAAATAGTGCAGTGTGTAAATGTAAATTTTGTAAATAGTGCAGTTTGTAAATAATGCAGTATGTTAATGTCAAGTTTTACTGATAGTGACAGTAAATAGTATTAAATTGTGACAAACTACAATATTTACAAAATGTTACTTACAGTGTTTATGTATGATGTTTTAAATGCAATAATTAGATATAACATGAAATTCATGAAAATTGTTGATGAGTTTTCATTTCTCATTTTAATCATACCCCATTGAAATTCTTTAAATTATCACTCAAATAATATCAGTTTATGAATACACTCTATGAATAATACACTCTCGGCTATTATATTTGAATGTACTACCCCGGGGGTCCAAACACTCTGTTTTGGAGAGGGAGGGGGAAACATGGTGACTGGGGTTATTTTATTAAACAGCAAGAAGCACACCTTATGCTTATATATGTGATCAGTGTGCACCAAGATCAGACAGCACAGAATGTTTAGAAGCTCCCTCTGGGATTAATATCACAACTCTATTTGTGCTGGTAGAAGTCTTCTTGGTATTCTCATTTCAATGAATTCTGGAGCTAACCATGACTCGTGAAAAGAAATAAGTTTGATTTTTAAATTGTTCCAGAAACTACAGTAAGAAGATTTCCTTCTGAACCCCAAATTACCAAATCGCACCACTTTTTCTCCAAAACCCCAAGTTGGGTTTGAATTTGGTAATAATATGCATGCTTTTCTTTAAGTATGTATTCTCCATTTTTCTTTTCTAAACAAAAGTTGTTTAATTGTTTTTTTGTAAGGACAGTGTCAAAGTCCTTGACATTTTGTTTTTGAAGTATCAATGGACATTTTATTTCCAACAGCCCATCAGCAGGTTCCTCCCTCGGGTCATTTACCAATCCATCAGGACTAGCACCTATTTGTGGAAAATGTGAATTGATCCAAAAGCCGGACTTCTCTACCGTACTTCCAGAAACTTCCCCTTTCATCATTGTTTCGTAGTCTAAAAAGGCATTTTCTTCATTTTCTATTCCATATTTCATGGCTTTGGTTGGATGCGAATCACACCATAACTTTTGCTTCAGAATGTTGCTTATAACACTAACTGACTTAGTTTGTGCAATTGTTTTGCTAATTGAAGCGGTTACCCGTATTTGTCTTTCATTGTACCATTCTGTGGTACCCTGATATTCCAAAATTTCACAAGGATTGGGAGCTTGTACAAAAGTCACCGCCATGTTGGAAATCATTCTTTGAATTTTTTGCTTCAACACAGTTTTCTGTATGTCATCCAATTCATAGTTCTCGTAAACCCGAAACAAAAGGGACTGCCACATTGTCGGCTGCTCGCTTCCAGTCTCTAAAGCAGATATGAAGTCTAACAAAGTTTTGTCCTCACTTCTCTCTGGAAAAGTTGGTGTAGGATTATAGTGGATAATTTCATCAACTTTTCTCTTTTTCGAACTAGGATAACTAGCATTGACAACATTCTGGGGATTTTTTCTCTTTGTTCGGCCTTTATTCCACTCACAAAGTTTTGAAGTGCTGGATGCCGGTTCGGTACCATAATTTCCTATGTAGTCCTTTAATGCCAGAAGCAGGGCAGTTATATGTGCACATCGACCCATTGCACTAGCTTTGCATGTACAGGAGCCTTCTTTCACGAAACCACTCCCTTGACTTATCAAAATCATCACATCATACTGGACAGAAACCTCATATGATGCTAAGACAACAGCTTTTAAGAAATATATTCCTTCTTTATGTCTGTCTTTCATTCCCTGAACATGACCGCTTTTAAAGTATTCTTCGCCTTTTTTCATTGGCTTGGCAGTATGGAGGTCTTCAATGTCTGGGTCTGCATTAGTATCTCCACCACAATCAGATTGTCCAACAAACTGTACCGATTCTACTATGTGATGATGTATATGACCATGGTTGAAATGTTTTGGTAGATTTACAGAAGGAAAGTTGTTCTATCCTGTGATAGGAGGTAAAGTAGTTACATTGGCAGGTGTCTGTTTTTGCAGCTGCTGCTCTTTAACGCTGTACCATTTGCCCTCCATCAACTGATAATGAAATGTTTTTGTCGGCCCCAGCATCAATACAGTCCTTCACTCTGAAAAAAACGGAACAAAAAATAATTATACAAGCAGAACAAAGAAATTACTAGTGGGATGTAAAAACTCCCTGTGCTGTAGATCCGCCACTGACTTGCACACATTGTGATGGTAGAAAGCAGATAAAACATCATTATGAATTAACTCACTTTAAAAAGAACGTAAACATACAGCAAACTCCATTATGAAATTATCACCATCATACCCCACCCACTAATTTTACATTCGTGTAAACAAAGGATAATTTTATCCAGTATTAAATAAAAAAACACATTCAAAATCGAAGATGAGCAAGAGTGAAGGTGAAATTTGCTACTAAACTTAATCGTTATGAATCAACACTAATATAAAGTTGGTAAAGTTATACTGATCGCCAATTGTTCTTTGTTATAAACGCGACGCGCATTTTTTTACGAAGTCTCAAAGAATCTACCTTTGAACAAGATCCTTCTTGTTTCCACTGCATTTGATATCCCTGCACTGTAGCCAACGTTTCAACTGAACAATTGAATGTTTTTCAACCATGGGGTATGCAAGTTTTGCACCAGGTACATCGCTTTAAGTCAGAGAAACGAGTTGAAAATTGCTGTTCGACGCCATTGCTTATATGTAGATTCGGCTTTATAAAGTGGTTTGTTTGTCTGGGACTGGAGCTATTTTTAGAATGGACCGCTTATCTGTGACGTGGAAAGGGGCAGTATACGAGATAACGCTATTAAAAAAATAATGTCAAATCAAAAAATTTATATGACGATATGACTGATACAACTATACTGTATTTTTTTTTAATAAATCTGAACACGTAATCATTGAATGTGACTGTATGTAAAAATATGATTAATATGTAATGCTGCCGGTAAGGTATTGAACGTATATTTGTTTGCAAAGTAAGATTGCACTGACTTTTGACCTGGTTAAAAGACTATTGTTAGCACTTGACCCAGTTATCACTAGTAGAATTTATTCGGCTGCACAAATCTGCCTGATCGTGTCTGATAAGGGGCACTATTAATAGTATATAGTTATTATAAGAATAATTGGTATAAGTTAAAACACTATTAATGACTAGAACACAAATGTGAATCTAAGCTATCAAGTGTACAACATCATCAGTTTCACTTTATGTGCTGTTCTGAATTTTTGTGTCTTCACTTCAGCTGTCTGTTTCAAAATAGTTACTTAATATTTAGCTAATGACAACCCAAATGGCTTTGACAATGGTACTTGAAGGGAGATAACTTTATTTTTCCAATTGTTGTCCAGGATGCTTTGGGAGATAAAGAATATATTGTTGGGCATTCGGATCCTTTCGGGAGGATCATATGATGCAGGTATTGATTACATTGTTTCCTTGTACTTAAAGTTAAATTCGGCTTCCGCTTATCATATTCCTCAGAAATTAGAAAAAAAGTAATAATGGAAACATTTTTTATTATAACTACATCTCCTGCTGATCATGTACAAAAATTTCATTGATGTGGAAGTTGTCGCACCACAAGTTTCAGTATACAATCAGCAGAAAATGACAATAACTCTGAATGGTAAGAGTCAAGGCAGTAAACATGTCAAGTATAACTACTAATAATATAAAGTGTCATTGAAATCCAACAGAAATGCGGAAGTATTTCGCGCCACAAATTTAAGTATACAAATCGACAGAAAATATAAATGCAAGGGCAGGGTAAGGGTCAAAGCTGTAACAAAATATGTCATGCATGCTGATCATGTGCACAATGTCTTATTGAAATCCAACACAAACTATGGAAGTAGAGCCAGAATTCTGTAAAAAACAAACGTACCAACCAACAACCAATCCTTCTGACTAAGTGACGCGTGTAGCTCCTCCAAAACTTCGTTTGCTGATAATATCGAAAACATTCTGAAACATATTAACTTTCCATAATGAGCATGATTTAAAGTTTTTGCAAATCAATGGGCTAGTGTAAATAGGGGCCATGTAAGGGGACTGACAATTTTGAATAGAAATACTATGGGGGAATGGAAAATTCTCATTTTCTTATCTATTTTAATTTGTTTAAAGCATCATATAGTCACAGCAAATTAGGGTTGGTCAAATCAGAAGCATTCGTCTTAATTAAGGACCGACCAGTCAAATGCGTTCATATTTGTTAGGGGACTTTTACTTTTGCATAGGAATATCATATTTTACATAGGAAACTGGCAATTGTTCCATCTTTTTGTTAAAAATAGTTTAATTTGAGATCTTAAGATCTTTGCAAATTCCTACAAGTAAGGGATTTTGACGTTTGGATTCTATATTTACCTAATTTCAAGTAAGAATTTGACGAGGGTACTTGATAAAGGGTCAGGATAAAAAATGTTTATATTGTGAAACTTTAAAAATATTGCAATGACCACGTCAATTAAGTAGAACATCATAAGGTCTTCTTCAAAAACATTATTATTTGTCATTTGGTCATTATATTTCTTTATTTCTAGCGGATAACTTAATATGAGCCATCAAAATGGCAACCAGAAAAAATAAGAATCACAACAGGTTGGTCCTTCTTATAGGAGGATGGACAAAAACAATGCGTCTCGTTGTTACGAAACACGTGCTTGAAAGCAGTCCAGATAGAAAAAATCCGTTGAGTTTGGATGACTTTCTTTACAAATATGATCTGTTGGTAAAAAAAGCCCTAGCTGGACAAGCAGTCAAACTACGCAGGAAGTTAAGTAGACCAACCGACATTGAGCAATGGGACGTTACGCTTATTTGTCTGATACTACTCGAAGTGTGTTATTGGGACCCACTACTGCAGAGTCAGTATCAACGTTTGGAATCAGATGTCAAATATATAAGAAAGATTAGAAATGAACTTTCTCATGGTGGAATCCCGGAAATAGACAAAGACTCTTTTAAGGCAAAGTTTAGTAAAATTCAAGAAATAATCATTGAAGGATTGAAGTACGTAAATGATCAAAACTCGACAGAAACAATAAATACGTTTATCGATGATGTTGCAACTGGAGAAATGGGAGCGGATGAAGCCGGTTCAGTCTATAGAGAATGGTACGATAGTGAAAAACAGATGGAAGGCAAACTCGATCTTATTTCTGAAGGTAAGTAATGGAAACTAATTTTTATCATTATTATAATTGTTAACAAATAACTTTACTCGGAATATATAGAGTGCATGTCAAACTTCAAGGTCGAGGTCATATAACATATTTGCCTTAAACTTTTTGTTAAAGTTTTAGTGCAAGTTGTACATTGCTTCGCATTATATAGCCTGAACTTGGCATAAGTGTGCATTCTTTTACTTTGAGGCAATATGTAACATATTGGGCTCCTAACTTGACAGGTGATATTGCAGAGTGAAAATATCATGATTTGTCTTAAAGTGTTGGTGCTAGTTGGGATTTACTGTTATGTGAATGTTACTTGCATAAAAGTGTATGCTTATACCTCTAATTTTTTGTACAATTAAAGTGCTGCTGTAATTATCTTAAAGGCAAAATATCAGACTGAAAAGTAGAAACTGGAGTTGTAACTCTATGTTAAAGTTTAGGTGCAAGTATATATTGGCATTACTTTCACTTTTGTAGTATGATTATTATTTTCATATGTCTTTTATTAATTTTCAACCAAATGTTGACCTTATTTTCTTTGTTTCCCTCCTCACCTCCACCCCACCTAAATGTATTTACTATGTTGCTAATATCGAACATAATCTGTGCCTTTTTCTGATGGTACATATTATAGATATCAAATAATGCTTTGCGACACGGCTAGAATGGTCGAGTTAACGTTGTTCTCCGATACCTTTTGTTTAAATACACAGCAAAAATACACATTTAAATGGTATCAATCCGCGTATGTCTTACTTTACATACCTGCTGTGCATTCACACAAAACTGGAATATGTCACAAAGAATACAGGTAATGTATGTCAAAAAAAGTAAACACGGAATATATAATGTTCAGTAAAAGTGCTTATCATTTGGACGACTATTTTGCATCATTGACTGTTTGTTTGAAACACTTGACAAGATATATTATTTTCTATACAAAGTAGCAGTTAGAATGTATACATGTAACACACCATTTGTGCAAATATAACATACGGTATTATTGACGACACAATTCATTATTGAAATACATTTGCATACATATTCATAAACGATAAATATCGCTTACAATAGCTGGATAACGTGGATTTGATATTCAACTGGCGTTTATTTATATTTTCTGTAAAGTGTCAATAAATGTAAGACATTGCATTATCGTGATACATGATAAAAACATTAACACACTTAAACCCCTGGGTTTGAAAAATAATCGCTCTTACTGGGCATGTCATTACCACGAGGCAATCAACCGTGAATATCCTCTTTAATCAGGCAGTACAGCACCATCATTGGAAACACTGATACAGGAGATACCTCCGTTGGCTGCCATCAATAATCATAGTTTAATTTTCTCTAAAAATTTTAAATGTTTATGGTAATTGTTTGGTTGGGATTGCATTGCACCGTTTATCTATTTGGAATATTTCAGAAACATGGCCATGTTTAAATTGTGAATTTAGAAACAGAAAAAAGGATTTGGAAAATGGGGTATATGACAACATATTTCGGAAGTTTGCTTTCGTTTTTACACCAAAATTGTTCACACTGAAGAGACAAAATATCTCGGATGAAACATGACCCCTTCTTTTCTCATCAAATTTTGCTAGTGTAGACATTGACAAATAATAACATGTTAGTTTCACTTCTATAGATGCTGTATATGTGTTTTTACACGAATGACAATCATGCAAACTTTAGACTGAGTGTGGTGAATGTTTATTTCATGAACAATAATAATAAAAATATTCATATATTGTTTGATTAAATATAAATCTGTATTAATATACTTTTATATTTAGGACAGATTGAGGTGATGCATACACTTATCCGTGTGGTAGAAAAAATTGATAGATTCATGAATGTACCAGGTAGTGCTTTGTTAAATACAATAATTTTTGTGTTATTCTGAATAATGACATTTCTTTATATAATATTTCCGCATGCATGATGAAGACGATAGCAAATATGTTCAAAGCAATAGTAGCTGTCAATCTTTCAATCTTGTTTGAGGTACTTCACTAGCTCCAGAGCTAAGTTGAGCCAAGAGAAATGTTACATTTTACTTCTAACAGTTCTTGGCATGGCGTCCCTGATTATATATGGCTATCATTGTCTGTTACATATTTGTATCATAAAGAAGGAAAAGTTGTGAGAGATGTGGATACGTAACTGTCTTATAATCTGTAAATACATGTTTAAATTAAGTGATTGATATTAATAGTATTTACCAGACAAGAATGCGTTTAATAACGTTGGTTAATGTTATCAGTATATTATAATAAAATATTATAAATAAAACATACATCAATTACACATTGCTATAGTTTAAGCAAACGTAAATTTACACGAATCCACATATATCGGAATAAAGCAAAAATAATCTCTTTTGTATATTTCCTATCATTTATGACATATTGTGGTCAGTACTGGAGTTATTTGCTAAAATTCAAAACAAATTATATTTAAAGACACGACAATTGATCTGAATATCCAAGCCAATGACGAGTCTACACAGAAAAAAGCTGAGGACATTATGATAAAAGTCATCAACTCCGGTATAAAAAATACCACTGGTAAATATTATATTTCTAGTTTACCTCGTCTTTTAAAATACGAATATCTATTGACATGGTCCTAGCATCAGCGGCGCCGTTGTTGTCTTCGTAAGGTTAAACGTTTGACACTGTAAATATAAAAGTAATACGTTCTGCTGTGCCTTTTCTCTATTTCTTAAACTATAATGAAACGAAAAGGAAACAAATAGCTTTCGTTATATGATATTTTTACTTACATGGATTTAAAATAGAAAACAATCGAATTTCCATTTCATAGTATAATTATTGAAGAATATAATCATAGAATTTCATTTAAAATGTCAACGCGTTACCGCTACAGTGTCGCCGATGTAACAACACTCACTTCTAGTCAAGTCACTATCACGCATGACTACCCCTACCTTTCACGGTATGTTATGGCCTATATGCTCTTATGATAACCTCGCGCAATCAGTTTCTCACAGTATCTGGATGTATTCTGATGTTCTGCGTAAATTCTCATTGTCTCATCCAATTGTATGATGCTTAATTTGAAATCTAAAGCATTGTCCAGTAACAGCATATTAGAAGTTGCGATCCCCTGCGTCCTCTCAAAAGCCAACACTACGTGTTCTAGGAGGGGACCAATATGGTTATTTTTTATATATATACATATTTAATGAGGATCAGACTGGATTTTTGACAGGACGATATATTAGCGAAAATACTCGATTATTGTATGATCTAATGTTTTATTTAGAAAAGAATCATGTACCAGGCATGTTACTACTACTTGACTTTGAGAAAGCATTCGACTCGGTCGCCTGGGCTTTTATTTTTGCTGTTCTTCAATTTTTTAACTTTAGTTCATCCTTTTTTATTAAATGGGTCAAATATTTTATACAAATATATAATCATGTGTAATAGTCAATGGACACTTGTCAGAGTGGTTTTACTTATAGAGAGGCTGTAGACAAGGAGACCCATTATCCCCATATATATTCATTTTATGTGCAGAGGTCCTCGCTGTTCTAATCAGAAATAACCCTAATATAAAAGGAATACAGATTGACAATACAAACTTTTTAATTTCACAATATGCTGATGATACAACACTCATGCTTGATGGTTCAGAAACATCACTTGTAAACACTTAAAACACTCAAATTCTATGCTGAAATCTCCGGCCTTAATATCAATGTTGATAAAACTAAGGCAGTGTGGATAGGTTCAATGAAAAAAAGTAACATTAAGTTATGTGAACAATATACTCTTTCTTGGGACAATGAATTTACTGCTCTGGTATTTGATTTTCAGTAGATCTAGACAAAATGACTAATGTGAACTTTGATGATAAAATACATGATATAAAACAGCTTCTTATCCATTGGTAAAAACGAATATTAACACCAATTGGTAAAATAACAAGGTGAAAAGAACTACTCTTTGAAACTCTTACATAAAAGGGAGTCTCAAAATGTTTGATATAGACCTTTTTATTAACTCATTAAAACTCACATGGATAAGACGCCTTTTCAACTCAAATAGAAAATATCTAGATATATTGAATCCAATGTACCCATTCATGTCAAATGTTTGCGCATATGGCCCGGATTTTATTAGTAGACACACAAATAGAATACATAATCCCTTTTGGAAAGATATTTTTAGAAGTTATCAAACATGTTCAAACGTACTAAAGCCTGTAAATTGGTACACATTTAAAAAAAATCCAATTTGGTTTAATCCAAACATTAAGGTCGGAGGCACACGTATATTTTATAACCATTGGTTCTCTAAGGGTGTTTTATTGATAAATGATATTATGAATACAAATGGTAATTTTTACTCAATGATTGATTTTATTAATAGGTACAACATAAATACAAACTTCATAGAGTATGAAGAATTGCTAGCATCTGTTAAAAGGTACTTGTCTAAACTTTCAATTGTTCATTTAGCTAGTAATGGAGGGGCGCCTGAATGCCCTTTATCAATTTCAATAATTATGAAAGATACAAAAGGGTGTAGAACAATCAATCAGTCTTGTAAACAAGAAAATATAATCTCTCAATCCGCTGCTAAATGGGAAAATGAATTGGATATAAGAACCAATTCAGTTGAAACACAATTTGACTGCCTTCCATTTAACATAACAAATGACACAAATTTACAATGGTTTCAGTACAGAATAAACCTACAAATATTAGGAACCAATTCCCTTTTTAAAAAAATGAACATAAAGGATTCTGATATTTGCAGTTTATGCAACAGAGAAATAGAAACAATTAAACATATTTTTATCAAATGTGACATTTCTAAACAATTTATCTCGTGTTTGATGAACCATATTCGCGAAAAATGTATAGGCATTAATTTAAATTGGACAAATACAGACATTATGTTCGGAAATAAAAATTTTGACAAAGTTTTGAATAAAATATTATCGGTAAAGAAATGTATTTACACTCAGAAACTTAAAACAGTTAAACCTACACTTAACAATTTAAAAAACATTTTATAAATTTGTATAATACAGAACGGTATCTTGCAAATATAAATTGTAAAGTATACACTTTTGATATTATTTGGAATGATTATAAGCTACTAATATCTTGATATAAATTTTAAACATTTTACATGTTACTCTTTCAGTTTTAATTTAGACACATTTGTTTGATTACAAATACATTTATATTTTGTAGACATTTAATTATACCAATCCCCATCCCCTCACCAGAGTGTTTTTCTTTTTTCCTTTTTTTCATTTCTCCAATCAATTATAATATTTAACTGCTCATTATCAAAACTAGACCTGCATTAAGAATAATTATTTAATGTTTATATACTTCAATAAAGCATTACTTTCTTTTCAAAAAAATAAGTAAATAAATAAATGGATTGTTTTTTATGCACTTATCTATCATCAATAAATGAATTCCAACATTCAGTTTAACATGTATTGTTGCTTTATAGTTTATACATTACAATTAGTGCAAAGCATTTTGATAACATAACATTGTTGACTCTCATCAATGTTAAACTGGATGAATATTTATTAAGGATTTGTAGGTAAAATTTTGCACTTTTTAAGTTGTGTAGTATTTGCTCAGGAATTTGCAGAGCTTAAGCTTATATTTTTATTGTTTCAAAATATCTCTAATATAAATGATTAACCTGCCAGATGTTAAATGATATTCCACTATATAACTAACTACTTTATATTAAATTGTGAAAACTGATTTCAATTACATGTATATTATTCTGCACGTTTACAAATGCATATATGTACAAGTTATCTTAATGTTTGGTAGCCATTGCGTTGTTGACCCCGGTTTTACTAATTTAACATATTTTGATAATTTCCTCAGCAATATTATTAAATGCTAAAACATTGCACTTACTGATTATGTTGTAAATTATACTTTATCATTAAGTACAGAGGAGTTATGACTATATGTGGTAATTTAACTGTGAAGTATTTCAAATATTTTTTTTTTTATTTAATCTTTTATTCCTCCATACAAGGAGAGCATACATATACACATACAAAACAACGAACACACATATACATATTACAAATTTACAATGACAAAACAACACTAAAAAAGAATATATATATATATATATATATATATATATATATATATATATATATATATATATATATATATGTACACAGCATAACAACACGTGTTATACAACAGTTCAATATAGCTTTTTAAACATGCATAATCATCCAAAATAAGAAACATTATCGAAACGAAATATAAGATTTATCTAGAAGGAAACTATACTAGAACAACATACGTACATTATTATAAACCAATTTAGATTTGTTATGAAATCTATTATTATACAAGTTAAAACTGAACCTTTTAAGTTCTAACTATATTGCATTTTAACCAAATGCTACAAAATGAATCTAAGCAAATTTTCAAACAATAAAAACTATCTTCTTTATTTAGAAAACGTGACATTCCACTCAACATGTGGATCAACTGCATACGAGGTGGCATGCATATCAAACAGCGATATAGAATAACACCAAACTTCTCAAATAACTTGCAGTATAACATATTTCTTTCACTGTTTCTCTTTATACAGTATAGTAGAACATGTTCAACATTATTAACATTTACAATATAGCACTTAAGGCATGTTTGCTCATATGGTTTACTGAATAATTTGCATATCAACTTTATTGCTATAGTACATTGTGATGAACATTTTCTATCTTCTTGGGATAATTTCCAAATGTCACACAAGTTTAAATTATTATGCAATATATTAAAACCATATAAAGTTTCATCAATATGACAGTTAGTAAATATTATTTTATTTTCAAACTCAACAATACATTTATTTATTATTCTTTTCCACATTAGCTTAGATGGAAATTGGCCTGATTTTGTATACTATTCAAGATAAAATGATAATTCATACTTTTTACATACAGAATATATATCACTAATAAAACCTTTTACTTTCAACGGATTGTTTTGAAAATCAAACAGTCTATATGTTAACAATTGTTTTGCATGAAATTTTGGGTGCAATCTACATAACTGCCCAAGAAATGTTAATTTTCTTTTGTCTAGTTCTGCTTCTACTGATAAACAACCTAATAAACTAAATGCTATATCAGTTCTTGTATATTTAGAGATAGATTGCATAAACTTTATACAAAATCTATGAGAACGCTCTAGTTTTAACATATTGCTTTTGTTGATAGGTCTCCAAAGCTCACAACTATACAACGCTTTTTGGCAGTACAACTGTCTTATATATTGTTTTAGAGGATGCTGGATGTATTCAACCAGAGTAAATACCGCAGTTTATTATGCTTAAAAATGTAGATCTAAACTTTGAACATGCTTCGTTTATAGTATAACTTAAATTATTAAATTTATCAAATAAAATACCAAGATGTTTATACTGAACTTCTTCAATAACATCACAACCAAGAAACCATGAACGATTCCTGGATTTATACCTATATGCAGATTCATTTGTAACAATAATTGAACATTTTGAGGAGTTATAAAAATAGTGATTGTTAATACCATACTGGTAACATAACTCTATCATATGCTTTAAACCGTTGTTTGATAATGATAAAAGAACCATATCATCCGCTGAGGTAGGACATGAACAATTTAACCCATAAGCATAGAGGCCTAACTTTGAAGAATTTAAAGTATTCATGAGTTCATTTATAAAGACAATATACAGAAATGGGCTAAGTACACCCCCTTGTCTTGTTCCTTGAAGGACATCGAACCAATTTGAATAATGACATTGGTTTCGAACACAACTTGTCATGCCCTGATATAAATCTATAATTATTTTTATTATAAACTTATTAAGGCCAATCCTAGATAACATGATTATTAGTGAAATGTGCCAAACAGTATCGAACGCACGGCGCACATCGAGAAAAGCAATATTTAAAGAACTGCCATAAAATTTCTAAATGTATATAGAATTGTCATGAAATATTTTGTATCAATATGTCTGTTTTTGTACAACTAAATTGATATAAAAGTTACAATTTTTTTTTTCAAAAATGTCTTGTTCAATAAACAGACGGTCAAATTTATTCATTATTGATATGAATTATTCCTATCATTAAGGGGTTTGAGAGTTTTACACGTCAAAGGACTAGGGTATATAGGGACCCTGTAAAGGGACTTGAGTTTTATATACGAATACTATGGGAACTTGATAAGTTTCCCTTTTTTATCGATTTGTTCAATACTAATATAGTTTGAGATATCTGGAGCATTGTCAATTCTAAGAAAATTAGATGAGGTTTTAACAAGGGGGGTTGGATTTTCCGAACGTGGCGCTAATAGGGTTAAAATTGTGAAGTCTTCTACTCAATAACTGGCTTTGTCAAATATATGATAAATCGTATATTATCTTTACATCAGTAAGAGGTTGAATATTTTGCAACTCAAGGGACTCAAGGGGCTGGGATGTATAGGGTCCCTGTCAGGCATATTTAACTTTTACACAGGAATCTTATGGGGAAAACGCAAATATGTCATTTTCACATCCATGTGTAAAACAGTTCAATTCTAAATCTAAAGAATTTTGTTCGTGGCAAATCGCTATGAATGGGGGATTGAGATTAGTTTAAACATATTTTATTGCCATATAAACACACATTACACTATATATTACGCATATATGCATATAAATCAAATACAATTTCAGGCAAAAGGCTGTACAGGGATCTGTATTTTATTATTACAGAGGAATCGGGAAGATTGAAAACCCTAAGTTCTCATAATATTATAATAAATAAGTTCTGTTCAGTATGGATATATGGCGAGGATATTTATCCAAAAAGATTTATATTGTGTAATTTCAAAAAAACACTATGCCCACTACATGTCAGTAGAATACCCTGTTTATTTTGTTTGTTATTGTTTTTTGTTTTGTTTTTTTATTGTCTTTATTTTATCAATATTATTTCTATTTTGTATTTCAGTGATAATACTTATTCTTTAAAAGGACGACTATCATGTTCAAAAAGTTTACTTCGCTAACCTTGACCTACGTAACGGGCTTACGTTAACACACTCTTTCTCACCAAGTGATGTTGCTATAGTAACTAAATATGAGAAACACTTTCATATTACATTGTGTCAGCCTACCAAATACGTATTGTATTTGCCAGTATCTTAGTTAAATGATTTGAAACTTAAGATAAGTTATTGAGCTAAGGTTAACAAAACACACATAATATTTTGAATTATTTTATTTTATATTACAGTAATAGTATTGTATGAGAGGCTTTGAAAAGTCCATGCACTTGGTGCAGTATAGGAAAGTGAAGTAACATTGATTAAATTGACTATTTCAGACCCTCGAAGTACTCCCATGCATATCAGCACACTTATTCAAACGTTTAATCCAATTAGAAAATGTATTTCTGTAGTCCTCATTTGGTATACTACTGATACAGTGAAAAACCGCTAATCCTACCTCCTGACGGGACCCGGTCTCTCAGGCCTGTTTGATGACAGAATTGAGCCAAACATCAAACGGTACTAGTTCAGTGTTGTACGAAACATGTCACAAAGTTTCAACTACATTCCTAGCCGAATAATCAATAACCACCGCAGACTTGTGGTCGGTGCGTTATTGTGCAGTAGTTTTATTCCTGGCACTGCGGTACGTGGGTGGGTCTTGGCGAAGTGATTAATAACCACAGGGAGGACCTTTTTTACGTAAAACCTTCTAGTAACAGTAGTTTGTCCAGGTACCGACACCGTGACACCATTCTGTCTGCATCGAAAAATAATGCATGAGTTAAACGTTTCACAGTCTTACTCCGCCTTGCTATTTGAGGTCTTTCCCCATTTTTACCTGTCCAGACTTCATTATTTTCCTTTCCTTTCGGTTCAAAAACGATACCCATGTTTCATCACCAGTACACACCCCGTGCAGCCGCCTGGGGTCAAACCATCATACCTATCTAAACGATCTTGGGCCATTCAAACCCGCACCATCTTTTACTCCGAAGTCAAAGGATGTAGTATCCATCTGGCGCAAGCCTCCTTATATCCAGTTTCTCTTTTAATATAAAAACACCCCCGAAGAATTTAAGCCACGTATCTGGGAAATATCATCCACAGTGTATCTTGCCTCTATCTTCATAGTTTTATGCAGGTCAACAACATACGCCATTGGGTCATATTTAACACTGTCTCTACCATTTTTAAAACAGTGTGACCAGTTTACAACTGCACGATACTGAAGAGCAACATCCTCACCAATTCCGCTTTAATTTCTGTAGGCGAACTATTTAACAGGGTCCGTATTTTGATATACGTCCGTTGCTCTTCTATGGCCATTTTGATTTAATTCACTCAACTTTAAAATGGTACTGAAAACCTGAGCGAGAAAAACCAATAAAATATCTTGACTGTTATGATTTGCACGTGCAGATTCGTGATCACTGAAATGGCAATTGACAGACTTTTCGTATATGCAAATTATGATTATTGAATAAAAAATAATGGACCATTGCACGAACTTTTCAAAGCCCCTCGTATATATAACTCATCATCATATATATATATGTATATTATAGTAAAACTGATTTTCATTAACTGTGAAGAGTAAACTTTTTTTATTGTGGTGGGTTGTTACCGAATTAGTCCTATATGTTTTTTATTGTGTAAAGAATAATATTTTTTGTATATATGTATTTTACTAAAGATGATATTTGCATTGCCATACATTTACCCTTTGCAACATACCAAGGAATATCAAAGACAAGCGTCTGCACCCGCTCACGCTGCTCTTGTTTAAATGAATTCTTATGTTAATATTTTCGCAAACATTAGTTTGTCGAAAAAAGTTTTGATACAATACTGGCCACAAAACTGCAAAAAGCAAATACACATAATATAAAGTAGCACACGATTATCTTTCCGTTTATGTGTAATAATATCGTTAGCGAATCATTACTCCCAGATATGGATTATATATATAGTAGACATGTTACTTAACATATATAAAAAGTATGAGTTTTGTTGTTATTAATTTCAGATTTGCTATCGAAAATAGAACCTCAATTAGGTAATGCGTCTCAAGAGCAGAAAAACACATTAGTAAAGGTTATTTGCGAATGTCTAGACAAATTCCAAGAAGATGACAAAAAAATAAAGGGAGCTAATGCTCAGTGTGTCCTGTTAACAATAGAATGTCCTACATTCAAACGTTTGTACCAGCTATGGAAGGACTGTGTAAATGGTGTGGTGACGGCGCTCTTCATACCAGTACAGAAGGCTTTGCAAATGATCGACGGCTTCCATGATGTTGTGTTTGAAGTTATTGTTAGAGAAAGTGAATTTTGGAGGTGCATGGATATAATTGGTGAGTTTTTTATCAATACAACTTATATTGTAATGCATTAACTGTTTTCATTCTGGCCGTGGGCAAAATTGACGATCCCATTATCTACAACTGAGTCGATATGAATGCAATTAATGATATTCTTATTAATTACCGGGTTAATTTTCAAACAATCAATTTTATTTGAGTTATTACAATAGAAAAAATTGATAAAATTGTATAACTATTCCTAGTTTGAATACCTTCGTTCAGTTTCATTTCATATAACATTCCTTACATCTCACCAGACCTACTGACAAACCATAAATCAGATGGACAAACTACACGAAGAAACAGACGAAGGACAAAAGCAATACGAACGCAAAGAACGGACGACTTGACTAAATACAAACAGTTAAGAAACAAAGTAAATGGCGCATGCCAAACAACAGTACTTTAATAATATGGAAACTTTAGTTTCAGACAGCAGAAATACAAATCCAAAACTTATCGAGCAATCTGAACATTTCCTGCACTGTTTTCCACTCTGTCAGTTAATATTAACATAATTCACCCAATAATTCAAAAGCCTTTTATATGATGGTGTACAAAGGCATCTATATTAGAGGTGTCCAAAGGCGTCTATATGAAGTAAAGGGTTAAAAAGAACATCAGACATCAGGGGAGGAAACATACTTTTATAATGACGAAGTAAAGGAATATTGTTTAAATGACTATTGCATTTCTATTTCAACAATCAGTAATGAAGCTGATGTTACATTTCCAAAATGATAACTCGAAAACTAATGATACTCATTCTAATATTATTATAACAAAGTTCGAATTAAAAGATATGATCGGTATCATATTGACCCAAACAAAGCTGTTGGGAATGATAAAATACGTCACAAGTTTTGAAGAATACAAAATATATGGTTTCTAAACCATTAGTACTGTTATTTAATAGACCATTAATTAAACTGGAATTTCCAGGTTTGTGGAAATCAGCCCTAGTAATACCACTTTTCAAAAAATGTAAAATGAACCTGGCGTCTAATTATCGACCAATTTCAACCTTAAGCTGTATTGACAAGTTAATGGAAAGAATTGTGAACAAACATATATATAAGTTTCTTGTTGAAAGTAACCTCATTTATAATTAACAATCGGGATTTCTTAAAGAACATTCCATGGTTTACCAGATTTAAGTTATATATCATCAAATTTGTCAATGTATAGATAATAAACAATTCACTTGTATGGTATTCTGTGATTCATCGAAAGCATTTGATCGCGTGTGGTAAAAAGGTCTTCTGTTCAAATTAAAGCCAAATGGTAATCTTCTTAATTGGACTGACAGTTAACTAGATAAATGTGAACAAAGAGTATTTATAGGTAATTGTTTTTCAAAAATAAAAGAAACAACTGCCGGAGTTCTCCAAGGTTTTATTTTGGGTCCTTTTTCTTTTAATTTATATTAATGGTATAGCTGAAAATGTGTTAAGTATTACACGAATATTTGCAGATGATACATCACTTGCTTTTACATCTTCAAATTTAACAGATTTAGACGGTATAAGAAATCATGATCTGATCATTATATCAAAGTGGGTTCTATCAAAGTATCAAACAATGGTTAGTGGATTTTAATCCCGAAAAGACGGAAGCTATATTTTTTACTCTAAATGGGAATGTTTTAATTCCGAATTTAATATTTGAAAATGTTTAAGTTAATTTTGTAGAACATCATAAACTTTTAGGTGTAACCTTTAGACATGATGGAAAATGGCATCAATATATAAATACTATTGTTTCATCAGCTTCAAAATTTTTAGGTATGATGCGAAAAATCAAATTTTACTCTAAATCGGAAATCACTAAACCAAATATATATATATTTTCTGCGATCAGTTTTTGAATATGCATAAATTGGTTTGATAATTGTTCCTAATATGAAAAATATAAACTAGAAAAAATACAACACGAAGCAGCTAGAGAAGCTACTGGTTTGACGTATTCGGTTTCTATAAATAGTCTAGAAAAAAGGAGATATCAAAAATATATTATTGCATATAAACTAAAAACAGAATTTCGGCCCGATTATTTATGTTTTCTTTTTCCAGAAACAGTAGGAGTAAATACACTTTACAACTTACGAAATTCTACCGATTATGTTGTTTTTAACACAAGAACATAACTATTTGCAAATTCGTGTATTCCGTCATGCGTATCTGTCTGGAATACACTTCCCGAGAACATTCGTAACTCAGAGACTTTGTCTGTTTTTAAAACACATATAACAAACATGTATTTTAAAGCGCAAACGGTAATCGTACTATCTAACTGGTAGTCGAATTTGAAAAACGGATGCAGTCATTTTAAGTTTGATACCTTTTTAAATTATTTAACACTTGATGCAAGATGCGACTGATGTGGTAATAAAAAAGTAAGACACCGGGCACTAATTTATGCAATGTTCTAGATACACTGATGAACGACTTCGTCTTTTTCATTCTACACGCAGTTTTCATCACTTAAGTACACGGGTTATTTTATCTGGTAAGAGTACATATACCAGTGACACACATACATTTATATTGACACAAGTACAACAATTCAATAAAGACATAAAACGTTTTGTCAACAGCTGACTTTCGGCATCAGATACCAAATTTTATGTAGCCCTGCAATGTACCGGAACGATATTATGACAACATGTTGTGTCTTTTCTCTCTTTTTCTTACCTCCTACTTTAACTATTTTATCTTTTGATTTCTTTGATTGTTGGTTTACATCCTACTGAATGTTATAATTGCGAATATTGTATATTGAAAGGCGAGGGCTGTAACTAATGTTGCTAATACTTGTGTCCCAACCCGTTTGCTTATTACGAGTATTATGCAATAAAATATGTTTAAACCTTACAGTTATATTATTTGTGTATGTTACTAAAGGGCAAGGCAGCTGATATGTTACATTTAGTATATATTATGTTTTGTTGCAGGTTATTAAGACACATGCATTACAAACCGCAGTGCCATAACATTTGAACCCAAGACGCTTAAACAAAATTGAGATAAAAAAACCTACATTCATTGTAATACGTGTAAAATGATAAACGTATCGACATTTCAATATAGTTTCTAATACAGATATATTAATGACACGTTTTATAGTTTCTGAAGTCTCGGAATTGGCATCGAGGACTGGAGTTGCAAACACCGAAATAAGTGCCACAGCTGCTGTTGGAGATCGAATCATCATGACAGTTCAACCTAGATCTATTAAAAATCTCCATCACATTTGGGAGTTTTGTAAATCTGGCCGACTTGATGAAAACCTAGCAAAAGTTTCAGAAGCTATGAAACAGGCCCTTGGATTTAAGGAATTGATTATAACAGCCAGACTCAGAGGTAAATTCTGCTAGTACTTATATACTCTTTGAAATTCTATGAATCAGTTATAACACGGGTATAAGTATACTCAAAAAGTGCCTACGTCCACGCAACCCCAATTTGTATTCACTTGGTAATTTTTAACAAAATTACTTTTGATGAATAATTAATGCATTTGCTTATTACGGCAAAACCAAACAAACACAACTGCCAGAAATGCGAAAAGTTTTATTCAATTAAAAAAGTTAATTCATCATGAAAAAGTAGATATGAAAAATGAAAGATTTCTTACTTAGCTCTTTTTATTACCTTTAACATATCAACAAAACAAGGAATGTCACTGGTAAATATCGAATGCACATCCCTCTCCACAAACCAGTTTGTGAAAATAACAAATTATTTTCATAAATAAGGTTTTAAAGACAAAAAGAACTGAGCTACTATAAATTTCATGCTCAAAATGTGACCATGACTTTTGTGTGACCTTAAACATAATCTAATGTACATGCCTGGTTATTGCACGTGGCACATCGTCATGACACATGTTAATCACTTGTGCCAAGTTATTTTATTTAAGACAAAGTTACAGATTCAGACACAAATTCTCAAACAGACTGAAAGTATGACCTTGACATTTGAGGTACTGTTCTGGGTATTTGAGCTTAGTATTTTTGAAATTCATCCATGTGTGACAAAGTAATTGACAAGACAGGAATTTTAAAGAAAACTCAAAATGTTGTCAAACAGACTGAAAGTGTGACCTTGACCTTTGGGGTACGGACACATTCTCATGTCATTTTGATCATTTGTGCCAAGATATGTAAAAAATTCGGCCATGTATGACAAAATTACAGACACCGTATACGAACTCTCGGACGGACGGAAATGCACATCTGATCCCCAGAAAATATTTTGTTCAATAAGCAGGGTTGGCATCTCATAAGGGGTCAGAAAAGAGTTAAAATTGGAAAATTTCAAATTCAGTCAAATTGTTTCATATTTTATATAAAATATCTATTAGTTTGGGTTTGAATTTAATATGTTATATTACCTCACCACCGGTTTCCCGTAGAAGAGTGTTAGTCTTATTTGTTTATCCATGTGTTCAAAGTTATTATTCAGTTAGAGATCTTAAGCATTTTCTAGTCATATCGAATAAGATTTGGTTCAATAGGCAGGATTTAATTTCTATAATGGATCAGGCGGGGTCACAAAAGAGTTAAAATTAAATTTTCAAGAAGTGAGTCAAACTTGTTCATATTTGATTAAGTTATCCATATGAGTAAGGGTTCGAACTGTATACAAATCAAGGGACAGGGATGTATATAGACGTTGTAAGGGGACTTTGAATTTTATATAGGAATACTATGGGAAAACGGAAATTTCTCATTTTCTCATCAATTTGTGCAAATATGAGGTTCACTTTGAGATTTAAAGCAATGTCTGGTAATAGAAAATTAGAGTTAGTTCAATAAAGAGAATAGAAATTTTATACGGGGCCAGGAGGGGGCCACAATATTGTTCAGTTTGGGATATTTCATAATAAATGTTTTTCCCAGTGAGTCAAATATGTTTATTATTAATATAAATTATTCACATGCGTAATGTCTATGGAGTTTGAGGTTTTAACAAATCAAAGAGCTGCGGTATCTAGATGCCTTGTAAGAGGACTTTGAGGCTTATATACGAATGATGTGAGAAAATGAAAAATAAAGTCACATTTTTATCCATTTGTACAATTGATAGTTTGAAATATGAATCATTGTCTAGTTTTAGCAAAATATATTCGTTTCAATATTAGGAAGACGTAATTTTCAAAAAGATTCAAAGAGATCCCAAAAAGGTTAAAATTGTAAAACTTCAAAAGTCTTCCTCTCAATATCCTTTTAACCAGCAAGGGATTGTGAATATTGTGAAAATGACGGGGTTGTGGTGTATGGAGACCACTTAAGTTAATCTTTGGGTTTACATAGGAATATTATGGGGAAAACGGATATTTTTCAACGAAGTAAGCAATGGAAATTGAGTTCAATTGGTTGACATACTTGTAGAATTCTCTCTGTGTTGTGACAAAGTCTTGTCCAGATGGAAGTCGGAAGTAGCGTGCCAATAAACCAAATAGTGCCGTACTGGTTCTTCTTACTGCTCGCATGGCCCGATTAGCGCAGTCGTAAGCGCGTCTGACTATCAATCCAGGGGTCGTGAGCTCGGATCCACGCCCGGTCACAATCTCCGTGATGATTGATATACGACATTGCGTCTCATTATCATTCGTCTCTCGCCGCTGATTCAAGTAAGGGAAGTTTTCAGTTACTTACGGAGATGGGATGTGCTCGAGTACTGGTTAACCCAGGAAACAGTGGTTAGGTTAACTGATCGTCTGTTAGCCCTCGGTGGCATTAAAATGACGCTAAATATGCATTTAATCAATCAATCTTACTGCTCGACAGACTGACGACTTAGAAATGCCACGAATGTCACAGATGATCAAATAATGTACCCCACCTGCGAACAACTGTAGCGTTACCAAAACTGACAGAAAGGGTGGGAAGGGGATGGATCGCTGGGTGGTCGTATCCAACGCGTTGAACAATCGCCATTATAGATTCTGGGTAAAATATTTAACGGTATCTCACCTCAGACCGAGATAAAACCTCAAAAGGTTGGTTCTATCTCTGAAAACCTTCTCAGTTCTCTAAAGGTGTCGTAAGCGATCTATTCGTCATGACTTAACTTTCACTAACTCTTTTGGTGCAAGCTCTATAGCTTGCTCAAATTAACACACTCAACTGCAAACTTGAGCATGGTATTGCGTCTGTTAAACATTCGTGAAATACTACTCAAATAGTGTACTAAAGTTGAGCACACTATTGAGTTTAAGTGACTTAAGTTTTTTCGTGAAGCCGGGGCCTGGTCGTCTTGCTCTTATCTCAACTTTGTAAGCATAAACATGTGGTTTGGATTGATAGCTGTACGAACTACTGATTTAAGATATAAGGTGCATGATGAGTATGTAAAAAACCTGTAAACAATAGTTATGTAATACATACTAAATTTTCAGTTCACCTTGATCAGATTCAGTTAGAAGCGACATTTTGAAAATATACAACTATTTCCAAATCAACACAATATCCCTTACATCCAGTGTTTGACACAATTCGAACATGTACCGCAATAAATCTGTCAATAAAACAATTGTATAGCACAACTATACAATTTGTAGTCCGGTTCCCTGTCATGTATCAATAAATGAATGAATGAATGAATGAATGAATGAATGAATGAATGAATGAATGAATAGGGTTTTACGGCGTACCAACACATTATAGGTTATTCGACGCCAACAGGAAGGAAATTCCAGGTTCACTCTACATGTACAAAAACAACAAATTAACATACAGATTTAAAAAAAATACACCAACAAATGAATATGAAGAATGAACCCAGAACCTTGATACCTGCAAAACTGCAGAGTTTCAGCAAATTCTAGCCATGTATCAAAGGAAGAAGATGTGATGTAATTGGCTAGAAATCATGAACGCAGATCAGCTGTTGTGATTATTATCATTTCATTTTAATACTAATTTATCATTTAATTCTTGTACCAAAGCTCTACCATTATAACCATAATGATGACAAAGCAGCAGTTTTAATAGTAGACGAATTAAAAGTAAAACATAACCTTGTAATCTGTAGATGTAGCTGCTGTAACGGTTGCATTTTATCGCAGTTAAAAACACTACTCACAATTTGATATGGATCATGACATTTTATAAATTCTACTGTTATGTGGACAATTCCATGAAAGGTAATAGAAAGCGGTTTAAGAGAAGTTTTGACAAAAAAAACATTTTAAAAAGTTTTCATGTATTTGATTAATAAATTGACATGCAAATTAATCTGGTGTTAGATATAATATTTAGAGGATTTTAAAATGGCATGCCCGAATTCTTTCTCACCAAATAATTTTATTTAATTTGGTAATTTTATAATATCAAAGGATGGTCCTGTTCACCAGGGTGTTGTGAAAACATTTTTTTAATGCCCCCAAAAATTTTTTGGGGTGGCATATAGTAATCGCAGCGTACGGCCGTCAGTCCGTCCGTCCGTCCGGTATTTCGTTTCAGGCCTGTATCTTTGTCATGCATTAATGGATTTTGTTGATACTTGGTACAAATGATCAACATAACATGACGACGTGTCGCGAGTAAGGTAAGACCCACACCCATACCTCAAAGGTCAAGGTCACAATTTGAGTTTGTTTGAATACACTTTGAGTCTATGTGAGATTTCGTGTCCGGTCTGTAACTTTGTCATGCATAGATGGATATTAATGATACTTGCTACAAATGATCAACATAACATGATGACATGTCGCTAGTAACACACACACACCCGTAACTCAAAGGTCAAAGTCACTATTTGAGATAGTTTTACAACACTTAGAGTTTGTGTGAGATTTTGTGTCTGGCCTGTAACTTTGTCATGCATAGATGGATTTTAATGATAGTTGCTACAATTGATAAACATAACATGACGACGTGTTGCGAGTAAGACCCACACCCGTACCTCAAAAGTCAAGGTCACAATTTAAGTTTGACAACACTTTGAATCTGTGTGAGATTTCGTGTCCGGCCTGCAACTTTGTCATGCAAAGATGGATTTTTTAAAAATACTTGTTATAAATGATCAACATAACATGACGACATGTTGCATTTAATACCCAAAATCCCACTTCAAAGGTCAATGTCACAATTTAACTTTGTTTGACAACATTTTCTATCATTTTGACATTTCTTGTCCGGTCTGTCATCTATGGATAAATTTTAAAAACACTTGGATCAGTTGATCAACATGACATAAATAAGTGTTGGATGTAAGACCCTGAACCTTTCCTCAAAGATCAAGGTCACACTTTCAATTTGTTTCATATTGTGTGTCTTGTCTGTGACTTGGATGACATGACGACGTGTCATAAGTGAGACCTAGGCCTCTACCTAAAAGGTCATGGTCACACTTTTAGTATGTACGACAACACTTTGAATCTATTTGAGTCCGTCCTTTAACTTTATCATACATGGATGGATTTCAAAAACACTTGGCTCAATTTATCAACAATTGATCTGTAACTTTGTCTTACATTTAGTGATTTTAAAATAGCTTGACACAAGTGATCAGCATGTCATGATTCAGCATTTAACTGTTGAAATACCCAGACCATTACATCAGATGTCAAAGTCAAGCTTACACAAAGGTCAAGGTCACGCTTTAATGTAAAAACATGAAATTGCATGTCTAGTCTGAAACATCAGTCCATTACTCTTTATATTCATGGATACATTGCTACCTATTATAACATAATTATATTGTTATTTTTCAACGACCATTTTTGGGGCATACGACACTTACCAGTGATATTTCTTGTTTACAATTAAGTTTGATGTTGAATGAATGAATTAATGAATAAATGAATTAATAAAAAAGGTTTTACAGTGTACCAACACATGTAGGTTATTTGACGCCAAAGATGATTCTAAGTTCACTCTACATGTACTAAAAAAATAAATTAACATACAAATTAAAAAATCACATCAACCAAAGAATATGCAGAATGAACAAGAACCTTGATACATGCAGAACTGCAGAGTTTCAGCAAATTATATCATATTACTCAAATTGTCTCTTCTTACGACATGCATGTGCTACAGTGATCCTATTCTTGCCATCACTCATGACTCCCTGAAAAGTTTGATGTTGAAAGAACAAAGTTAAATTTCAAATTGATTTATACTAACTTTGAAAGAAATAATACAAATTATGAAAAATATACATTTTGGGTCAAAAATTTTATTTTCTAAATATACGTTTAATAATGTTGATTAAAAATATAATATAATTTTTAATACATTGCCAATTCATTTGGCATAAAGTATAAGAGCAGATCTAAACCTGTTTTCAAAACCTATGCATATGTCATTTAATGTAACAATTATGGGAAATAAATTACATGATTCTTATCAAATTTTGAGTAGTATAGTGATAGGAGTTCTTTGTTGTGACAGTGGTAAATGAACTATTTCAATAGTAGTAATAGCCGTATTATGCATGATAATAGCAGTAGCTGTAGAAATGGAAATATTTGAAGCTGTAGTGGTAGTGATTGTCGTAGTTGAATAAGTAATAGGAGGCGTTTGTTGTGACAGTGGTTGGGGACTATATGTTTTAATAACGGTAGCCGTATTATGCATGATAATAGCAGTAGCTGTAGAAATGGAAGTACTTGAAGCTGTAATGGTAGTGATTGTCGTAGGTGAAATAGTAATAGGAGGCGTTTGTTGTGACAGTCGTTGGGGAACTATATGTTAATATAATGGTAGCCGTATAATACATAATAATAACAGTAGCAGTAAAAATGGAATACTTGAAGCTATAGTGGTAGTGATTGTCGTAGTTGAAATAGTAATAGGAGGCGTTTGTGGTGACAGTGGTTGGGGAATTATATGTTATAATAATGGTAGCCGTAGTATGCATGATAATAGCAGTAGCTGTAGAAATGGAAGTACTTGAAGCTGTAGTGGTAGTGATTGTCGTAGATGAAACAGTAATAGGAGGCGTTTGTTGTGACAGTGGTTGGGGGACTATATGTTATAATAATGGTAGCCGTATTATGCATGATAATAGCAGTAGCTGTAGAAATGGAAGTACTTGAAGCTGTAGTGGAAGTGATTGTCGTAGTTGAAATGGTAATAGGAGGCGTTTGTTATGATAGTGGTTGGGGGACTATATGTTATAATAATGGTAGCCGTATTATACATGATAAGAGCAGTAGCTTTAGAAAAGGAAGTACTTGAAGCTGTAGTGGTAGTGATTGTCTTAATTGAAATAGTAATAGGATGCGTTTGTTGTGACAGTGGTTGGGGGACTATATGTTATAATAATGGTAGCCGTATTATGCATGATTATAGCAGTAGCTATATCAATCAAAATACTTGAAGCTGTAGTGGTAGTGATTGTCGTAGTTGAAATAGTAATAGGAGGCGTTTGTTGTGACAGCGGTTGGGGAACTATATGTTATAATAATGGTAGCCGTATTATACATGCTAATAGCAGTAGCTGTAGAAATGGAAGTACTTGAAGCTGTAGTGGTAGTGATTGTCGTAGTTGAAATAGTAATAGGAGGCGTTTGTTGTGTCAGTGGTTGGGGAACTATATGATATAAAAATGGTAGCCGTATTATGCATGATAAGAGCAGTAGCTATAGAAATGGAAGTACTTGAAGCTGTTGTGGTAGTGATTGTCGTAGTTGAAATAGTAATAGGAGGCGTTTGTTGTGCCAGTGATTGGGGAACTATATGTTATAAAAATGATAGCCGTATTATGCATGGTAATAGCATTAGCTGTAGAAAGGGAGGTACTTGAAGCTGTTGTGGTAGTGATTGCCGTAGTTGAAATAGTAATAGGAGTCGTTTGTTGTGACAGTGGTTGGGGATCATATGTTATTATAATGGTAGCCGTATTATGCATGATAATAGCAGTTGCTGTAGAAATGGAAGTACTTGAAGCTGTAGTGGTAGTGACTGTTAAAGTTGAAATAGTGATAGGAGGTATTTGTTGTGAAAGTGTTTTGGGAACTACATGTTATAATAATGGTAGCCGTATTATAGATGATAATAGCAGTTGTTGTAGAAATGGAAATACTTGAAGCTGTAGTGGTAGTGATTGTCGTAGTTGAAAGTGTAATAGGAGGCATTTGTTGTGACAGTGGTTGGGGGACTATGTGTTATAATAATGGTAGCCGTATTATAGATGATAATAGCAGTTGCTGTAGAAATGGAAATACTTGAAGCTGTAGTGGTAGTGATTGTCGTAGTTGAAAGTGTAATAGGAGGCATTTGTTGTGACAGTGGTTGGGGGACTATGTGTTATAATAATGGTAGCCGTATTATACATTTTAATAGCAGTAGCTGTAGAAATGGAAGTACTTGAAGCTGTAGTGGTAGTGATTGTCGTAGTTGAAAAAGTAATAGGAGGAATTTGTTGTGACAGTGGTTGGGTAACTATAAGTTATAATAATGGTAGCCGTATTATACATGATAATAGCAGTAGCTGTAGAAATGGAAGTACTTGAAGCTGTAGTGGTAGTGATTGTCGTAGTTGAAAAAGTAATAGGAGGCATTTGTTGTGACAGTGGTTGGGTAACTATAGGTTATAATAATGGTAGCCGTATTATACATGATAATAGCAGTAGCTGTAGAAATGGAAGTACTTGAAGCTGTAGTGGTAGTGATTGTCGTAGTTGAAAAAGTAATAGGAGGCATTTGTTGTGACAGTGGTTGGGTAACTATAAGTTATAATAATGGTAGCCGTATTATACATGCTAATAGCAGTAGCTGTAGTAATGGAAGTACTTAAATCTGTAGAGGTAGTGATTGTCGTAGTTGAAATAGTAATAGGAGGCATTTGTTGTGACAGTGGTTGGAGAACTATAGGTTATAATAATGGTAGCCGTATTATACATGATAATAGCAGTAGCTGTAGAAATGGAAGTACTTGAAGCTGCAGTGGTAGTGATTGTTGAAGTTGAATTAGTAATAGGAGGAATTTGTTGTGACAGTGGTTCGGGAACTATAAGTTATAATAATGGTAGCTGTATTATATATGCTAATAGCAGTAGCTGTAGTAATGGAAGTTCTTCAAGCTGTAGTGGTAGTGATTGTCGTAGTTGAAATAGTAATAGGAGGCGTTTGTTGTGACAGTGGTTGGGGAACTATATGTTATAATAATGGTAGCCGTATATACATGATAATAGCAGTAGCTGTAGAAATGGAAGTACATGAAGCTGTAGTGGTAGTGATTGTTGTAGTTGAAATAGTAATAGGAGGCGTTTGTTGTGACAGTGGTTGGGGGACTATATGTTATAAAAATGGTAGCCGTATTATGCATGATAATAGCAGTAGCTGTAGTAATGGGAGTACTTGAAGCTGTAGTGGTAGTGATTGTCGTAGTTGAAATGGTAATAGGAGGCGTTTGTTATGATAGTGGTTGGGGGACTATATGTTATAATAATGGTAGCCGTATTATACATGATAATAGCAGTAGCTTTAGAAATGGAAGTACTTGAAGCTGTAGTGGTAGTGATTGTCTTAGTTGAAATAGTAATATGATGCGTTTGTTGTGACAGTGGTTGGGGGACTATATGTTACAATAATGGTAGCCGTATTATGCATGATTATAGCAGTAGCTATATAAATCAAAATACTTGAAGCTGTAGTGGTAGTGATTGTCGTAGTTGAAATAGTAATAGGAGGCGTTTGTTATGATAGTGGTTGGGGGACTATATGTTATAATAATGGTAGCCGTATTATACATGATAATAGCAGTAGCTTTAGAAATGGAAGTACTTGAAGCTGTAGTGGTAGTGATTGTCTTAGTTGAAATAGTAATATGATGCGTTTGTTGTGACAGTGGTTGGGGGACTATATGTTATAATAATGGTAGCCGTATTATACATGCTAATAGCAGTAGCTTTAGAAATGGAAGTACTTGAAGCTGTAGTGGTAGTGATTGTCGTAGTTGAAATAGTAATAGGAGGCGTTTGTTGTGTCAGTGGTTGGGGAACTATATGATATAAAAATGGTAGCCGTATTATGCATGATAAGAGCAGTAGCTATAGAAATGGAAGTACTTGAAGCTGTTGAGGTAGTGATTGTAGTAGTTGAAATAGTAATAGGAGGCGTTTGTTGTGACAGTGGGTGGGGGACTATATGTTATAATAATGGTAGCCGTATTATGCATGATAATAGCAGTAGATGTAGAAATGGAAGTACTTGAAGCTGTAGTGGTAGTGATTGTCGTAGTTGAAATATTAATAGAAGGCGTTTGTTGTGACAGTGGTTTGTTGACTATATGTTATAATAATGGTAGCCGTATTATGCATGATAATAGCAGTAGATGTGGAAATGGAAGTACTTGAAGCTGTAGTGGTAGTGATTGTCGTAGTTGAAATAGTAATAGGAGGCGTTTGTTGTGACAGTGGGTGGGGGACTATATGTTATAATAATGGTAGCCGTATTATGTTTGATAATAGCAGTAGATGTGGAAATGGAAGTACTTGAAGCTGTAGTGGTAGTGATTGTCGTAGTTGAAATAGTAATAGGAGGCGTTTGTTGTGACAGTGGTTGGGGGACTATATGTTATAATAATGGTAGCCGTATTATACATGATAATAGCAGTAGCTTTAGAAATGGAAGTACTTGAAGCTGTAGTGGTAGTGATTGTCTTAGTTGAAATAGTAATATGATGCGTTTGTTGTGACAGTGGTTGGGGGACTATATGTTACAATAATGGTAGCCGTATTATGCATGATTATAGCAGTAGCTATATAAATCAAAATACTTGAAGCTGTAGTGGTAGTGATTGTCGTAGTTGAAATAGTAATAGGAGGCGTTTGTTATGATAGTGGTTGGGGGACTATATGTTATAATAATGGTAGCCGTATTATACATGATAATAGCAGTAGCTTTAGAAATGGAAGTACTTGAAGCTGTAGTGGTAGTGATTGTCTTAGTTGAAATAGTAATATGATGCGTTTGTTGTGACAGTGGTTGGGGGACTATATGTTATAATAATGGTAGCCGTATTATACATGCTAATAGCAGTAGCTTTAGAAATGGAAGTACTTGAAGCTGTAGTGGTAGTGATTGTCGTAGTTGAAATAGTAATAGGAGGCGTTTGTTGTATCAGTGGTTGGGGAACTATATGATATAAAAATGGTAGCCGTATTATGCATGATAAGAGCAGTAGCTATAGAAATGGAAGTACTTGAAGCTGTTGAGGTAGTGATTGTAGTAGTTGAAATAGTAATAGGAGGCGTTTGTTGTGACAGTGGGTGGGGGACTATATGTTATAATAATGGTAGCCGTATTATGCATGATAATAGCAGTAGATGTAGAAATGGAAGTACTTGAAGCTGTAGTGGTAGTGATTGTCGTAGTTGAAATATTAATAGAAGGCGTTTGTTGTGACAGTGGTTTGTTGACTATATGTTATAATAATGGTAGCCGTATTATGCATGATAATAGCAGTAGATGTGGAAATGGAAGTACTTGAAGCTGTAGTGGTAGTGATTGTCGTAGTTGAAATAGTAATAGGAGGCGTTTGTTGTGACAGTGGGTGGGGGACTATATGTTATAATAATGGTAGCCGTATTATGTTTGATAATAGCAGTAGATGTGGAAATGGAAGTACTTGAAGCTGTAGTGGTAGTGATTGTCGTAGTTGAAATAGTAATAGGAGGCGTTTGTTGTGACAGTGGGTGGGGGACTATATGTTATAATAATGGTAGCCGTATTATGCATGATAATAGCAGTAGATGTGGAAATGGAAGTACTTGAAACTGTAGTGGTAGTGATTGTCGTAGTTGAAATATTAATAGAAGGCGTTTGTTGTGACAGTGGTTTGTTGACTTTATCTTATAATAATGGTAGCCGTATTATGCATGATAATAGTAGAAACTGTAGAAATGGACGGACTTGAAGCTGTAGTGGTTGTGATTGTCGTAGTTGAAATAGTAATAGGAGGCGTTTGTTGCGACAGTGGTTAGGAGACTATATGTTATAATAATGGTAGACGTATTATGCATGATAATAGCAGTAGCTGTAGAAATGGAAATACTTGAAGCTGTAGTGGTGGTGATTGTCGTAGTTGAAATAGTAATAGGAGGCGTTTCTTGTGACAGTGGCTTGGGGACAACATGTTATAGTAATGGTAGCCGTAATAGGAGGCATTGTTGTGAAAGTGGTTTGGGAACTATATGTTATAATAATAGTAGCCGTATTATACATGATAATAGTAGTAGCAGTAGAAATGGAAGTACTTGAAGCTGTAGTGGTTGTGATTGTCGTAGTTGAAATAGTAATAGGAGGCGTTTGTTGTGACAGTGGTTGGGGAACTATATGTTATAATAATGGTAGCCGTATTATACATGATAATAGCAGTAGCTGTATAAATGGAAGTACATGAAGCTGCAGTGGTAGTGATTGTTGTAGTTGAAATAGTAATAGGAGGCATTTGTTGTGACAGTGGTTGGGGAACTATATGTTATAATAATGGTAGCCGTATTATTCATGATAATAGCAGTAGCTGTAGTAATGGGAGTACTTGAAGCTGTAGTGGTAGTGATTGTCGTAGTTGAAATAGTAATAGGAGGCATTTGTTGTGAAAGTGTTTGGGGGACTATATGTTATAATAATGGTAGCCGTATTATAGATGATAATAGCAGTTGCTCTAGAAATGGAAATACTTAAAGCTGTAGTGGTAGTGATTGTCGTAGTAGAAAAAGTAATAGGAGTAGTTTGTTGTGAAAGTGTTTGGGGAACTATATGTTATAATAATGGTAGCCGTATTATGCATGATAAGAGCGGTAGCTATAGAAATGGAAGTACTTGAAGCTGTTGTTGTAGTGATTGTAGTAGTTGTAATAGTAATAGGAGGCGTTTGTTGTGACAGTGGTTGGGGAACTATATGTTATAAAAATGGTAGCCGTATTATGTCTGATAATAGCAGTAGCTTTAGAAATGGAAGTACTTGAAGCTGTAGTGGTAGTGATTGTCGTAGTTGAAATAGTTATAGGAGGCGTTTGTTGTGACAGTGGTTGGGGGACAATGTGTTATAATAATGGTAGCCGTATTCTGCTTGATAATAGCAGTTGCTGTAGAAATGGAAGTACTTGAAGCTGTAGTGGTAGTGATTGTCGTAGTGAAAATAGTAATAGGAGTAGTTTGTTTTGCAGTGGTTGGAAGACTATATGTTATAATAATGGTAGCCGTATTATGCATGATAATAGCAGTAGCTGTAGAAATGGAAATACTTGAAGCTGTAGTGGTGGTGATTGTCGTAGTTGAAATAGTAATAGGAGGCGTTTGTTGTGACAGTGGCTGGGGGACAACATGTTAAAGTAATGGTAGCCGTAATAGGAGGCATTGTTGTGAAAGTGGTTTGGGAACTATATGTTATAATAATGGTAGCCGTATTATACATGATAATAGTAGTAGCAGTAGAAATGGAAGTACTTGAAGCTGTAGTGGTTGTGATTGTCGTAGTTGAAATAGTAATAGGATGCGTTTGTTGTGACAGTGGTTCGGGACTATATGTTATAATAATGGTAGCTGTATTATGCATGATAGTAGCAGTAGCTGTATAAATGGAAGTACTTGAAGCTGTAGTGGTAGTGATTGTCGTAGTTTAAATAGTAATAGGAGTCGTTTGTTGTGACAGTGGTTAGGGGACTATACGTTATTATAATGGTAGCCGTATTATGCATGATAAAAGCAGTAGCTGTAGAAATGGAAGTAATTGAAGCTGTAGTGGTAGTGATTGTCGTAGTTGAAATAGTAATAGGAGGCGTTTGTAGTGACAGTGGTTGGGGGACTATATGTTATCATAATGGTAGCCGTATTATACATGATAATAACCGTAGCTGTAGAAATGGAAGTACTTGAAGTTGTAGTTGTACTGATTGTCGTAGTTGAAATAGTAATAGGAGGTGTCGTTGTGACAGTGGTTGGGGGACTATATGTTATAATAATGTTAGCCGTATTATGCATGATAATAGCAGTAGCTGTAGAAATGGAAGTCCTTGAAGCTGTAGTGGTAGTGATTGTCGTAGTTGAAATATTAATAGAAGGCATTTGTTGTGACAGTGGTTTGTGGACTATATCTAATAATAATGGTAGCCGTATTATGCATGATAATAGTAGTAGCTGTAGAAATGGAAGTACTTGAAACTGTAGTGGTTGTGATTGTCGTAGTTGAAATAGTTATCGGAGGCGTTTGTTGCGACAGTGGTTAGGAGACTGTATGTTATAATAATGGTAGACGTATTATGCATGATAATAGTAGTACATGTAGCTGTAGAAATGGAAGTACTTGAAGCTGTAGTGGTTGTGATTGTCGTAGTTGAAATAGTAATAGGATGCGTTTGTTGTGACAGTGGTTGGGGGACTAAGTACTTGAAGCTGTAGTGGTAGTGATTGTCGTAGTAAAAATAGTAATAGGAGTAGTTTGTTTTGCAGTGGTTGGAAGACTATATGTTATAATAATGGTAGCCATATTATGCATGATAATAGCAGTAGCTGTAGAAATGGAAGTACTTGAAGCTGTAGTGGTGGTGATTGTCGTAGTTGAAATAGTAATATGAGGCGTTTGTTGTGACAGTGGTTGGGAGACAACATGTTATAGTAATGGTAGCCGTAATAGGAGGCGTTTGTTGTGAAAGTGGTTGGGGAACTATATGTTGTAATAATGGTAGCCGTATTATACATGATAATAGCAGTAGCTGTAGAAATGGAAGTACTTGAAGCTGTAGTAGTAGTGATTGTCCTAGTTGAAATAATAATAGGAGTTTGTTGTGACAGTGGTTGGGGGACCAAATGTTATAATAATGGTAGCCGTATTATGCATGATAATAGCAGTAGCTGTAGAAATGGAAGTACTTGAAGTTGTAGTGGTATAGATTGTCGTAGTTGAAATAGTTATAGGATGCGTTTGTTGTGACAGTGTTTGGGGAACTATATGTGATAATAATGGCAGCCGTAGTATGCATGATAATAGCAGTAGCTGTAGAAATGGAAGTACTTGAAGCTGTAGTGGTAGTGATTGTCGTAGTTGAAATAGTAATAGGATGCGTTTGTTGTGACAGTGTTTGGGGGCTATATGTTATAATAATGGTAGCCGTATTATGCATGATAATACGGGTAGTTATAGTATCATTATCAGAGGCAGCAGTAGCAGTAATAGTAGTAGAAGTAGTAGCAGCAGTAGTAGTCCTAGCAGCAGCCTTTATTAGTAGATACTTACAACGCAGACTATTAAAAATGAATTATAAAGCAACTAATTGTAATACATTATTATAAAAAATACTGGCCATTTCAAAATTAATTTGATTAATAAAATAAAGATATATATTAAATGGTTAAATATATAAATGTCTACTTTTACAATGTTTTGTTTTTTCCATGTTAAATGCGTTATTTTTGAAAAAAAGAACTGCTTTTTCTTACTGCGCAAACCGATGCTATTGACAGTGAAGAGAGGCTAAGAGGTATATTTTTATACGATTTATTTATTAACTCAACTATGTAGACACAAAACGTATATACATTAAAACCTTTCATTTTCGCATGTTTTCGTGCATTTAAACGGTTTCTATGTACGTTTGACATGTGAGATGACGTCATCGCCGATAATATCGATTTTCAAATAAAAGCATATTCAATTCCAAGTTACATCGACTAACAATTTCTTTTCTCAAATCTTTTTTTAAAAAATAAAACAGACCAAATATGACACAAAACGTACCCATCCCAAAGTTCGGAAAGTGGCATATTTGCTTGAACACTAATGTAATCAGAACGCATTGACAACATGAGCATGCCAAAATATATTAGACAGATTTTTATTGTACATATTCATTTATATCATTTTGGAAAATTTTGTCGGCGCAATTATTCTGGAAAAAAGTAAGCTAGGTGTATATATATATTCTAATATTACCATCCTAATATATACTGGTGCCTCGGTACGTACATGCTTAAAAGTAAGAAAACAATGTTACAGAGTTTGTTAACACGAGTCGATACGATTTTCAATGTGGAATGCTCATTTGTGTATGAGCCTGAGAACGTTTCATTATTTGATTTCCCGCCGTGATATATCTCTAAAGAGATGGTCTGATACTGGCACCATACCCGTTTGAAGGGCATGAATGATATGATAGAAGTAAAACAAAATTTGACATGAAAGAACGTATTTGACTGACTAGTACATGGCCACTCATCGGCGGATTGAAATATACCTTTAACCCTTTATGTTTAAAATTAATGGTGAAAATAAACTTGAGTTGTTTTTTATATGTAATCTTGTGACATTGTAGACAAACGTACTTATCGAATTATGCTGTTTATAAACTTTGTTATAAACGGGTAAGTACATATTTGGAAATTTAGTGTGTGTTTTTTTTTTTCAAACATACAAACTCTGGATTTGGCACAACCATTGCAAAAATCAAAAGTGCATGATGACCTGTCAAAAATCAGGAGATGTAAGACAATAACTATTTCTTATGGTATATCTGTCACAATATATGATGCAGTTCAACAAGAGTGTGTATTTTGTGTGTAGTCATTATGTTAATATAATTATCTCATAGAAATACGTACAGAGAAATAGTTTTCCTTATTTCTCCTGACTTTCATGAAATACAACAATGCAGGTTAACAACGTTGACATAGCTTTAAATGAACATCTCGATATTAAATGTTCTTCCACATTTATGTCTTCATTCATTTAGTAAATGTATCCATTGGGAATATGTATATACTTTCACGCAAAGTTTAGGTTTAATTTCACTGAATACTTGTTTTCTAATTTATTTAACACTGTCATAAAGTGTAATACGGTCGCATCATACTCAGTAAATCAAACATTGATATATTTAAAACGTGTTGATTTTATTGAACACCCCCTTCCTCCCTCCCTGCCACACACACATGAATATATATTTATTTAGGGGAGCTGTGTATAAGTAATGCAGTATTTTCTACCAAGTTGATAAATTATTGTCAGAAATTAATTCAGATTACCGTGTGTTCCTTTAAACTAACTGAAACTCAAAATCGAATAAAGTTAATTTTTAACACCAGTGATGTATATGCTATGCCAGTATTTACTCTATACGTCTGCAGCAAGAAATGTATGATTTTGTAAAAACATTTGAAGCAAATTACATAGGACTCAACAATAAGATACCAGAAATACAAAATGTTTCGATTTTCCAATATATTAGACAGATTTTTATTGTACATATTCATTTATATCATTTTGGAAAATTTTGTCGGCGCAATTATTCTGGAAAAAGTAAGCTAGGTATATAAATTCTAATATTACCATCCTAATATATACTGGTGCCTCGGTACGATACATGCTTAAAAGTAAGAAAACAATGTTACAGAGTTTGTTTACCCGAATCGATACGATTTTCAATGTGGAATGCTCATTTGTGTATGAGCCTGAGAACGTTTCATTATTTGATTTCCCGCCGTGATATATATATCTAAAGAGATGGTCTGACACTGGCACCATACCTTTTTGAAGGACATGAATGATATGATAGAAGTAAAACAAAATTTGACATGAAAGAACGTATTTGACTGACTAGAACATGGCCTCCCATCGGCGGATTGAATATACCTTTGACCCTTTATGTTTAAAATTAATGGTGAAAATAAACTTGAGTTGTTTTTATATGTAATCTTGTGACATTGTAGACAAACATACTTATCCAATTATGCTGTTTAAAAACTTTGTTATAAACGGGTAAGTACAAATTTGGAAAATTTAGTGTTGTTTTTTTTTCAGACGTACAAACTGTGGATTTGACACAGCCATTGAAAAATTTAAAAGTGTATGATGACCGGCAAAGATTCAGGATAGGTAGGACAATAACTATTTCTTATGGTATATCTGTAACAAAATATGATGCAGTTCAACAAGAGTGTGTATTTTGTGTGTAGTCATTATGTTAATATAATTATCTCATAGAAATACGTACAGGGAAATAGTTTTCCTTATTTCTCCTGACTTTCATGAAATACAACAATGCAGGTAACCAATGTTGACACAGCTCTAAATGAACATCTCGATATAAAATGTTCTTCCACATTTATGTCTTCATTCATTTAGTAAATGTATCCATTGGGAATATGTATATACTTTCACGCAAAGTTTAGGTTTAGTTTCACTGAATACTTGTTATTTAATTTATTTAACACTGTGATAAAGTTTAATACGGTCGCATCATATTCAGTAAATCAAACATTGATATATTTAAATCGTGTTGATTTTATTTAACACCCCCCCCCCCCCTTCCTCCCTCCCTTTCACACACAAATGAATATATATTTATTTAGGGGAGCTGTGTATAAGTAATGCAGTATTTTCTACCAAGTTGATAAATTATTGTCAGAAATTAATTCAGATTACCGTGTGTTCCTTTAAACTAACTGAAACTCAAAATCGAATAAAGTTAATTTTTAACACCAGTGATGTATATGGTATGCCAGTATTTACTCTATACCTCTGCAGCAAGAAGTGTATGATTTTGTAAAATATTTGAACCACCTTTCATAGGACTCAACAATAAGATACCAGAAATACAAAATGTTTCGATTTTCCGATATATTAGACAGATTTTTATTGTACATATTCATTTATATCATTTTGGAAAATTTTGTCGGCGCAATTATTCTGGAAAAAAGTAAGCTAAGTATATAAATTCTAATATTACCATCCTAACATATATTGGTGTCTCGGTACGATACATGCTTAAAAGTAAGAAAACAATGTTACAGAGTTTGTTTACCCGAATCGATATGATTTTCAATGTGGAATGCTCATTTGTGTATGAGCCTGAGAACGTTTCATTATTTGATTTCCCGCCGTGATATATCTCTTAAGAGATGGTCTGACACTGGAGCCATACCCTTTTGAAGGACATGAATGATATGATAGAAGTAAAACAAAATTTGACATGAAATAACGTATTTGACTGACTAGTACATGGCCTCCCATAGGCGGATTGAAATATACCTTTAACCCGTTATGTTTAAAATTAATGGTGAAAATAAACTTGAGTTGTTTTTTATATGTAATCTTGTGACATTTAAGACAAACGTACTTATAGAATTATGCTGTTCATTATCTTTGTTATAAACGGGTAAGTACATATTTGAAAATTAAGTGGGTTTTTGTTTAGACTTACAATCTCTGGATTTGGCACAACCATTGCAAAAATCAAAAGTGCATGATGACCTGTCAAAAATCAGGAGATGTAAGACAATAACTATTTCTTATGGTATATCTGTCACAATATATGATGCAGTTCAACAAGAGTGTGTATTTTGTGTGTAGTCATTATGTTAATATAATTATCTCATAGAAATACGTACAGGGAAATAGTTTTCCTTATTTCTCCTGACTTTCATGAAATACAACAATGCAGGTTACCAACGTTGACACAGCTCTAAATGAACATCTCGATATTAAATGTTCTTCCACATTTATGTCTTCATTCATTAAGTAAATGTATCCATTGGGAATATGTATATACTTTCACGCAAAGTTTAGGTTTAATTTCACTGACTACTTGTTATCTAATTTATTTAACACTGTGATTAAGTTTAATACGGTCGCATCATATTCAGTGAATCAAACATTAATATATTTAAATCGTTTTGATTTTATTGAACACCCCCTTCCTCCCTCCCTGCCACACACATGAATATATATTTATTTAGGGGAGCTGTGTATAAGTAATGCAGTATTTTCGACCAAGTTGATAAATTATTGTCAGAAATTAATTCAGATTAACATGTGTTCCTTTAAACTAACTGAAACTCAAAATCGAATAAAGTTAATTTTTAACACCAGTAATGTATATGGTATGCCAGTATTTACTCTATACCTCTGCAGCAAGAAATTTATGATTTTGTAAAAAAATTGAACAAAATTACATAGGACTCAACAATAAGATACCAGAAATACAAAATGTTTCGATTTTCCAATATATTAGACAGATTTTTATTGTACATATTCATTTATATCATTTTGGAAAATTTTGTCGGCGCAATTATTCTGGAAAAAAGGAAGCTAAGTATTTAAATTCTAATATTACCATCCTAATATATACTGGTGCCTCGGTACGGTACATGCTTAAAAGTAAGAAAACAATGTTACAGAGTTTGATTACCCGAATCGATACGATTTTCAATGTGGAATGCTCATTTGTGTATTAACCTGAAAACGTTTCATTATTTGATTTCCCGCCGTGATATATCTCTAAAGAGATGGTCGGGCACTGGCACCATACCCTTTTGAAGGACATGAATGATATGATAGAAGTAAAACAAAATTTGACATGAAAGAACGTATTTGACTGACTAGTACATGGCCTCCCATCGGCGGATTGAAATATACCTTTAACCCTTTATGTTTAAAATTAATGGTGAAAATAAACTTGAGTTGTTTTTTATATGTAATCTTGTGACATTGTAGGCAAACGTACTTATCGAATTATGCTGTTTATAAACTTTGTTATAAACGGTTAAATACATATTTGAAAATTTAGTGTTTTTTTTTTCAGACGTACACCCTCTACCACTGGATTATACATTACCAATAAGAACATTTAAAGTGCATGATGACCTGTCAAAAGACAGGGGAGGTAAGACAATAACTATTTCTTATGGTATATCTGTCACACAGTTCTAAATGAACGTTTATAAATGAACATCTCGATATTAAATGTTCTTCCACATTTATGTCTTCATTCATTTAGTAAATGTATCCATTGGGAATATGTATATACTTTCACGCAAAGTTTAGGTTTAATTTCACTGAATACTTGTTATCTAATTTATTTAACACTGTGATTAAGTTAAATACGGTCGCATCATATTCAGTGAATCAAACATTAATATATTTAAATCGTGTTGATTTTATTGAACACCCCCTTCCTCCCTCCCTGCCACACACACATGAATGTATATTTATTGAGGGGAGCTGTGTATAAGTAATGCAGTATTTTCGACCAAGTTGATGAATTATTGTCAGAAATTAATTCAGGTTAACGTGTCTTCCTTTAAACTAACTGAAACTCAAAATCGAATAAAGTTAATTTTTAACACCAGTGATGTATATGCTATGCCAGTATTTACTCTATACGTCTGCAGCAAGAAATTTATGATTTTGTAAAAAATTTGAACAAAATTACATAGGACATAACAATAAGATACCAGAAATACAAAATGTTTCGATTTTCCAATATATTAGACAGAATACAAAAACAAATGACGAGCATTATAATCTATTGAAACGCGTACAATTTTTTCAACCAAGATTTTGTTGGCGCTATAAAAATGAAGTGGGTGGTGTACATTTCATAGATTATTGATATATATAATATTCATAAATTGGTGTAAAATCTTGTCTGTGGAAGGCAATCTTGACAATTTGCATAGTGTTAATATTTACGCAAGATCAAGCAATATCATGATGTTCCAAGTGTAAACAATGACCATTGTCAAAATCTGACAATTTATAAATACCATGTTCATTGTATGTGGGCAGAAATATTTATAAGTGTCCCTGTAATTGCTTATTGTTATATGCTAATAAGCACTTCTTTTCACAGCAACACTGCTTGAACCAAAAACAAATAATCAATGCAAAATGTGATATGTTTTACTTACTTTTTCTATCAACATATAGCCATAACGTTGTCACATACATTGTAGTTGTCAAAATCAACTGATTTCTCATGAAGCGCCATCTTAAAACATTAAAATTGACTGCATTGACTACATCCGGGTATATTCTGATAGAAATATATAATCTATATTCGCCATCGCATTTTCAAACATAATCACATTGTCCTCCATGTATTACTACACAGTTGAATTTTGTTCTATATGAAATAAGGTCTATGATTTCACATAAAAGTGGTTTAAAGTATTTTTGTCCATAGCAGGAATGCAGCCGCGCATACACATGCAAGTTATAAATGTTGGACTGGCCAACTTTTATTTGTTGAAAGACAGGATATTGACACTCTAAGTATTGTTTTTGAAAAGAAGTCCGCAAATTCTCTAAAATATATCCATCTGTTAAAATCTAAAAAAAAAATCATTTTAACACCAGTGATGGCTCATTGCAACATATGGAATGTCAACGTTTGCTCTAACCCATTTGCAGCAAGAAATCAAAGCCCGTATTGACCATTTTGAACATATTTCAAATCAAATTACATATGGCTATTTTTAGTATATGTATTATGAAGTAGATTAAACTGTTAATTAATTTCGAATTTGGATTGAAACCCAATCGGAAAGGGTTAACCTAAAACATTTGTTATAAATAGTAAACCATATACAAAAAAAACATATAAACCGAAATAAAAGAGATATTGTTATCACCGCATCACTATTTCATAATTTTTGTTATAAGCAATTACTTTAATATCATATATCACGGCATCTGGTTAAACAAGCAAAGAAAGCTATGCATATATTATATTCTCGCATATACAATCTCGATTTGACCTCCAGCTTAAATTATTTGATCACATTATATTGTCTATCTTAGCATATAATAGCGAAATATGGGTCACTTGGTTTAATTGAAAAAGTCCAACGCGACTTTCTTGGGGAAAATGACTCATTCTCGTAAAAGTACTTCCATGTATATGTTATACGCCGAATTAGGCATTTACACCATTTGAATAATATCAAATATAGGATGATAGAGCGTGGAACCGTCTAAAATCAGGTAAGAAAACCAAAATAGTCGTCCTTAATATATCTCTATATGTTAAATAAAATCCCGCATAGTTTTAAATGGAATTCATCCATAATACATACGCTAATGTCCGTTGGTAAGAAATAGTTATCAACCAAATAAACGGAACATGCAAAACTGTAAATAGGCAGAGACTAACTGGTCAGTTTATGCAATCAAGTAAGCGGATCTGAGGAGCTGTAACAAAGGCATATTATACAGTCATTTCAAGAGAACAATTTGCATATGATGTCAAAAGTACATGGAAAAAGTTTAAATGCAAGGAAACATGCAAAAATGAAAGGTTTTTAATTGTAACAAGAGATAAAACACACGACAACAAAAACCATTTGTATACGTGTGTCATATTGTCTTATCTTTCAAATGATGTATACCTCATTTTGGTTGGTGTGTCTACATAGTTGAATAATATTTAACCGTATAAAAATATATACCTCCTTATCTCTCGTCACTGTAACTGGCGGCGGTTCGCGCAGTGGAAGTAAGCAAGTCTAATTATTGTTTCGAAAAGAACCCATTTTACATTGAAAGAAAATATTGTAAAAGTAAACAATTTATATATACTTGAGTGAATTGGATACAATTTCATAATACATCAAGGACCTTCAATTCCTTGATTACATGTAAACAGAATGTAATGAAAAGCGTACTGCATTAGGTAAAAACAGAAACACTCTCTCACCCCCATCCCACAACCTAATACGACCAAATACACAATCAATTTATTAATTCCTTTGGTATACGTTTAAAATTTGACACAAAATTATAATTACTTTAATTAAAGAAAGAAGTACTATCTATTTAAGACATGTTTGAGTTCATATGGATAGATATTAAAATATTAAGTTTTGTGAAACGCAGCCCGGATGTTTAACTATATGTTAAGCTATGGTCCAAGGGTTTAGTAAATAGTTAATTCATGTACTAAATTAATGACCGACTCTCTCTCTCTCTCTCTCTTTCTTGATATTATAAACGTCAATCGATTGCTTCATTTTTTAAGTTAAAAACGTTCGTGTGAAAATGGAATTCTCTGATGCTAATCCTAGTGGTGATAAATTGTCTCGTGTTTTTATTACCATCTCCCCCATATTGCTCTAATCATTGGTAGGTTTGGTGAAGAGAGGAAGCTAAAGATCTATATGGCGCGGTATAATTCTTTGAGAAAATACACTTTGATATATTAAACTAACATTTTCATTCAGCCCAAACTTATCTTAGATGGATGATATATACTTGTGTTTATGCAATACTGTTATTGAATACATTAAGAGGAGATGCTTAACTATATGTTTCACTATATAAAGATATATTGATCATTTCTTCCTTACGTTATAGAGTGGAAACTTTTTATATTTTAGTAATATTGGCCTTGGTCCCAGCGGTCTCATTTGCGTTCCCAACCTTTGTCTCGATATAAGCTAGCTGTATATTGAGTTGCATTCAAACAGTCATCTTATTTCTATATGTAGTGGAATCTGTTTTCTAATTGTTTGCAACATCAACTTTTACCGTAACACCAGTGACCCCATCTCAGATAGTCACAAATTTCGTCTCCATGTAAATTACCTATATATGAGGTTCCATTCAAATAGTTCAATCCCAATCGAACGGAAACCATTATTTTTTCCCCTTTTTAGAAACTGTGACATAAACCTTGACCGTGATAACCATCATGCAATCTCACCCTTTGATTTGATATGTATCTATGAACATGGTTCCATTCATATAGGTCAATCCTATAGAACGTAAACGCCAAGCGACATCGGTCAATTCAATAACCTGATATGATAACATTAACCTTTGCGAGTTTGTGTACGTGACGGTCTCTTTACCGAATTGACAATAGAATAACTAGACATGTAAAATTTAATCCATAAAAACAAATGAATATAGGAAAATTATCAATTATTTGTAAAATAATAAATTCAATCTTTGATTAAAAAATATCTTTAATTTGGTTATTGTATACAATATTATAAAACATCAAGTTGTTAAGTATACATTTCACAATCTGAAGTTTGAAGACGATCGATATCATATCTACTTACATTTTTAGTAATTGTCCACTGTCAAATAATTACATGTATTTTGGCAGAATAAAAAGCTGAACTATCAAGTATTTCACAAATAAATCATTAATTGTATTTTCAGAACATAAAAAGATCGTGTTTGCTGATGATGATTATGATGATGATGACCAGGCAAAACACGATCAAAACGCTTAGAAAACTTGCAGATTTGATAGATGAACCTAAACAGGTTGGTTCCATGGCAAATACTGCTTGGTCCATCGTTAAAATCGTAGGAGCGTCTTTTTTGGCTTTCTCAGTGCAGTGGTTGCGGGCGGAGGAATTATGCCGCATGGATCAACAGTTGGCTTAAATGCACAAATAAAATTGTTTTAACCAAAGCTCAAGCGGTAATAGACATCGATCGAAAACAAACAATGCATTTGATTGAATGCGCAGGCCAGATATTTAACAGCGGAGCACGATTTGACACCATAGATGCATTACGGATTGGCGTTGATGACTTGGCAGCACTCGGTTCTGCTTCCACGGCTGCAATGGTAGTAAATGTGGATTCTCATATTCCAGTGTTGGATCTCATCCTGGTTCCTTTCGATATAACTACACTGGTGTCAAATGCTCTCGACGTTCACAAGAAAACACCTCATGAGACTGCAGAAAATATCAGAAAGTACGTTGATGGGTTGGAGTCTGAATATAAAAATTTAAAAGGGCTATGAATGACACCATGGAGAGGTCTTCATTTCGAATATATATATATATATATATATATATATATATATATATATATATATATATATATATATATATAATACTAAGCTAACAGTAATGGATAGGGTTGTAATTAGTCGTTTATTGTCATGCACATTTAACCTGTCTGCACATATAAGCAGCGTTGCTTATGATTATGTACAATCATATATGATTATGAATGCAAGTAATGATTTAAATAGCTTATATCAAACAAACGATAAAGAACAAACAAAAAGAAGCTGTGTAACTACTACGATTTAAGTTGATCGGAATATTACAACGAATTAATTTGCTAAAAAAATGTCATTAATTACTTAATTATTTCACTATACACTTAATATAAAAACGATAACGTTCAACTTTACTTCATTAACTGGTTGTTTTTTCAAAGCAATAATGATCAGTACAAGTGTATACAAATCAACCACATGTGGCATTTTCATCATACAGTTATGAATTGAATTAGATGACCTATAAAGTAATACAAGTGTTAACATGACAATTGCCTCAGTTTTGAAATTCGACAGACCATTTGTTTTGTGTTATTGAATGCCTCTAGTAGATTGTGTCACACTTATATTTACGTTTGCACTTCGGATACGTTTGCCTTATTTTAATTTAAAAAGTTGCTAGTTTTGTTTTATATGTTGTAGATTTTCATTGTTTAAATCATTCTTAAAAACCGTTTTTTTCGACGTGATACTAAAAAACACGTGTAAAATAGAAAAGAACTGTGTATGTCACCAATACTTATGCATTATATGAATGCCATCGGACTCATAATTATATTAAGGTTACATATGATTATGTGTCCCAATGTTTTGTTTTTGTGATAAACACTTGTATAAAGGTTGAAATGTTCATATGAATAAAGCACGTATAATCTGTACTGGTGTCGAATATTACTTAAGCTCTTCATTCAAGTCCTTTTGTTTGTGATATTAATTTGGTTTCCTTTCTCAAATGGAGTGTCGAATTGCAGGCGGTCATCCAGATGCGGCATACGCTTATCTACATTCATCAAGCACGAATACATCAAATTGTTAAATAAGAAAACTTGTTCGTTGCTCTCCTTTCCACCTACATTTAGTTTATTTTAAATAATACATTTTATGTGTAAAACATGTTTTTCACTCATCCTTTGCTCCAGCTGCGTATTATAGGGGACTTAATACGATCCTCCCTAAAACGTCGAAATGTGTATTACGAAACAATTCTAAAATTTGATATGCCCACACACTCTGCCATTGAGATCGCGGAAACATAGGAGTACATATATGTCTTGAATGCGTATGGTGGTCACACCCTCTGCCATTTAGATCGCCGAAATGCAAGAGTACATATATGTCTTGAATGCGTATGGTGGTCACACCCTCTGCCATTGAGATAGCGGAAACATAGGAGTACATATATGTCTTGAATGCGTATGGTGGTCACACCCTCTGCCATTGAGATCGCGGAAACATACGAGTACATATATGTGGTGGTCACACACTCTGCCATTGAGATCACCCAAACATAAGAGTACATAAATGTTTTGAATGCGTATGGTGGTCACACCCTCTGCCATTGAGATTACCCAAACATAAGAATACATATATGTCTTGAATGCGTATGGTGGTCACACCCTCTGCCATTGAGATCACCCAAACATAGGAATACATATATATCTTGAATGAGTATGGTGGTCACACATTCTGCCATTGAGATCGCCGAAACATAGGAGTACATATATGTCTTGAATGCGTATGGTGGTCACACCCTCTGCCATTGAGATTACCCAAACATAAGAATACATATATGTCTTGAATGCGTATGGTGGTCACACCCTCTGCCATTGAGATCACCCAAACATAGGAATACATATATATCTTGAATGCGTATGGTGGTCACACCCTCTGCCATTGAGATCACCCAAACATAAGAGTACATATATGTCTTGAATGCGTATGATGGTCACACACTCTGCCATTGAGATCACCCAAACATAGGAATACATATATGTCTTGAATGCGTATGGTTGTCACACCCTCTGCCATTGAGATCACCCAAACATTGGAATACATATATGTCTTGAATGCGTATGATGGTCACACACTCTGCCATTGAGATCACCCAAACATAGGAATATATATATGTCTTGAATGCGTATGGTGGTCACACCCTCTGCCATTGAGATTGCGGAAACATACGACTACATAGATGTGGTGGTCACACACTCTGTCATTGAGATCGCCGAAATATTAGAGTACATAATATGTCTTGAATGCGTATGGTGGTTACACACTCTGCCATTGAGATCGCGGAAACATAGGAATACATATATGTCTTGAATGCATATGGTGGTCACACCCTCTGCCATTGAGATCACCCAAACATAAGAGTACAAATATGTATTGAATGCGTATAATGGTCACATCCTCTGCCATAGAGATCACCCAAACATAAGAATACATATATGTCTTGAATGCGTATGTGGTCACACACTCTGCCATTGAGATCACGGAAACATACGAGTACATATATGTCTTGAATGCGTATGGTGGTCACACACACTGTCATTGAGATCACCCAAACATAGGAGTACATATATGTCTTGAATGTGTATAATGGTCACACACTCTTCCATTGAGATCACCCAAACATAGGAATACATATATGTCTTGAATGCGTATGGTGGTCACACCCTCTGCCATTGAGATCGCGGAAACATAGGAATACATATATGTCTTGAATGCGTATGGTGGTCACACCCTCTGCCATTGAGATCGCGGAAACATACGAGTACATATATGTGGTGGTCACACACTCTGCCATTGAGATCACCTAAACATAAGAGTACATAAATGTTTTGAATGCGTATGGTGGTCACACACTCTGCCATTGAGATCAGCCAAACATAGGAATACATATATGTCTTGAATGCGTATGGTGGTCACACACTCTGCCATTGGGATCACTCAAACATAAGAGTACATATATGTCTTGAATGCGTATGGTGGTCACACACTCTGCCATTGAGATCACCCAAACATAAGAGAACATATATGTCTTGAATGCATATGGTGGTCACACACTCTGCCATTGAGATCGCGGAAACATACGAGTACATATAGGTGGTGGTCACACCCTCTGCCATTGAGATCGCGAAAACATACGAGTACATATATGTCTTAAATGCGTATGGTGGTCACACACTCTGCCATTGAGATCACCCAAACATAGGAGTACATATATGTCTTGAATGCGTATGGTGGTCACACACTCTGCCATTGAGATCACCCAAACATAGGAGTACATATATGTCTTGAATGCGTATGTTGGTCACACCCTCTGCCATTGAGATTGCGGAAACATAGGAATACATATATGTCTTGAATGCGTATGTAGTCACACACTCTGCCATTGAGATCGCGGAAACATAGGAATTCATATATGTCTTGAATGCGTATGGTGGTCACACACTCTGCCGTTGAGATCGCGGAAACATAGGAATACATATATGTCTTGAATGCGTATGGTGGTCACACCCTCTGCCATTGAGATCGCGGAAACATAGGAATACATATATGTCTTGAATGCGTATGGTTGTCACACACTCTGCCATTGAGATCACCCAAACATAAGAGTACACATATGTCTTGAATGCGTATGGTGGCCACACTCTCTGCCATTGAGATCACCCAAACATAGGAATACATATATGTCTTGAATGCGTATGTGGTCACACACTCTGCCATTGAGATCGCGGAAACATAGGAGTACATATATGTCTTGAATGCGTATGGTGGTCACACCCTCTGCCATTGAGATCACCCAAACATAAGAGTACATATATGTCTTGAATGCGTATGATGGTCACACACTCTGCCCTTGAGATCGCGGAAACATACGAGTACATATATGTCTTGAATGCGTATGGTGGTCACACACTCTGCCATTGAGATCACGGAAACATAGGAATACATATATGTCTTGAATGCGTATGTGGTCACACATTCTGCCATTGAGATCACCTAAACATTGGAATACATATATGTCTTGAATGCGTATGGTGGTCACACCCTCTGCCATTGAGATCACCCAAAGATAAGAGTACATATATGTCTTGAATGAGTATGGTGGTCACACACTCTGCCATTGAGATCGCGGAAACATAGGAATACATATATGTCTTGAATGCGTATGTGGTCACACACTCTGCCATTGAGATTGCGGAAACATAGAAATACATATATGTCTTGAATGCGTATGGTGGTCACACACTCTGCCATTGAGATCGCCCAAACATACGAGTACATATATGTCTTTAATGCGTATGGTTGTCACACCCTCTGCCATTGAGATCGCGGAAGCATACGAGTACATATATGTGGTGGTCACACACTCTGCCATTGAGATCACCCAAACATAAGAGTACATATATGTCTTGAATGCGTATGGTGGTCACACACTCTGCCATTGAGATCGCCCAAACATAAGAGTACATATATGTCTTGAATGCGTATGATGGTCACACCCTCTGCCATTGAGATCACCCAAACATAAGAGTACATATATGTCTTGAATGCGTATGTGGTCACACACTCTGCCATTGAGATCACCCAAACATAAGAGTACATATATGTCTTGAATGCGTATGGTGGTCACACCCTCTGCCATTGAGGTCGCCCAAACATAAGAGTACATATATGTCTTGAATGCGTATGATGGTCACACACTCTGCCATTGAGATCACCCAAACATAAGAGTACATATATGTCTTGAATGCGTATGGTGGTCACACACTCTGCCATTGAGATCACCAAAACATAAGAGTACATATATGTCTTGAATGCGTATGGTGGTCACACACTCTGCCATTGAGATCACCCAAACATAAGAGTACATATATGTCTTGAATGCGTATGGTGGTCACACACTCTGCCATTGAGATCACCCAAACATAAGAGTACATATATGTCTTGAATGCGTATGATGGTCACACACTCTGTCATTGAGATCACCCAAACATAAGAGTACATATATGTCTTGAATGCGTATGGTGGTCACACACTCTGCCACTGAGATCACGGAAACATAGGAATACATATATGTCTTGAATGCGTATGTGGTCACACACTCTGCCATTGAGATCACGTAAACATAGGAATACATATATGTCTTGAATGCGTATGGTGGTCACACCCTCTGCCATTGAGATCACCCAAACATAAGAGTACATATACGTCTTGAATGCGTATGGTGGTCACACACTCTGCTATTGAGATCGCGGAAACATAGGAATAGATATATGTCTTGAATGCGTATGTGGTCACACACTCTGCCATTGAGATCTAGGAAACATAGGAATACATATATGTCTTGAATGCGTGTAGTGGTCACACACTCTGCCATTGAGATCACCCAAACATAGGTATACATATATGTCTTGAATGCGTATGGTGGTCACACACTCTGCCATTGAGATCGCAGAAACATAGGAATACATATATGTCTTGAATGCGTATAAAAACTTTGAATAATATAACCTGAAATGTATTAAATGAAAATGGCGTTAAACCCTGATTTATTTTAACATAAATAAATAGGGCAGAAACATATTGCCGCATGAAAGTGATTTTGATTCCCATAGAATATAATCAGTCTCAATTTAAATTTTCGTGCTCTACCTAGAACGTAAAACAAATACTAGAGTATGAAAATGCCATTCGAATTATACAACACTTTACTGAATACACAACTGTGTTGCTTTGTTATAAACTATTTCTTGCCAGCCGTATCGAATGTTGTTTTTTTGTTCATGAGTATGAGATGCCTTTAATCCACTTTATTATTAGACATTGATAGCGTCTTATACATGAAATGAGATGTCTTTTATCCACTTTATTATTGGATATTGATAGCGTCTATATTCATGAAATGAGATGTCTTTTATCCACTTTATTATTGGATATTGATAGCGTCTTTATTCATGAAATGAGATGTCTTTTATCCACTTTATTATTGGATATTGATAGCGTCTTTATTCATGAAATGAGATGTCTTTTATCCACTTTATTATTAGACATTGATAGCGTCTTTATTCATGATAATGATATGTCTTTTATCCACTTTATTACTGGATATTGATAGCGTCTTTATTCGTGAAATGAGATGCCTTTTATCCACTTTATTATTGGACATTGATAACGTCTTTATTCGTGAAATGAGATGCCTTTTATCTACTTTATTATTGGACATTGATAGCGTCTTTATTCATGAAATCAGATGTCTTTTATCCACTCAAATAGTTTTGATCTATTAAGTGACAGGTAAAGTGTTTGTATTGTATACATTGGGAACAAGTAAAAGGAACAAAAACAATGATAAGGCACAAGTATAATTTTTAACAGACACGTATAATAATAAGGGGTAAGTCCAGTGATAAGGGACAAGTATAATTTTTAATGGACACATATACTAATTAGGGGCAAGTTCAATGATAAGGGACAGGTATTATTGTTAAGGACATATTATGGTAAAGGACAAGTATAATGGTTAGGGGCACATACAATGATCAGGGGCAACAACTAAATGGGTCAAGCACAACGACAAGGAGTACGTATATGGATAAGGGGCAAGAACAATAATTAAGGAAGAGTACAATGATCAGGGGTAACAAGTCAAATGATGATACACAATAATATGAAGCACATATAATGAAACGGGGCAAGTATAATGATTAGGGGCAAGTTCATTGATAAAGGGCAACAGGTAAAAGAGTCAGTGACAATGACACGGAGCAAGTATAATGACTAGGTACATAAATAATAAATACGGGAGAATACAATAATTAGGAACAACAATAAAACAAGTACAATGATAAGGAGCAAGTATAATATTTAGGGACAAGTACAATGATAAGAGGCAAGTATAATAATTAGGGACAAGTAAAATGATAAGGGGCAAGTATAATAACTAGGGGCAATCACAATGATAAGGGGCAAGTATAATAATTAGGGGCAAGTTCAATGCTAAAGGGCAACAGGTAAAATGGACAAACATAATGATAAGAAACACGTATAACGATAAGGGACAAGAATAATAACTAGAGGCAAGTGCAATCATAAGAGATAAATAAAAGGATAATACTAAGGGGCAAGTATAATGATAAGAGACAAGTATAATAAGGGGCAAGTATAATGATGAGAGACAAGTATAATGATAAGGGGCAAGTAAAATGATAAGGGACAAGTATTATGATAAGGGGCAAGAATAATGATAAGGGCATGTATAAATGATAAGGGGTAGGTATAATGATAAGGGGCAAGAATAATGATAAGGGCATGTATAAATGAAAAGGGGTAGGTATAATGATAAGGGAGAAGTATAATGATAGAGGACAAGTATAATGATAAGGGGCAAGAATAAGGATAAGGGACAAGTATAATGATAGGGGGCAAGTATAATGATAACGGAACAAGAACACTGATAAGAGACAAGTACAATGATAAGGGACAGGTACAATGATAAGGGGCAATAGATAAAATGGGACAAACACAATTATAAGGTGTAAGTACAATGATAAAAGAAAATTATAATGATAAGGGACAAGTATAATGATAAGGGACAAGTACAATGATAAAGGACAACGTGTAAAAGGTCCAAATACGATAATAAGGGACGAGTATTATGATAAGCGGCAAAAATAATGATAAGGAATAATTATAAAGATAAGAGACAAGTACAATGATAAGAGATAAAAGGTAAAAGGTTCAAACACAATAATAAGTGTGAAGTATAATGATAAGAGACAACAGGTAAATGGTAAAAACAGAATGATAAGGGTGAAGTATAATGATAAGGGGCGAGTATAATGATAAGAGACAAGTATAATGATAAGAGACAACAGGTGAAAGGTACCAACAAAAAGGGTAAAGTATAATGATAAGGAGTAAGTATAATGATAAGAGACAAGAATAATAATAAGGGGCAAGTATAATGATAAGCGACAACATGTAGAAGGTACAAACACAAGGAGTAAGTATAATGATAAGAAACGGGTATAACGAAAAGGGACAAATATAATGATTAGAGACAAGTATAATGATAAGAAACGAAAAGGTACAAACACAAGGAGTAAGTATGATGATAAGAAACAGGTATAATGAAAAGGGACAAATATAATGATACGTGACAAGTACAATGATAAAAACAAGTATTATGATAAGTGACAAGTACAATGATAAGGGACAAATACAATGATAAGGGACAAGTAGAATGATAAGGGACACGTAGAATGATAAGGAACAAGTACAATGATAAGGGACAAGTATAATGATAAGGGACAAGTACAATGATAACAAACAAGTACAGTGATCAGGGACAAGTTAAATGACAAGGGACAAATATATTGATAAAGAGTTAAAACATTGGTAAGGGACAATAACAATATTAAGGGACAAGTACAATGATATGGAGCCGGTACAACGATAAGGCACAAGTATAATAATAAAGGACAAACACAATGATAAAGGACAAGTACAATGATAAGGAACAAGTACAATGATAAGGGAAAAGTACAATGATAAAGGACAAGTACAATGGTAAGGGACACGTACAATGATAAGGGACAAGCACAATGATAAGGAACAAGCATAATGATAAGGGACAAGTACAATGATAAGGGACAAGTACAATGGTAAGGGACAAGTACAAAGATAAGGGACAGGTACAATGATAAGGGACAAGTACAATGATAAGGTACAAAATCGATGATAAGGGACAGGTACAATGATAATTGACAAGTACAATGATAAGGGACAGCCACAATGATAAAGGACAGCCACAATGATAAGGAACACGTACAATAATAAGACACAAGTACAATGATAAGGAACACGTACAATCATAAAGAACAAGTACAATGATTAAGGACAAGTACAATGATAAAACACGAGTACAATGATAAGGAACACGTACAATGATTAAGGACAAGTACAATGATTAAGGACAAGTACAATGATAAGGGAATAGTATAATGATAAGGTACAGGTACAATAGCAAGGGACAATAACAGTGATAATAAACATGTACAGGGGCAGGTACAATGATAAAGGGCAGGTACAATGATAAGGGACAAGTACGATGATAAGTGATAAGTACAATGACAAGGAACAGGTAAAATAATGAGGAACAAGTACGATGATGAGGGACAAATACAATGATAAAGGACAGGTACGATAATAAGGGACAAGTACTATGACAAGAGACAGGTACAATGACAAGAGACAAGTACAATGATAAGGGACAAGTAAAATGAAGAGGGACAAGTACAATGATAATGGACAAGTAAAATGACGAGGGACAAGTACAATGATATGGTACAAGTACAATAATGAGAGACACGTACAAAGATATGGTACAAGTACAATGATGAGGGACACGTACAATGATGAGGGACACGTACAATGATATGAGACACGTACAATGATGAGGGACACGTACAATGATGAGGCACAAGTACAATGATAAGGGACAAGTACGATGATAAGGGACAAGTACGATGATAAGGGACACGTGCAATGATGAGGGACTAGTACAATAGTAATGGACAAGTACAATGATAAGGCACAAGTATAATGATGAGGGACAAGTACAATGATAAGGGACAAGTACAATGGTAAGGGACACGTACAATGGTAAGGGACAAGTACAATGATAAGGAACAAGTACAAAGATAAGGGACAGGTACAATGATAAGGGACAAGTACAATGATAAGGTACAAGTACAATGATAAGGGACAGCCACAATGATAAAGGACAGCCACAATGATAAGGAACACGTACAATAATAAGACACAAGTACAATGATAAGGAACACGTACAATCATAAAGAACAAGTACAATGATTAAGGACAAGTACAATGATAAAACACGAGTACAATGATAAGGAACACGTACAATGATTAAGGACAAGTACAATAATTAAGGACAAGTACAATGATAAGGGAATAGTATAATGATAAGGTACAGGTACAATGGCAAGGGACAATAACAGTGATAATAAACATGTACAGGGGCAGGTACAATGATAAAGGGCAGGTACAATGATAAGGGACAAGTACGATGATAAGTGATAAGTACAATGACAAGGAACAGGTAAAATGATGAGGAACAAGTACGATGATGAGGGACAAATACAATGATAAAGGACAGGTACGATTATAAGTGACACGTACTATGACAAGAGACAGGTACAATGACAAGAGACAAGTACAATGATAAGGGACAAGTAAAATGAAGAGGGACAAGTACAATGATAATGGGCAAGTAAAATGACGAGGGACAAGTACAATGATATGGAACAAGTACAATGACGAGGGACACGTGCAATGATATGGTACAAGTACAATGATGAGGGACACGTACAATGATGAGGGACACGTTCAAAAATATGGGACACGTACAATGATGAGGGACACGTACAATGATGAGGCACAAGTACAATGATAAGGGACAAGTACGATGATAAGGGACAAGTACGATGATAAGGGACAAGTACAATGATGAGAGACAAGTACAATAGTAATGGACAAGTACAATGATAAGGCACAAGAACAATGATGAGGGACAAGTACAATGATAAGGCACAAGTACAATGACAAGGGACAGGTACGATGATAAGGGACAAGTACGATGATAAGGCACAAGTACAATGATGAGGGACAAGTACAATGATAAGGCACAAGTACAATGATGAGGGACACGTACAATGATGAGGCACAAGTACAATGACAAGGGACAAGTACGATGATAAGGGACAAGTACAATGATGAGGGACAAGTACAATAGTAACGGACAAGTACAATGATAAGGCACAAGAACAATGATGAGGGACAAGTACAATGATAGGGCACAAGTACAATGACAAGGGACAGGTACGATGATAAGGGACAAGTACGATGATAAGGCACAAGAACAATGATGAGGGACAAGTACAATGATAAGGCACAAGTACAATGATGAGGGACAAGTACAATGATAAGGCACAAGTACAATGACAAGGGACAGGTACGATGATAAGGGACAAGTACGATTATAAGGGACAGGTACGATGATAAGAGACAAGTACGATGATAAGGGACAAGTACAATGTTGAGGGACAAGTACAATAACAAGGGACAGGTACAATGACAAGGGATCGGTACAGTGATAAGGGACAAGTAAAATGACGAGGGACAAGTACGATGATGAGGGAATATTACAATGGTAAGGGACACGTACAATGATAAAGAGTAAGTGAAATGATGAAGGATAAGTACAATGATGGGGGACAGGTACAATGATGAGGGACAAGTACAATGAAAAGGGATAAGTACAATGAAAATGGATAAGTACAATGATGAGGAACACGTACAATGATGAGGGACAAGTACAATGATGAGGAACACGTGCAATGATGAGGGATAAGTACAATGAAAAGGGATAGGTACAATGAAAAGGGACAAGTACAGTGATAAAGGACAGGTACAATGATGAGGGACACGTACAATGATGAGGGATAACTACAATGATAAGGGATAAGTACAATGATAAGGGATAAGTACAATGAAAAGGGATAAGTACAATGATAAGGGATAAGTACAATGATAAGGGATAAGTACAATGATAAGGGATAGGTACAATGAAAAGGGATAAGTACAATGATGAGGGACAGCTACAATGATGAGGGACACGTACAATGATGAGGGATAAGCACAATGATAAGGGATAAGTACAATGATTAGGGACAAGTACAATGAAAAGGGATAAGTACAATGATAAGGGATAAGTATAATGATAAGGGATAAGTACAATGAAAAGGGATAAGTACAATGATGAGGGACAGGTACAAGGATGAGGGACACGTACAATGATGAGGGATAAGTACAATGATAAGGGATAAGTACAATGAAAAGGGATAAGTACAATGATGAGGGACAGGTACAATGATAAGGGACACGTGCAATGATGAGGGATAAGTACAATGATGAGGGACAAGTACAATGATGAGGAACACGTACAATGATGAGGAACAAGTACAATGATGAGGAACACGTACAATGATGAGGGATAAGTACAATGAAAAGGGACAAGTACAATGAAAAGGGACAAGTACAATGATGAGGGTCAGGTACAATGATGAGGGATAGGTACAATGATAAGTACAATGATGAGGGTCAGGTACAATGATGAGGGATAGGTACAATGATAAGGGATAAGTACAATGAAAAGGGATAAGTACAATGATGAGGAACACGTGCAATGATGAGGAACACGTACAATGATGACGGATAAGTACAATGAAAAGGGACAGGTACAATGATGAGGAACACGTACAATGATAAGGGATAAGTACAATGAAAAGGGACAAGCACAATGATGAGGAACACGTACAATGATGAGGGACAAATACAATGATGAGGAACACGTGCAATGATGAGGGACAAGTACAATGATGAGGAACACGTACATTGATGAGGGACAAGTACAATGATGAGGAACACGTACAATGATGAGGGACAAGTACAATGATGAGGAACACGTACAATGATGAAGGACAAGTACAATGATGAGGAACACGTACAATGATGATGGATAAGTACAATGATGAGGAACACTTACAATGATGAGGAACACGTACATGTAAGGGATAAGTACAATGATGAGGAACACTTACAATGATAAGCGATAAGTACAATGATGAGGAACACGTACAATGATGAGGAACACGTACAATGATGAGTGATAAGTACAATGAAAAGAGACACGTACAATGATGAGGGACACATACAATGATGAGGAACACGTACAATGATAAGGCACAAGTACAATGATGAGGGACAAGTACAATGACAAGGCACAAGTACAATGACAAGGGACAGGTACGATGATAAAGGACAAGTACGGTGATAAGGGACAGGTACGATGATAAGGGACAAGTACAATGATGAGGGACAAGTACAATGATAAGGCACAAGTACAATGATGAGGGACAAGTACAATGACAAGGCACAAGTACAATGACAAGGGACAGGTACGATGATAAAGGACAAGTACGGTGATAAGGGACAGGTACGATGATAAGGGACAAGCACAATGATAAGGAACAAGCATAATGATAAGGGACAAGTACAATGATGAGGAACACGTACAATGATGAGCGACAAGTACAATGATGAGGAACACGTACAATGATGAGGGATAAGTACAATGATGAGGAACACGTACAATGATGAGGAACACGTACAATGATAATGGATAAGTACAATGATGAGGAACACGTACAATGATAAGAGATAAGTACAATGATGAGGGACAAGTACAATGATGAGGAACATGTACAATGATGAGGGATAAGTACAATGAAAAGGGACAAGTACAATGATGAGTAACACGTACAATGATAAGGGATAAGTACAATGATGAGGGACAAGTGCAATGATGAGGAACACGTACAATGATGAGGGATAAGTACAATGAAAAGGGACAAGTGCAATGATGAGGGACAAGAACAATGATATGGTACAAGTACAATGATAAGGCGCAAGTACAATGATATGGTACAAGTACAATGATAAGGCACGAGTACAATGATATGGTATAAGTACAATGATAAGGAACAATTACAATGATAAGGAACAAGTACAATGATATGGGGCCGGTACAATGATAAGGCACAAGTACAATGATAAGGAACAAGTACAATAATAAGGGACAGGTACGATGATAAAGGACACGTACAATGACAAGGGACAGGTACAATGATGAGGAACACGTACAATGATGAGGGACGAGTACAATGATGAGGAACACGTACAATGATGAAGGACAAGTACAATGATGAGGAACACGTACAATGATGAGGGATAAGTACAATGATGAGGAACACTTACAATGATGAGGAACACGTACATGTAAGGGATAAGTACAATGATGAGGAACACTTACAATGATAAGCGATAAGTACAATGATGAGGAACACGTACAATGATGAGGAACACGTACAATGATGAGTGATAAGTACAATGAAAAGAGACACGTACAATGATGAGGGACACGTACAATGATGAGGAACACGTACAATGATAAGGCACAAGTACAATGATGAGGGACAAGTACAATGATAAGGCACAAGTACAATGATGAGGGACAAGTACAATGATAAGGCACAAGTACAATGATGAGGGACAAGTACAATGACAAGGCACAAGTACAATGACAAGGGACAGGTACGATGATAAAGGACAAGTACGGTGATAAGGGACAGGTACGATGATAAGGGACAAGCACAATGATAAGGAACAAGCATAATGATAAGGGACAAGTACAATGATGAGGAACACGTACAATGATGAGCGACAAGTACAATGATGAGGAACATGTACAATGATGAGGGATAAGTACAATGATGAGGAACACGTACAATGATGAGGAACACGTACAATGATAATGGATAAGTACAATGATGAGGAACACGTACAATGATAAGAGATAAGTACAATGATGAGGGACAAGTACAATGATGAGGAACATGTACAATGATGAGGGATAAGTACAATGAAAAGGGACAAGTACAATGATGAGTAACACGTACACTGATAAGGGATAAGTACAATGATGAGGGACAAGTGCAATGATGAGGAACACGTACAATGATGAGGGATAAGTACAATGAAAAGGGACAAGTGCAATGATGAGGGACAAGAACAATGATATGGTACAAGTACAATGATAAGGCGCAAGTACAATGATATGGTACAAGTACAATGATAAGGCACGAGTACAATGATATGGTATACGTACAATGATAAGGAACAAGTACAATGATACGGGGCCGGTACAATGATAAGGCACAAGTACAATGATAAGGAACAAGTACAATAATAAGGGACAGGTACGATGATAAAGGACACGTACAATGACAAGGGACAGGTACAATGACAAGGGACACATACAGAGACAAGGGACAAGTATATGACGAGGGACAAGTACAGTGACGAGGGAAGAGTATAATGATATGGGACACGTACAATGATAAAGAGTGAGTGAAATGATTAAGGACAAGTTCCATGACAAGGGACAGGTATAATGATAATGGGCAAGTAGACTAACAAGGGACAAGTATAATGATAAAGGACAAGTAGATTGATAAGGGAATCGTATATTTATAAATATAATGATGAGAGACAAGTACCATGATATGGGTCAAGTACATTGAGACGTGTTACCCGTGGCCAAGTGGTAAATGTTCCGTCTCGACTATCTTAGATCTCATCGCTGAGGTCAATGGTTCGGTAACTTTTTGTCGTTTAGTATAGTGTCCTTATTCTTATAGTATTTGTGTTCATGCTGCTTTGTTGGCTTGTGTCCTTCGGAAGGTATGTCTCATGTTGGTATATATGATAGTTTGTTTACTGTGTTGCGTTGCAACAAATCAAATTACTATGGTGTTACCAGTTATATTATTCGGGTACAAAAAAGGGAAAAGCTTAGTAAAATGTAATAACTAATCTTTAAGTTGCTATATTTATTACACAAGTGACTATACATTTATTCACAATATAGATACAAAAAAAGTTACGGAACAGACAGTATACGTGTTTTTGCTGTCTGCTTCCCTACAATTATCGCGTACTCTGTGCTAATTTCAGGTTGAGCCAGTGTCCAGGAAAATGTGTTAGCTAACGTTAGCAAACGTTTAACAGAACATAACACAGCCCTGATGATCTTTAATTTCAAACTATAAAACATAAAACATTTTATTGTTTTATTTGATATCTATTAACTGTTTTACTAATATCCACTCGTATTATTTAATCTTAAGATGGATAAGCATGATAATGGCACCAAGCAGTTGAATAATACTCACGTATAAGTAACAGTATTAAATATACGAGTGGTGCTCATAATCTACATTGCATCGGCGCATCCCAACACAAGTTCGCACACGACGTCTCGTAGATTATATAAGTAACAGTATTAAATATACGAGTGGTGCTCGTAATCTACCCTGCATCGGCGCATCCCAACACAAGTTCGCACACGACGTCTCGTAGATTATATAAGTAACAGTATTAAATATACGAGTGGTGCTCGTAATCTACCCTGCATCGGCGCATCCCAACACAAGTTCGCACACGACGTCTCGTAGATTATATAAGTAACAGTATTAAATATACGAGTGGTGCTCGTAATCTACCCTGCATCGGCGCATCCCAACACAAGTTCGCACACGACGTCTCGTAGATTATATAAGTAACAGTATTAAATATACGAGTAGTGCTCGTAATCTACCCTGCATCGGCGCATCCCAACACAAGTTCGCACACGACGTCTCGTAGATTATATAAGTAACAGTATTAAATATACGAGTAGTGCTCATAATCTACATTGCATCGGCGCATCCCAACACAAGTTCGCACACGACGTCTCGTAGATTATATAAGTAACAGTATTAAATATACGAGTAGTGCTCGTAATCTACATTGCATCGGCGCATCCCAACACAAGTTCGCACACGACGTCTCGTAGATTATATAAGTAACAGTATTAAATATACGAGTGGTGCTCGTAATCTACCCTGCATCGGCGCATCCCAACACAATTTCAACAACTCATCCACACACACGACGTCTCGTAGATTACATAGATTATTATGCTTATTTGAAGTCCGATACTTCTAGGACAAAATATTTTACACTGATTATTTAAATGCTATCACATAAATAAAGCTATTTTATGAACTCTTTGTTCAGAAACATTTGTTCTTTTATGCATCTGTAATGGGTGTTTTACAGTCAGAATGTGAAGTGGTGTTGTTGTCGGCTATTTATCGGTCTAACTGTTACATCTACAACTATCCTAAACCCGATAATTCCCGAGCGACAATAACAAATCTTCCGATTTCCTGTAATCAGCAAAGTGCTAAGTGGTTTCACGTGAGTTAATCACGAATACAATAAGTCAATCACGAATACAATATACTGACGACCTTTTAAACACTTGTTTGTAGAAATTAACACATGTTGTTGTAGAAAATCGCACCAAACTCAAAACCTATCATTACTTATCACTACATAGCATTACTTACTCCCATCACAACTCAATATCTATCCCAACTCAATACCTTTCATTACATATTATTACTTACTCCCTAACACAACTCAATATCTATCCTAACTCAATACCCATGATTACATATCATTACTTAATCCCCTATCCTTACTTAATATCTATTCCAAATCAATACCTATTACTGCATAACATACATATTCCCTATCCCAACTCAATAATATCTATCACAACATATTACTTACTCCCTATTACAACTCAATATATATCACTACATATAAGTGACTCACTCCCTATCACAACTCAATATCAATCCCAACTCAATACCTACCACTACATATCATTACTTACTACTTAACACAACTCAATACCTATCACTTCATATCAATACATATGCCCTATCACAAATCAACATTTTTCACAACATATCAGTGACTTACACACTATCACAACTCAATATATTTTTTAAACTAAATACCTATCATAACATATCATTACGTACACCATATCCTCAATTAATATCTATCAAACCTCAATAACTATCACTACATATCAATACATACTTCCTACCACAACTCAATATCTTTCACAATATATCAGTGACTGACTCCCTATCACAACTCAAGACCTATCATTACATATCATTACTTACTCCCTATCCTAACTTAATATCTATTCCAACTCAATACCTATTACTTTATAACATACATACTCCCTATCGCAACTCAGTATCTATCACTACATATCAGTGACTCACTCCCCATCACAACTCAATACTTACCACTACATTTCATTACTTACTCCCATAACAACTCAATATTTATCGCAATTACATACTTACCACTACATTTCATTTCTTACTCCCATAACAACTCAATATTTATCGCAACTTAATACTTACCATTACAAATCATTACTTACTCCCATAACAACTCAATATATATCACAACTCAAAACCTATCAGTACATATCAATACTTTCTCCCTATTATAACTCAATATCTATCCCTACATATCATTACTCACTCCATATCACAACTAAATATTTATCCTAACTCAAAATCGATCACTTCATATCAATACTTACTCCCTATAATAACTCAATACCTTTCATACCATATCAGTCACTCACTCCCTATCACAACTCAATATCAATCCCAACTCAATACCTACCCCAACGCATACCTATCACTACATATCACTTCTTGCTCCCATCACAACTCAATATCTATCCCAACTCATACATATCACTACATATCACTACTTACTCCCGTCACAACTCAATATCTATCCCAACTCATACATATCACTACATATCATTACTTACACCCTATCCCAACTCAATACCTATCACTACATATCAGTGTCTTACTCCCTTTCACAACTCAATATCTATCACTACTCAACTATACTATAAAAAGCTTACATGGGTTTGAGGTTCATATAGAAAATTCTGTTTTGGCGGAAATGAGGCTCTGCAAATTCCAATAAAAACAGTTATCCCAAGGGACGGATTTTTATATCCGTACCGAAATGCCATGAATGATACCTTTTCTTGCATACCAAACACATTTAATATTTATTTCAACTTAATTTATCCAATATATATTTTACAACAATCGCTTTTAAGACATTTAATTAAATAACTAACGTCATATATTTTTATATCATTACTTACTCCCTATCCCAACTCAATATCTATCACAACATATCATTACTCATTCCCTATCACACCTCAATATCTATCCCAACTCAATGTCAATCCTTACATATCAATACTCATTCCCTATCACACCTCAATATCTATATCAACTCAATATCTATCACTACATATCATTACCTACTCCCTATCACAACTCGATATCTATACAACTCCAAACCTATCACTACATATCATTACTGACTCCCTATCACACCTCAGTTTCTATCCCATCTCAATATCTATCACTACATAGCATTACTTACTCCCTATCCAAACTCAATATCTATCCCAACAAAATACCTATCACTACATATCATTACTTACTCCCATCACAACTCTACATCTATCCCAAAATAATATCTATCACTACATATCATTACTCACTGCCTATCACACCTCAATATCTATCCCATCTCAATATCTATCACTACATATCATTACTGACTCCCTATCACACCTCAGTATCTATCCCATCTCAATATCTATCACTACATATCATTACTTACTCCCTATCCCAACTCAATATCTATCCCAACACAATACCTATCACTACATATCATTACTTACTCCCATCACAACTCAATATCTATCCCAAAACAATATCTATCACTACATATCATTACTCACTGCCTATCACACATCAATAACAATCCCATCTCAATATCTATTACACCATATCATTACTTAAACCCTATCACACCTCAATACCTATCACAACTCAATATCTATCACAACATATCATTACTTACTCCCTATCCCAACTCAATAGATATCCCAACTCAATGTCAATCCCAACATATCATTACTACTTCTATCACAACTCGATATATATCCCAACTCAATGTCAATCCCTCCATATCATAACTCATTCCCTATCACACCTCAATATCTATCCCAACTAAATATCTATCCCTACATATCATAACTCATTCCCTATCACATCTCAATATCTATCTCAACTCAATATCTATCACTACATATCATCATTTACTCACTATCACAATTCAATATATATCACTACATATCATAACTCATTCCCTATAATAGATAACAACTCAATGATTATCCCAAATCAAAACCTATCACTACATATCATTACTAACTCCCTATCACAACTCAATATCTATCACTCAGATTAATACCCACTCCCTATCACAACTCAATATCTAACACTACATATCAGTGACTCACTCCCTATCACAACTCAATATCCATCCCAACTAAATACTTACCAATACATATCATTACTCACTCTCTATCAAAACTCAATATCTATCCCAACTCAATATCTATCACTACATATCATTACTTACTTCCTATCCCAACTAAATACCTATCACTACATATCATTACCCACTCCCTATCACAACTCAATATCAATTCAAATTCAATACCTATCATTACATATCATACCTTACTCCCTATCAAAACTCAATATCTATCCCAACTCAATATCTGTCATTACATATCATTACTTATTCCCTATCCGAACTCAATATCTATCCAATACATACCAATACATATCATTACTTACTCCCATCACAACTCAATATCTATCACTACATACCATTACTTACTCCCATCACAACTCAATATCTATCCCAACTCAAAACATATCACTGCATGTCAACACTTACTCCGTCCGTATTAGTACTCAATATCTATCCCTACATATCGTTACTCATTCCTTTCACTCAATATTTATTTCAATTCAATACCTATCACTACATATCATTACTTACACCCTATCAAAACTCAATACCTATCACACATATCAGTGACTTACTCCCTATCACAACTCAATATCTATCCCAACTAAATACCTACCACTATATATCATTACCCACTCCCTATCCAAACGCAATGATTATCCCGAATCAAAACCTACCACTACATATCATTACTAACTCCCTATCACAACTCAATATCTATCACTACAGATCAATACACATTCCCTATCACAACTCAATATCTAACACTACATATCAGTGACTCACTCCCTATCACAACTCAATATCCATCCAAACTCAATACATACCAATACATATCATTACTTACTCCCATCACAACTCAATATCTATCACTACAGATCATTACTTACTCCCACCACAACTCAATATCTATCACTACATATCATTACTTACTCCAACCACAACTCAATATCTATCACAACTCAATACTTACTACTACATATCATTACATACTCCCATCACAACTCAATATCTATCCCAACTCAATACTTACAATAACATATCATTACTTACTCCCATCACAACTCAATACCTATCACTGCATGTCATTACTTACTCCCTATCACACCTCATTATCTATAACAACACTATACTTACCACTACATATCATTACTTACTCCCATCACAACTCAATATCTATCACAACTCAAAATCTATCGCTATATATCAATACTTACTCTTTATTACAACTCAATACCTATCACTACATATCAATACATACTCCCACCACAACTCAATATCTATCCCAACTCAATACTTACCATTACATATCATTACTTACTCCCTATCACACCTCATTATCTATAACAACACTATACTTACCACTACATATCATTACTTACTCCCACCTCAACTCAATATCTATCACAACTCAAAATCTATCGCTACATATCAATACTTACTCTCTATTACAACTCAATACCTATCACTACATATCATTACATACTCCCATCACACCTCATTATCTATCCCAACTCAATACTTACTACAACATATCATTACTTACTCCCTAACATAACTCAATATCTTTCCCAACTCAATACTTACTACTACATATCATTACTAACTCCCTATCACAACTCAATATCTATCACTACAGATCAATACACATTCCCTATTACAACTCAATATCTAGCACTACATATCAGTGACTCACTCCCTATTACAACTCAATATCCATCCCAACTCAATACTTACCAATACATATCATTACTTACTCCCATCACAACTCAATATCTATCACTACATATCATTACTTACTCCCACCACAACTCAATATCTATCCCAACTCAATACTTACTACTACATATCATTAAATACTCCCATCACAACTCAATATCTATCCCAACTCAGTACTTACCATTACATATCATTACTTACTCCCATCACAACTCAATACCTATCACTGCATATCATTACTTACTCCTTATCACACCTCATTATCTATAACAACACTATACTTACCACTACATATCATTACTTACTCCCACCACAACTCAATATCTATCACAACTCAAAATCTATCGCTACATATCAATACTTACTCTCTATTACAACTCAATACCTATCACTACATATCAATACATACTCCCACCACAACTCAATATCTATCCCAACTCAATACTTACTACTACATATCATTACTTACTCCCATCACAACTCAATATATATCACTAAATATCATTACATACTCCTATCACAACTCAATATCTATCCCAACTCAATACTTACCATTACATATCATTACTTACTCCCATCACAACTCAATACCTATCACTACATATCATTACTTACTCCCTATCACACCTCATTATCTATAACAACACATTACTTACCACTACATATCATTACTTACTCCCACCACAACTCAATATCTATCACAACTCAAAATCTATCGCTACATATCAATACTTACTCCCTATTACAACTCAATACCTATCACTACATATCAATACATACTCCCTATCACAACTCAATATATTTCACAACATATCATTACTTACTCCCTATCTTAACTTAATATATATTCCAACTCAATACCTATTGCTGTATAACACACATACTCCCTATCGCAACTCAGTATCTATCACTACATATCAGTGACTCATTCCCTATCCCAACCCAATATCTATCACAACATATCAGTGACTCACTCACCATCACAACTCAATATCTATCACTAAAAATCAGTGACTTACTTCCTATCACAACTCAGTATCTATCACAACATATCAGTGATTCACTCCCTATCACAATTCAATATATAAATCCCAACTCAATAACTATCACTACATATCATTACTAACTCCCTATCACAACTCAATATTTATCGCAACTTAATACTTACCACTACATACCATTACTAACTCACATCACAACTCAATACCTATCCCAACTTAATACCTATTACTACATATCAATGCTTACTCCCTATTACAACTCAATATGTATCCCTACATATCATTACTCACTCCATATCACAATTAGATATGTATCCTAACTCAAAATCTATCACTACATTTCATTACTTACTCCCTATTACAACTCTATATCTATCACTACATATCAATACATACTCCCTATCACAACTCAATATATATATCCCAACTCAATAACTATCACTTCATATCATTACTAACTCCCTATCACAACTCAATATTAATCGCAACTACATACTTACCACTACATTTCATTACTTACTCCAATAACAACTAAATATTCACCGCAACTTAATACTTATCACAACATATCATTACTTACTCCCATCATAACTCAATATCTATAACTCACAACCTATCACTTCATATCAATACTAACTCCCTATTACAACTCAATATCTATCCATACATATCATTACTTACTCCCTATCACAACTCAATATTTATCCAAACTCAATACCTATCACTCAATATCATTACTCACTCCATATCCTAACTCAATGTCTATCACTACATATCAATACATACTCCCTATCACAACTCAAAATCTATCACAACATTTCAGTGACTCACTCCCTATCACAACTCAATATCTATTCTAACTCAATATCTATCACTACATATCATTACTTACTCCCTATTACAACTCAATATCTATCACGACATATCAATACTTACTCCCTATTACAACTCAATACCTATCACTAGATATCAATACTTACTCCCTATTACAACTCAATACCTATCACTACATATCAATAATGACTCTCTATCACAACTCAATATTTATCTTAACTCAATACCTCTTACTACATATCAGTGACTTACTCCCGATCACAACTCAATATCTGCCGTAACTCAATAGCTATCACAAGATATCAATACTAACTCCCTATCACAACTAAATATCTATCACAACATATCCGTGACTCACTCCCTAACGCAACTCAATATTTATCCAAACTCAATACCTATCACTAAAAATCATTATTCACTCCCTATCACAACTCAATATTTATCCCAACTCAATACCTACTACCACATATCATTACTTACTCCCTATACTAACTCAATATTAGTCCCATACCTATCACTACATATCAATACATACTCCCTATCAAAACTCAATACCTAGTATAGTTTAAACATATTTTATTACTTATGTTACAGATATTTAACATCACATGATAATACATGTTTATACATAACATACGCAAATGGATTGAACTACAAGTTATAACAACATTAGTTACAGTTCTCGCCATATAATCAATATCAATATAATATGTATACCGGAATGAAATGTAATTACATTCATAATAGAAACCATACAATCGCCCCCAAGCTGTTCAATTTAAAATTTCGACATCTACGCGTAACATACTTTACTAATAACTTTGTCGATTTGAAACCATTGTGTGTTTTTAATATATTTTTGAAATTCTTGAAAAATAAATTGATTATAATCATTTGAGATATCTGGAGTGCTGTACAGCAATTTTCTTGTATTAATGGGTGAAATTCACGAGTATTGGTTAAAAGTTGAAGTCTTTCATTCCTTAAATGGTTACACTTGAAAATAAAATGTTCTCCATCTTCAAATTCACTACCACAAACACAAAACGGACTATCCCTTAAGTGTTTTATATATATATCACCATATAAGTTACTGCAATTGTTCCTTAAATGGGCATGTTGAACTGCTAAGTATCTTTCTCAAAAAAAAATAAAATTGGAGACAGGTTGAGGTTTAAAATGCTCTTTAAGTTTGCTTTTGAAAGTAAGACGGGAAGGTGACTCTCGAATAGACATGTCAAGTTCGTTCCATAATTTAAGTGAAGGAATAATTGACCTTGAGCACAATTCTGTACACCTTGATAATGTTACAAAAATTGGAGTTATTTCTTAAATTATATTGGTTTAAATCAGATAAAGTTGGTGGAAATATTTCGTTTCAATAGTTGATAAGTCTCCATTTTTTTCTTTATTGACTAAAATAAGTTTTGTATTTTCTCCTATCTTCCAAAGAAACCCAACCTATTTCATTTAATAACTTTTCTATTGATACCGAACGCAATACCTATCACTACATATCAGTGATTCACTCCCTATCATAACTAAATATATATTCTAACTCAATACCTATCACTACATATCATTACTTACTGCCTTTCACAATTCAATACATCGTTACTTACTCCCTATCACAAATCAATATCTATCCCAACTCATTTAGTCTAGTCAATTTATGAAATATAAGCCAAACCTCCGATAAATTAGTTCATGAATGATTTTTACCTTTTTGGAAAGAGTAATCCATTCCGAATGACATACTAAAAGTAGAGGAAAATCAAAGTTTAACTTGTTTGAAAAATAATTGACAAATATTGTTCCCTTTTTCTTTTTTTTTTAGTTCTGATTTTTTCCGAAAACAGCAACATTTAGTTGTTTGTGTCAAATCTTTAATGTTTATTTAGCAAATTATCAATATAAACTAGTTAAGAACTATCAACCATTTAATGTTTGCACTTATAGGATATAAACCATACTTTAAAATCATTTTAAAGCCGTTAAAACCATGTTGGATTACCCCACCCACCAGTAATTACGTTATGGGTTGAGATAATATTTTTCAAAGAAGTCGTCGTGTTTAAAGTTAGTTTATTCTTATAAGGTCAGTTATTTCAGCTTTTGTTTCTGTTTCGAATTTTTCGAATTAAAATGAGGGACATATCGGTTAGTTTTCCACCAGCAGCGTTGGTGTGTCAACATCTGAATGTTTATTATGACTTATCATATAAATACTATGCCACGCCCAATTTCATTTCCTTCACACCATAATATGTTGCACTTATAACCATAAAGTAGTTTGTTAACCATAAGTCATTTAAGTTCAGACGTTTCAATTTGGATTGAGGAGCTGACCCCTCTACATTCACCACACATTGGTGAACAATCCAACCCATGCTTTCTGCAAGTACAGCGACCAATTCGACAATCAGTTTTACATTTGCACCATATAATCTGCAGGAGTTTGTCATTTTTGTCATCAGGTGATTTTTCTTTTTGCAATGCTAAAAGCTTACCACTTGATATCGTCCACCCCCATAACTGAGAATTAATATCGGTGTTTCCTTTCCAAACTTGAACCTGATGATAAACTTTGAGACTGTGGTTCTATGCAGCTTCAGATGTTGGAGGCAATTTTTTAGGGGTGACACATTTGTCACTGACGGCAACGTTCTGGAAGAACCTGCTAATTCTTAGGGAATTTAAGGTTTCTTCCTTTTTTTAATTGTATAAAACTACTATGGCTTTTTCCCCTGCTTCAACAACATAATTCTTGGACGTGTTTCCATTATTGGACACCAAAGCACATGTACGAAATAAGTCATTCGTTTCAAACTTTTTTAGGGCTACAGCTTTGCCGAGAGGTGGTATCGTAACCTAGTATTGCATGAATAAATAGAATATTGTTGCAAACATCAGGACCGAGTTTCACTTTTGTTTCTTGAATATTCCATGATTTTTTACATTTTGCGTTTTTCATTTGGTCTTTGTATTTGGACGTACATGCCAATTTCCCTTTGTATGACAGTATGCTATATTCATGCCGATTTTTAGTACTGGAGTGTGTGGTCCAGAGGTAGAGCATTGCATCCAAGATCACAGGGTAAGGGGTTCAATCCTACTATGGCACGGCTGTGAGTTGTCCTTAAGCAAGACACTTTCTCCACATATAAAATTCCAATCTCTGTCTGATATAAGCTGCCGGGCCCGGTCAGTTCAATCGGTAGCGCATCTTGACTTTCAATCCAGAGGTGTTGAATTTGAATCCCTGCCCTGCCAGTCTCTGTGATGACCGATATGCAACATTGAGAATCTCATTATCTTTCATCTCTCACCGCTGATTCAAGTGGGAAAGTTATCAGTTACTTACAGAGATGGGCGGCTCAAGTACTGATCAATCTTCAAGGATCGCAGGAAAGAATGGTTAGGTTATCCAATCGACGATAATGACGACAAATATTTTAACATATCTACTTGGCATTTACTGTACCTCTGGGGTCCTCTCTGTGTACTTGGCATTGACAGTATCTCTGGTGTTCTATCTGTCTACTTGACATTAACTGTAGCTCTGGTGTCCTCTCTGTCGACATGACATTTACTGTAGCTCTGGTGCCATCGTTGTCTACTTGACATAAACTGTAGCTCTGGTGTCCTCTCTGTCTACTTGATATTAACTGTAGCTCTGGGATCCTCTCTGTCTACTTGACATTTACTGTAGCTTTGTTGTGTCTCTGTCTACTTGACATTAACTGTAGCTCTGCTGCCCTCTCTGTCTACTTGACAGTAACTGTAGCTCTGGTGTCCTCTATGTCAACTTCACATTTACTGAACCTCTGGGGTCCTCTCTGTCTACTTGAAATTAACTGTAGCTCTAGTGTCCTCTCCGTCTACATGACATCAACTGTAACTCTGCGGTCCTCTCTGTCTACTTGACATTAACTGTAGCTCTGGTGCCCTCTCTGTCTACTTGACAGTAACTGTAGCTCTGGTGTCCTCTATGTCAACTTGACATTAACTGTAGCTCTGGTGCCCTCTCTGTCTACTTGACATTAACTGTAGCTCTGGAGTGCTCTCTGTCTACTTGACATTAACTGTAGCTCTGGTGTCCTCTCCGTCTACATGACATCAACTGTAGCTCTGCGGTCCTGTCTGTTTACTTAACATTAACTGTAGCTCTGGTGTCCTCTCTGTCTACTTGACATTAAATGTAGCTCTGGAGTGCTCTCTGTCTACTTGACATTAACTGTAGCTCTGGTGCCCTCTCTGTCTACTTGACAGTAACTGTAGCTCTGGTGTCCTCTATGTCAACTTGACATTTACTGAACCTCTGGGGTCCTCTCTGTCTACTTGAAATTAACTGTAGCTCTGGTGTCCTCTCCGTCTACATGACATCAACTGTAGCTCTGCGGTCCTGTCTGTCTACTTAACATTAACTGTAGCTCTAGTGTCCTCTCTGTCTACTTGATATTAACTGTAGCTCTGGGGTCCTCTCTGTCTCAGTTTGTTGAAAAAACCCGCTCCTGTTCCGGGCCAAAATGCCACCCGTTGGCAAATACTTGGGTTTCATTACACAACTTATATATGTTTTCCAGACCATTCCCAACTCAGAAACACCAAGTTTTTATCTCTAGCTCGTCTAGAAAGCCGTCATCGAGTCGTCTCAGTCTCGTCTGTGTCTCAGTGCAAACGCTGTCCAGCGACTAGGGCGCAGTTTGTTGAAAAAAGCCGCTCCTGTTTCCTGCCCAAATGTCACCTGTTGGCAAATACTTAGGTTTCATTACACAACTGAAGTATCTTCTCCGGATCATTCCCAACTCAGAAACACCAGGTTTTTATCTCTAGCTCGTCGAGAGTGCCATCCTCGAGTCGTCTCAAGCTCGTCTGTGTCTCAGTGCAAACGCCGGCCATCGACTAGGGCGTAGTTTGTTGAAAAAATCCGCTCCTGTTCCCTGCCCAAATGTCACCCGTTGGCAAATACTTGGATTTCATTACACAACTCAGTTATCTTCTCCGGACCATTTCCAACTCAGATACACCAAGTTTTTAACTCTAGCTTGTCTAGAAGGCCGTCATCGAGTTGTCTCAAACTCGTCTGTGTCTCAGTGCAAGCGCTGCCAGCGAATAGGGCGCAGTTTGTTGAAAAAAGCCGCTCCTGTTTCCGACCCAAATGTCACCCGTTGGCAAATATTTGAGTTTCATTACACAACTGAAGTATCTTCTCCAGACCATTCCCAACTCAGAAACACCAAGTTTTTATCTCTAGCTCGTCTAGAAAGCCGTCATCGAGTCGTCTCAGTCTCGTCTGTGTCTCAGTGCAAACGCTGTCCAGCGACTAGGGCGCAGTTTGTTGAAAAAAGCCGCTCCTGTTTCCTGCCCAAATGTCACCTGTTGGCAAATACTTAGGTTTCATTACACAACTGAAGTATCTTCTCCGGATCATTCCCAACTCAGAAACACCAGGTTTTTATCTCTAGCTCGTCGAGAGTGCCATCCTCGAGTCGTCTCAAGCTCGTCTGTGTCTCAGTGCAAACGCCGGCCATCGACTAGGGCGTAGTTTGTTGAAAAAATCCGCTCCTGTTCCCTGCCCAAATGTCACCCGTTGGCAAATACTTGGATTTCATTACACAACTCAGTTATCTTCTCCGGACCATTTCCAACTCAGATACACCAAGTTTTTAACTCTAGCTTGTCTAGAAGGCCGTCATCGAGTTGTCTCAAACTCGTCTGTGTCTCAGTGCAAGCGCTGCCAGCGAATAGGGCGCAGTTTGTTGAAAAAAGCCGCTCCTGTTTCCGACCCAAATGTCACCCGTTGGCAAATATTTGAGTTTCATTACACAACTGAAGTATCTTCTCCAGACGATTCCCAACTCAGAAACACCAAGTTTTTATCTCTAGCTCGTCTAGAATGCCATCCTCGAGTCGTCTCAAGCTCGTCTATGTCTCAGTGCAACGCTGGCCAGCGACTAGGGCGCAGTTTGTTGAAACAAGCCGCTCCTGTTCCCTGCCCAAATGTCACCCCATTGGCAAATACTTGAGTTTCATTGCACAACTCAGGTATATTCTCCGGACCATTTCCAACTCAGAAACACCAAGTTTTTAACTCTAGCTCGTCTAGAAGGCCGTCATCGAGTCGTCTCAAGCTCGTCTGTGTCTCAGTGCAAACGCTGGCCACCGACTAGGGCGCAGTTTGTTGAAACAAGCCGCTCCTATTCCCGGCCAAAATGCAACCCGTTGGCAAATACTTGGGTTTCATTGCACAACTCAGGTATCTTCTCCGGACCATTCCCAACTCAGAAACACCAAGTTTTTAGCTCTTTTAAAACCCACAGGGGGTAGGAGCACTCAATAAAACATGAATTATTATTAAATTTCAAAACATACAAAACCATTAAAGTAAGTTATCTCAGTCATAAAAACAAGAGCACCACAACCTGGTGCAGTCACTCGTCTTTTTTTTTCAAATATATTAAGTAAGTATAAGTCAGTGAAGTAAATAATTTAAACATGATAGTGATTAGTTTAACTAATCAATAACTCGACTATTCTAGCCTTTTCACAGAACAGTATATTATAATGTACTATCAGAAAAACAGATGATATAGGAATAAAACCATCTTTCATGTAAGAAAAATAGTAGATACATGTATGTGCAAGTAGGACTATTAGGGCAGAATATACACTTTGTCTAAGTACTTAAGTTGAAATGTATCTAATTTAATACATTTTTTTTAAAATCTGAGTGTTGATGTGCCAATGTTTAAGAAACAGGGCTGTGCAATAAAAAAAGTTGGAAGGTGGTGTCTTGGGGTTGGTAACAAAGTTGAAAAAGGAAACAAAGGGGCAGAATAGTAGTAAATTTAAAACAAAACAATATTTAAACAACAATACAACAACAACTACATTTATTTTCTCATTACATTTACATGTAAAAATGAGGAAAAAGTACAAATATTATAACAGGTAGTGTTAATTGTGTTGGCTAGTCCTCTCTTATCACATCCAGTGTATACCCAGTCCGATTTTCGCACGGCTGTCAATGACCATCTTCATTAGACTCTGGCGTGTAGCCAGAGACAACTATTTTTCCAAACGTTATGACTAACGCAAACAATTCCGGTCCGACATAAAAATGAAATCAATCCAGGTTTGATAATTTTCCTTAATTAATGTCATTAATATTATAATTAAAGACATTGTTAAAAAAATTAAACAAACAAGTAATACTGCACCTTTTAATTAAATATTTTAATGACGCAAGCAAGTTTCGGTCCGAAAGTCCAAGCTTTGACCACTTGAAAAAAACAGGACATGAGCAGACAAGTTGAAACATTACGGCTAGCAGTATATCAAAGAAATTAACGAAGCAAACATAGCCATTTTGATGAACCGATATGGCTCAGGAGGGTTCCCAAATAAAGGTTAAGACTCAATATTCAAAATGAGTGCATTTACACTATTGTAAAAGCTTGCATTTTATCTTTCTATGTTCTAGGCCAGAAGGATTTGTGTTGTCCACTATATGTGTTCATTTGTTAGCTATGCCATTTTTGTTTAACCTTTGGTATGTTGCCAAAGAGTAAATAACCTATTTGTTAAATTGTCTTTTGGCGGGTTGACACCATGACACCAGAATAATATCATTGATGATTTATCAAATGGGTACGTTTCTTAAACTAAAATGTATTATTAATACAAGATTAAAAGCAAATGTAATAATTAAAAACAGAACACAACATTAAACATCAATGGTAATAGGAAACAATGAACTAAACACATCTGATTTTGATTGGTTGTCTCATTTGACCTTTTGCGATCGTCTTTTGTCCGTTGTTGAACATTGTCCGGTGTGTGTCATATGTTATACATCATGCGTATGTAATTTTTTAAATTATATTACTTCTTTTCATAAAATGTTTTCCTGATTTTTATGAAAGTTTGTATGCAGCTTTGGTGCATAAAGATAAATCGAAATTGCGAATTTCAAGATCCCATCCCATAAGGCCTTAGGGGTGGGGCCAAATTCAGGGTAAACTTTAACTTTTTTTATAAGAATCACACCGTGGAGGCAATTGGTAAGCATGCTTATTGAGGCATATCTTATTTTTGTTATTGGAAGCACTAAAAAACAAATGGTAACCATGATTATTGAGATTTAATGGTCCTTTATAAATATTGTTAATTTCATGATTTTGGGTCTCACCGATTGGCCTTGGGGCTCTTGGGGGTAAGGCCATAACAACTAAATTGAGGTTAAGCTTTAAATCGTTTCTTATTCTCATATGAAACCCTGGGGAGCAAATAAGGCAAGCATGATTATTGGTTTAAACATATTTTATTCATAAATTATGTACAGCATATTCAACAACATACATAGAAAAAGGATTGAAACGAAAGAGAATAATTCTTATATAGTTTCTCTCCTTGAAAGCATGATTATTGAGGCATATTGGTCCTATAGGCAAGTTGTGAATAAACCTCACTGTTTTGCCCTGTGAGTAGGACATTCTTTTAATATGGGATGCACTGGGAAACAAATTATAGACATAATTATTGAGGCATATGGGTCCTTCATAAAAAGTGTGAATTTCATGTCCCTGAGTCTCACTGTTTGGTCTTGTGAGTGGGTCTTACATTACTAAATCTATATAGAGAAAAGTACAAAAACTGTTATTTCTAATGACCAAAATACTTTTTTTTATTAACTTTTGTGTTTTATTATTGAGGACATGAATGGTAATATCAATGTTTTATTTTATGGTCGCCATCACAATGGGATCTTAGGGCTAAAGCAAGCAAATTCATAGTAAACTTATAAAATCTTCGTTTTAATATGTTAAGCACTGGAAACAAGTTGTAAGCATAGCTGTTTGGGTATATTGATCACAACAATTGTGAGTTTAATGTCACTGGATCTCATCATTTGTCCCTTTGGTGGGGCCTATTTAACTGTATCTATATAAGAAAAAAAGTGACAAAAACTGTCAGTTTTAGCTCGTCTTTATGGAAAAAAAACGAAGAGGTGTTGTCATGACCCTGGCGTCGTCGTCGTCGTCGTCGTCGTCGTCGTCGTCGTCGTTTCATACTTTGGGCTCTAAAACCTTAGGTTAAAGTTTTTGTTTAGATCAGGTTTGCCTTTTTATTTATTTTTTTAATCAATTTTATTTTTCATTTATACTATTGATTCTGTAAACTGATCACCATCAACTAAAAAAACATTAACATCCCTGACCTTGACCTATTAAATGGACATTGTTAATATTTGCTTTATTGGATTAAAAGAGTTATGTTTGATGAGCCCAAAACTGTTATTGGTATATATATGAATTGTTCATGTAAATATATCTAGATTGATAAATAGATCACTGATCGGAAATATTGAATTTTGTTTGAATATGCCAGGCCCATTCTCTCATATCTACTTGGCTACCTGCCTACAAGCCCAACCAAGACCCCCTTAAAATATGTTTGTATTAAATTAAAAACTCGGCCGCATTTCAGTGTTGCTACCGACCGAAGACACCACCCCCACACCGCAATGCCCATATTTTTTTATTTATTTATTTTAAATTTTGATTTTGTATGAAACCAAATACTCTGCCCCATTTCAGCTTTGTTATCGACCTCAACACCCGACCCAAACCCTATTTAAAAAAAAGCAAAGTTTTATTTTAAATTAAATACTGTGCCTCATTTAAACTTTGTTACCGATCCCAAGAACATCTCCCCCACTAAGCACCCCATCCCGGCCTATTGTTTTCGAAGTAAAATTTATAGGTTTAAACTAATCAAGTAGCCAAATAATGTAATTTCACTCACAGCGAAGCGACCAATAGTTATTAACTATTTCATTGATTATGCAACCCGATAACGTATTAACATGTATTTCACACTTCCTCATTGTTAAGATTATAAGGATACAATCTGAGGCTACCTCACTGTGTCTTCTTAAAGTGTGTCCAGATCGGTGTGTACATGGCTTGAGACGGAGACAACAGCTGTATTAGTATCTGGCTACGCGCCAGAGTCTAATGATTGACAGCCATGCGCAAACCGGACTGGGATACACTGGATGTGATAGGAGAGGACTAGCCAACACAATTAACACTACCTGTTTTAATATTTGTACTTTTTCATCATTTTTACATGTAAATGTAATGAGAAAATAAATGTAGTTGTTGTTGTATTGTTATTTAAATATTGCTTTGTTTTAAATTTACTACTATTCTGCCCCTTTGTTTCCTTTTCAACTTTGTTACCAACCCCAATACACCACCTTCCAACTTTTTTTATTGCACAGCCCTGTTTCTTATACTTTGGCACATCAAAACTCAGATTTTAATAAAATTGTATTAAATTAGATACATTTCAACTTAAGTACTTAGACATAGTGTTTATTCTGTCCTAATAGTCCTACTTGCAGATACATGTATCTACTATTTTTCTTATATGAAAGATGGTTTTATTCCTATATATATATATATCTGTTTTTCTGATAGTACATTATAATATACTGTTCTGTGACAGGCTAGAATAGTCGAGTTAAACTAATCACTATCATGTTCAAAATATTTACTTCACTGACTTAGACTTACTTAATATATTTGAAAAAAAGACGAGTGTCTGCACCAGGTTGTGGTGCTCTTGTTTTTATGGCAGATAACTTATTTTAATGGTTTTGGTGTGTTTTGTTGTTTCTGACATGAAAATTAATAATAATTCATGTTTTATTGAGTACCCCTACCCCCTGTGGATTTTGGTACGAAGACCAAAATAGTTCAATTCAAGGTAAACATTAAAAATCATCTTCTTATTACTAGGAAGCACTGGGAAGAAAATGGTGAGCATGATTATTGAGGTCTATGAGTCCGTTATAAAAAATTGAATTGCATGCCCTTGTGTCGCAGCATTTGGGCCTACCTTACTAAATCTATATAAGAAATAATGACACAAAAGATTCTCATGACTGAATAGACTTTTGTGTGACTTGTTGTTGCTGACATGACTGTCAAAATCCATGTACCCTTGACTCCACAGGGACCTAGGGAAGAGATATATAATCTGATTGGGGTAGGGGAAAGATAGTTAATCTGTGGTAACAAACATTTTTTAATTATAAAGGTCTCAGTACACAAGGCCCCTTTTTGCCACGGCAACATGATTCTTGCACTTAAAAAGAAGGATTTGAAATATTTTCAAAATGATTGTTAGCAGCTGTAGGATAAGTCAAGCAAAAGCTGGAATAACATATACTGCAATAAGACATTAACGGTGTTAAAAAAGTGACTTGAATAGGCTTTTAACAGTTACATATTGTGTAAAATACAGCATAAGATCAACAAGTTCTGATACAATTTGTTAAAATGTAATGGATTATGACGGTGGTGTATCTGTAACAATGCTATTTACTTAATATATTTCCATGGTTACTATTACAAATTTAGGAATTTTGTATATTACATTTTGTTAATTTTCAATCGTAAAAAGTAACGCATTTAATATACCATGTTTATATTAAAAATAACGGCAATTATATAGTTATTATATTATTTCTGATAAATTCATTTAAATACTTAGATTGTAAAAAAATATTGTTTTAAATCATAAAAAATGTGACATTTTTGGATACTCCACTATATTTTGTAAAATACGACATTAGGTCAACATGTCTTGATAAAAGTTGTTCAACAATATAATGGTTCATGTTGGTGGTGTCTCCCTGTGACACCAATATATATTGTAAAATGCGACATTAGGTTAACGTATCCTGATAAATGTTGTTCAACAATTTAACGGTTCATAATGGTGGTGTCTCCTTGTAACACAAATATATAATATGGCATTAGGTCAACATGTCTTGAAAATAGTTGTTCAACAATATAATGGTTCATGGTGGTTGTGTCTCCCTGTGACATCAATATATATTGTAAAATATGACATTAGGTTAACGTATCCTGATAAATGTTGTTCAACAATTTAACGGTTCATATTGGTGGTGTCTCCTTGTAACACAAATATATAATATGGCATTAGGTCAACATTTCTTGAAAATAGTTGTTCAACAATATAATGGTTCATGGTGGTTGTGTCTCCCTGTGACACCAATATATATTGTAAAATGCGACATTAGGTTAACGTATCCTGATAAATGTTGTTCAACAATTTAACGGTTCATAATAGTGGTGTCTCCTTGTAACACAAATATATAATATTGCATTAGGTCAACATGTCTTGATAAATGTTGTCCAACAATATAATGATTCATGGTGGTGGTGTCTCCCTGTGACACCAATATATAATGTAAAATACGACATTAGGTAAACGTATCCTGATAAATGTTGTTCAACAATTTAACGGTTCATAATGGTGGTGTCTCCTTGTAACACCAATAAATTATGTAAAATACGACATTAGGTCAACATGTCCTAATAAAAGTTGTTCAACAATGTGACGGTTCATGTTGTGTGGGGGGCGGATGGGGGTGTCTCCTTTAAACACCAATATATAATGTAAAATTTAATCAGATAATCATATCCTGATACAAGTTATTCAACAATGTAACGGTTCATGATGGTGGTGCCTGTCTGTAACACCAATTTATTATGTAAAATACGACATTAGGTCAACATGTTCTGATCAACTATTTTTAATAATGTAACGATTCATAGTGGTGGAATATTCCTTTAACATCAATATAATACATAACACACGGCATAAGTTCAATATGTCATGATAAAAGTTGTTGAATAGTTTAACTGTTCATTCTGGTTGTGTCTGCCTGTAACATCAATATCTCATGTAAACTACGATATTAGGTCAACATGTTCAATAATCTAAATGTTCACTTTGGTTGGGTTTCTTGTAACATCAATATATTATGTAAAATACGGCATAAGTTCGTAATGTTCTGATAAAATATTTTTCGATAATGTAACGATTCATGGAGGTGGTATCTTCCTGTAACACTAATATGATTAATGTAAAAGACGGCATTAGGTCAATATGGCATGATAAATTATTCAAGAATGTAACGATTCATCATGGTGATATATATTCATCATTGCTTCCTAATAAATTACTTTAATATCTGAAACATCTTGGCTGGTTTAAATGTTATAGGCAACATTCTGCATGTTTCTTCTTAAAGCGTGTTTGTATATATGAATATGCTCGGGTTCGTTTGGTTTTTAATTCAAAAGTTAACGAATGTGTTATTTCTTCCTTATGCATTGTTTTTATGTCTCCACAAAGTGGATGTCTGGTATTAATTCAATCACAACGCAGTGTAAATGATGTACTGGCTTTATTTTTTCTATGTAGTAGAATGATGTTTTAAATACAAAATACAATAATTTTAATAGTTCGTTGTAATAGGGTGTCGTCATTTTAACATGCAAAGGGCAACACACTCATTGTTTCTACCTTATATGTATTACTTTTACACTTGGTTTTACCCATATGTTTTGTTTATTTCTAGGCAGTACTAATGTATTTTTAAATACAAAATGCAACATTTTAATAGCTCGTTGTAATAGGGTGTCGTTATTGTAACATGTGAAGGGTACCACACGCATTGTTTCTTCTTAATGTATTGTATTTACACTTTGTTTTACGCTCCTGTATTGTCTTTATATTTGTATCTACTACTAATGTATGTTTAAATACAAAATGCAACATTTCGATAGGTCTTTGTAACAGGGTGTCGTTATTCTAACATGTGAAAGGCAACACACTCATTGTATATTCCTAATGTATTGTATTTACACTTGGTGTCATCGTGTCGTACTAGTGTCTTAACATGCGAAGTGTACACACTTATTGTTTTCCTAATGTATTTATTTTACACTGTAGTTTAGTTTAAACTAATTTATTTAAGCTCGATTGCGATGAAAGCTCAGAGCCGCTCTCGAGTCCGTTTCCTGGGTAGATCCAGTACTGAATGTTGTTTTATGAGAAGCATCCTCTGGCGTGAGTGGCCAACACTCTCTATATATATATGTTTTATACTTTGTTACAGCATACTGTATTGTCTTTATTTTTGATTTTGTCTTTGTAGTACTAATGTTACATTGCAATAGCTCTTTGTAATAGGGTGTCGCTATTTTAACATGCAAAGGGCATTTGCTTTCCTAATGTATTATTTTACACTTGGTTTTATCATACTGTATTGCTATATTTTTTCTATGTAGAACTAATGTATTTCATTGAAAGGTAAAAACGTTTGTCTTAATGTTGGTCGTAATGTGTTCTTTTTAATTGCCTTTTACGATAGGGTGTCGTTATTTAACATGCGATGGGCATCACACTTACTGTTTCTTCCTACTGTATTATTTTCAGTTATGTATTATCATACTGTATTGTCTTTATTTTTTATATGTTGTACTAATGTATACTAATGTATATTTAAATACTAAAGGTAAAACATGTTAATCGTTATTATCATTTCTAATAGCTTTTTGTAATATAATGTCGATATATTAACATGTGCATGGCAACTCACTTAATGTTTCTTCCTAATGTATTATTTTTACATTATGTATTATCATATTGTATTGTCTTTACTTTTTCTATGTATTACTAATGTATTTTTAAATACTAAAGGTTAAAAATGTTGATAGTAATGTGTAATTTCGAATAGATTTTTGTAATAGGATGTCGTTATTTTAACATGTGAATGAAAACACACTTTCTGTTTCTTCCTAATGTATTATTTTCACATTATGTATTATCATACTGTATTGTCTTTAATTTTTTTCTATGTTGTACTAATGTTTTTTTAAATACTAAACGTAAATAATGTTGATCATAATGTGTTATTTCTAATAGCTTTTTATAACAGGAGTTCGTTATTTTAACATATGTATTGCATCACCATTATTTTTTCTTTGTTGTGCAACTGTATTTTTAAATACTAAACGTAAAAAATGTTGATCGTAATGTGTAATTTCCAATAGATTTTGGTAATAGGATGTCGTTATTTTTAACAAGTGAATGACAACACACTCATCGTTAATTCCTAATGTATTATTTCCACTCTATGTATTATCACACTGTATTGCCTTTATTTTTTCTATTTTGTACTAATGTATTTTTAAATACTAAAGGTTTACATGTAATACAAATACGGCATTGGATTAACTTGTCCTAATAAAATATTCAATAATGTAACGGTAATGTAAAACACGACCTAGTTCAATATATCATGATAAAAGTTTTTAAATAATTTAACTGTTAATTCTAGTTGTGTCTTCCTCTAACATCAGTATATTATGTAAAATACGACATTAGGTCATCATGTTCTGATATTTATTTTTAATAATAGTGGTGGTATATTCCTGTTACGATATGTAAAACACGACATTGTTCAATTAATCATGATAATAAAAGTTGTTTAATGATTTAACTGTTTATTCTACTTGCATCAATATCTTATGTAAAATACGGCATTATGTCAACATGTTCTGATAAACTATTTTTAATAATGTAATGATTCATAGTGGTGGTATATTCTTTTGACATTTATATGATATGTCAAACACGGCATAGTTCAATATGCCATGATAACAAAAATGTTCAATAATTTAAATGTACATTCTGGTGGTCTCTCCCTGTAACAGCAATATATTATGTAAAATACGGCATTAGGCCAACATGTTCTGATAAACTATTTTCAATAATGTATTCATGGTGGTGGTATATTACTGTAACATCAATATGATATGTAAACACGACATAGTTCAATATGTCATGATAACAAAATTGTTCAATAGTTTATCTCATCATTCTGGTAGTGTTTCCAGTAACGTCAATATATTATGTAAAATACGACATAAGGTCAACATGTTTTTATAAACTTTTTTTTATTAATGTAACGATTCATGGTGGTGGTGTATTCCTGTAACATCAATATGATATGTAAACACGACATAGTTCAATATGTCATAATAAAAGTAATTCAATAATTACACTGTTCATTCTGGTAGTGTCTCCCTGTAACATCAATATATTATGTAAAATACGGCATCAGGTCAACATGTTCTGATGAACTATTTTTAATAATGAAACGATTCATTGTGATTATATATGCCTGTAACATCTATATGATGTAAAACACGACACATATAAGTTCAATTCAAAAGTCAACACATGTGTTATTTCTTCCTTATATATTGTTTTATGTCTCCACAAAAATTATGTCTGGTATGGATACAATAAAAATAATTTGTATTATCATACAGTATTGTCTTACTTTTTCTATGTAGATCATTTTTTTAGATACTGAAGGTAAAATATGTTGGTCCTATTGTGTTATTTTTATGTGTGTCGTTATTTTCAACATGTGAAAGGCAACACGCTCATTGTTTCTACCTAATGTATTATTTTTACACTTGATTTTGTCATACTGTATTATATTTTTTATTTCTATGTAGTACACATATATTTTATGAATACAAAATGCAACATATTTAATAGCTGTTTGTAATAAGGAGTGGTTATGTTTCGTTGTTTATCCCCTATATGATTGATTTCGTATCTGACAGTATAATATTTAATTTCCATTGTTAATATCTCTATACCACGGACATTTAAATAATTAAATAGAAATATGATGATCATTTTATCCGACTTAAACGTTTTTAATATCACTGTTATTTTGGTTTTGGTTATAACAATTAGTTACGTCTTCTGTGAAAGGTTATGGCTATGCTCAAATAAAATACAAAATAAATCTCTGGAAATAATGTGTTAACATTTTAGTGAAACATTCAGTATCCTTATTAAGTATATCAGGTAAAGAGATGTATTGATTGCATCCGCATATTTGGTGCAAATACAAACACACGGCACTCTACTGGTTCTATATCATTTCCCGTGTTTGGGTTTCTCCTAATAAAGCAACACATGATTATTGCGCGGTGTTCCGTGAATGCTTTTGAAGTTATTATGATAAAACTTATTAGCAAACATTCAGTTAAGACGCCGTTCATGTTGCAGGCACAATTCCACGTCATCCGTTTCGTAGACTTTTAATTACATTGATCTCAGTCTTGGTGTTTAATTATTATATACCATTTTGTCCTGCTCGGGCCTTGGTGATTAATTGTGACAACTGATAAAACTAATTTTACGGTTTCTTATCACAAAATAATAATATCCTGATAAAAAACAACAACTTCAAGATGAAATAACATATTTTGCATTTTTACCTGTATAAACTATACAACAGACAAAAGTATTCGTATTTCTGAATCATCCAACGCCTGTTTGAATAATAAAATACTTTTAACATTACGTACATGTAGATATAAAGCTTTATTTTGAAAATGTGTTCATGGCCTATCATTCTAAAGGTAGCATATGAATTTTTGTTGCCACCCCCTAATATATACTTTAATATTTTTAAAAAAATGACTATAATTTAATTCCGAGAGCAGCAAACTATTTCATACAAATATGATTTCTGTTTAATTCAGTTTCCTTATAACTTTACACACACTAAATAATTGATCTATTGACAATTTTTCCTATATAACTACTCGTATATGTAAAACATTGACACCTGTGGCACACCCAAATTTGGCTCCAAAGACCCGTTTTCAACAAACCGTTAAGGGGACATCGATGCAAGGCTACATGTTAAATATCTAATGTCTAGGTTTTTCACTTTCAGAGGAAATAGTTTTAAAGTTTCACTTAAAATGTGCTTATGTGTCCTGTGGTGGGGTCATTTGTGGTAGCAATAGACTGTTTTAGTTATTATTCAGTAAGTAACCTCTGTGAAAGTTGTGTTAAGAATTGGGAAGCTATCTCGGCTAATGAATATTTAAACATTTTCCCACATAACCAGTACGTTAAACAGTGCCTTAAATTTTAAAAAATGTATCAATTTAAATTACGCTTAAATGTGCTTCTAAGCCCTGTGGCGTTGTTATTCGTGGTCGAGTAAAGAACTCATTCGAGATCGATTAGTTATAAAGCGTCTTTGTGCAAGTGCAAGTTTGGTTAATAATCACTTATTAAATGAAAATTCCGGATGCTATCGCTTTTACACGAACATTTTAATATATTCCCTATATAACTCTATTTAGAACGGCGACCTATGTGGCGATCCCAAATTTGACATCTGACTTCAAGAAACGTGTTCGGGGGAACTCAATGCAAAATTACATATCAAATATCGGAGGTATATACCTTGAAGTTTCAGAGGAAATGTTTAAATAAATTGCTTAGTATGTGATTATAAGCCTTATGGCGGGGCATTTGTGATCTTATCACACTGGTTCAACAACTCGTCCAAGATCAATTTGTTATATAAAATCTGTAAAAATTAAATTAAAATTCATTAAAAAACGAGGTGCTATAGCGTCTACATGGACATTTTAACATTTTCCCTATATAACTTTATGTAAAATATTGACCGACCCCTGTAGTGACCCTAACTTTAACCCCAGGGACACGACATCAATAAACCATTTGGGAAACTCCAAGCAATGCTACATAAAAAAATATCTAAGGTATATATATGCCTTGAACATCCAGACAAAATGTGTTTGAAGTTTCGTTTAAAGTTTGCTTGCTTATAAGCCCTATGGCAGGGCATTATGACCGATTCACGCTGGATTAACAATTCGTCCGAGATCGATTGGTTATACAACTGATGTACAATTTGGTTTAGATTCAATGAAAATGAGGGTTCTGTCGGTCTTTAAGCAATCAAACGTTAACAGACGGACGGCGGACAATTTACCATGACATTATCAGTGCTGGGCTTTATCAAATAGAGTTAAAAAATAAAAACAATTTCAATTTTTTTAAAAAAAAATATAGATGTTAGGTTACAATTTTTATAAATATATACTATTTTTCGACTTATGTCCTTATTTAAGGATAAAAAAATGAATAAGGGGAAAATTTATATCTCAAAATACTTAAGGGAAAAATATTAAGGAGAATTTTTTTAAAAACAATACTTACATTAACAAAAGTACATATTTATGAATGTTTTTATAATTACAAACTTAAAAATCATATTTGTTTTATATTTACACTTATAGTTATTTCTATATATTATAATTTATCTGTTTCCTCTTAATGTGTGTGTGTGTGTGTGTGTGTGTGTGTGTGTGATGACGATAAACTGTATATAGTTTAAGTCAATAAAATGTCATGTTCTCGTCTACTACTGTTATATTTACAGGCCTACAATGTTATACTCTCGCTTTCCGATACACCACAGCGTCGGTTTTTCATTCAATTAAATCCAGAGCCATTCATAAATTCAGACATATTGATACATAAATAGTGCATGACTATTATATATACATTTATAAGTTTCTAATAGCCATTGAGTGTCTTACTGTCTGTGAGATTTGAATGAGTAACGAACAGTGCCCACTAAGTCCAGATCATTTATTTGTGTATTTTAAAGTTCAAGGGCCGGTTTATCGTAATACTCAAACAGAAATCTTCCTCAACCGTTTAATTTTTCAGTTTCTCTTTTAATTATTATTTGAAATACTTCGCAGTTAAATCACCACACTCAGTCATTACTCCTCTGTACTTAATGATAAAGTATAACTTACAACATAATCAGTAAGTGTGAAGTTTCAGCATTTAAAAATATCGTTGAGGAATATATCAAAATATATGAAACCGGGGTCAACAACTCAGTGGCTACCAAACATTAAGATAACGTGTACATATGTGCATTTATAGACGTGCAAAACAATATAATTGAAATCAGTTTTCACAATTTGATATAAAATAGTTAGTTATATAGTGGCATATCATTAAACATATGGCAGGTAAATCATTTGTATTAGAGATATTTTTTAACTATAAATATATAAGCTTAAGCTCTGTCAACTCCTGAGCAAATACTACACAACTTAAAAAGAGCAAAATTTCACAGACAGATCCTTTAGTATTCACCTAGTCTAACCAACATTGATGAGAGTCAACCTTGGATGTTATCAAAAAGCGTTGTACTTTTTATAATGTATAAACTATAAAGCAACAATACGTGTTAAATTGAGTGTCGGACTTCATTTGTTGAAGATATTTAAGTGCATAAAAACAATCCAATTGCCATAAAACATTCCGCATTTAATTTTTTTATCTGACTTTGTAAACTTTTTTTTTTTTGAAAAGAAAGTAACGCTTTATTGAAGTATGTAAACATTGAATAATTATTCTTATTCAGGTCTAGTCATGATAATGAAAAGTTAAATATTATAAATGAAAAAGAAAAAAAAAGAGGAAAATATAAAAACACTCTGGGGACGGGATGAGGACTGATGTAATTAAATGTCTATAAAATAAAAATGTATTTGAAATGAAACAAATGTGTCTTAATTAAAACTGAAGGAGTAACAAGTAAAATGTTTCAAAGTTATATCAAGATATTAGTGGCTTATAATCATTCAAAATAAAATCAAAAGTGTGTATTTTACAATTTATTTTTTGCAAGATACCGATCTGTACTATACAGATTTATGATGGGTTTTTTTAAAGTATTTAATCTTTATTTCAGTCTCATCACATGTAAAACTTCAGTGGCGTAAATTTTGAAATACTAGCATGTTTATACATTTAAACACACGCTATTCACACATTTGAAGAAACAGATGGCTTTAGTTTTAAACATATTTTATTGCCATACAAACACATATAATATATATCATGCATGAAAGCCAAATACAATTTAAGTCAAAAAGGTCTGAGTAATAATTTATCCCGCTACCTAAATAAGTTGATTTTTCTTTATATATTGAACAAATAAAAAAAATTATGTTCTTTTTAGAATTTTCTTTGCACTATATTTTTGGTGTGTTGCTTCACTGAGTTATGAGGTATTTACAATTTTACCGAGGTACAAAATCTCATATGTCAACACTGCTAACGCAATTCACCTAAAATACTAACACCCGTTCGGATGGGACTTTAAACTGAGGGTCCGTGTGACAGCATGTATGTATACGTTTTTTTTTATTTACCCTTGCGCTTTGAACCAGTCATTTCATTTTGACAGCGCTGCACAACAAGAATTCATATAGATATGTTTTGTATTTGCATTTCTGAGATGACTGGAAGTTAGGATATTTGAAAACGAGATTTCGCGAGATTTTGCGTGAATCGTGTACGCGAGAGCTCATAACATCTCAATCACCTTCTCTATATAAGTCCTCGTATACACCAAGCATACCAGAAGATACTTGTGATTGTTTTTTATCTGTATCTTGTACTATCGAACACAAACATAAAAATATGGAGCGCTAAGTTCAGTGCTAGAGTAGCCAACCCAGGATGTGAGGGGGTGGGGTGGGGTCGTGGGTTCGATCCTTCCCCACGGCTATGCGTGGTATCCTTGAGCAAGCCATATGCTTAGTACTGCTCCTACCGAGGAAGATACTTCGAGCGTGATTTGTATCAATTGTAATAACTTGTTTCACAATCAAAGCAAAAACATAAGTTTAAACTAAACCTGTGGGATTCGCCCATATGTAAAATAAGCTAAGGCCCCGGCCTATTTATATACAATATGATTTCTAGTGGTTTATAGGCCTGTTGTCTCTGTATACACGCTGTTTGACAGTATAAGAACCTTTTTCTTAAATTATTTTGTGTTTTACGGAAGACAATTGTTTGTCACCAAATAAGTATCCTAATATGTTCTCATACGCCTATATAACCTAATTAGGGCCTCTTCTTTACACAACCGCCGAAAACAACAGAAAGGCTCCGAATAACATAATCAGACTAGAAGTTCCGGTTTATTATTTCTTATTCGTAGCAAATTGTTACTGCAAATTACACACATCTGTAGTGAATGTGGATAGAGAAAAATAAATCAAGATGTAGCATGTAATAAATTTTATCATATTACAGGTATCAAATTATTGATATATATGGATGACCTAGTATTATGACCATTGTTATTATCTCTCTGTGTACATTTAGGTGGGTGGGGTATGGTCTTCTAGCAACAGCTGATTTTTTAAAAAAAAGTTTGTTCAATTCAGGGTTGCTTTGAATTGTACATATTAATCAATAATTATTTTGGGCTATATTTTCGTGAGTTATTTATTCTAGACGAACATGTGTGTACATTTTAAAAAAATGTTATGCTATTTAAATGTTTAGGGATTGGTCAGTGTAAAGTGACAGTGGTCACCCATCCAAGTACTAACCCTGTACTTCATTGCTTAACTTCCAATACAGTCAGTACACTTTAACCATGTCACTATAAACACTAGCTTAACAGTGAGGCTGTTGTAAGTGACCTATATACATTCACTACAAATGGTTGGTAATCCACCGGTCATTTGTAACCCTTGTCCTCCTCAGGCTGGGAGATATAGGGGAGGGGACTTTGACATTTCTCTCTACTGAGTCTAGTAAAGGCCCCTTCCATTATTGTCCATTTTTAATGAATTCTGTTCGTTTTTTTTCAAAATGACAATAAAAAAATCATAATCTGACTCACTAAAAATAGCTACCTACAGCCCACATGAAAAGGACTGGGTCAGAGCATAGCTAACACTTTTTACAGATGGCCTTGGCGGTTTAGAGTTGTATGCTTAATGACACAAATATTTTTATCTTTTCAGTTACCTACTCTCGTTGACGGTGAAAATGGAAATAACAGCATATGTACTACTCGTTTGAAACACTTATAATTTGTGATTTTAGTAATAGAAATAACACCAGCTCAACTAGATGAGAAATGTCGTTTGATATACATTCAACATCCCTCAGTGTGTCAGATACGACCCCATCTACATCTACTGCGCAGGCTGACAGTGGATACTTACAAGAAAAAATCAGTGATGCGCAGACAAAGTTTGAAAAAGCTTGTCAACAAATTGTGCTTCTTGACCAAAAAATTAAAGACCTTGAAGTTAGATACAAACGTGCGGTGAAACATAAAAAGAATTCCTTTCGCTACAATTTGAGACTGCGTTTGTCAGTTGTGACAGGTGTTAAGATGATGTATCACCATTACGCAAGTACGAAGGCGGATGAACTGCACCGATTACACAGACAGCGGCATTCCGTTACCCGAGAACCAACGGCATCTGCATCAACAGACACAAGTTCTGATACAAGAGAAGATGCGTAAGGCTTAAGTCAGACATAAACGGTTGTTATGACGCATGAAAGGATAGTAAGTTGCAGAGGCAGAACGCACAGGGATATTATTATTATTAATATATTTTAATAATTTAGATTTAATATTATTGGTACATGTCTCAGTAATTTTGTTTGATAATTATATAATAATTCACGAACTCAAATGAATCAAATAGTTTATAATTATATATGAAGTGGTCATAATATAACAGTTTTATTTGAAAAAACATGTGCATTTTCTAAAGAAGGATTTTGAATAATTTTATGAACAATTTTAGACTTGTACTAGAAATGTTAAATATATATGCAGTGCTCCAAGAATAGGATAGCCCGATGCCCGGGGCTTGTCAAATCTGGACCCGGGCATGTGCCTTTTTCAAAGTTACTTGCCCGTCGGGCTTGTCTTAAAAATCGGACAAGCTAGTTTTCACAATACACAGGTCTGTAAAAATATCTCTGTTCGATACGACACAGGTCAAACTGTTGTTTATAGACCGTAACTAATCAGTATAAACAATTGACCCCCGCAGTGTTTATCATACCACATGCCCGATAATGCTACTTTGGAAAACCTCACATGCATATTCATTTATCTATTTTTATTCCTCTAATGTGATTGGCGGATAGCTTTGAATATAAATTAACCTATTTTTAATAACCGCCCTGATTGGTTGGATATCTACAACCAAGGTACACGTTTCTTACCACCTACCCGAGCAAAGACAAAAAATAGACGATGACGTAATTCGCGGGTGTCTCTCAAATTCTCCAGTATGAAGAGTATAAAATTATCTCCCTTTGCCAAAATGGTAACGATTTCTAAAAGCTGATTATGTTTTTGCAGATAATTTGCGATCGATCGCGTTATGTAAAATGTCAGCGTTAGGTTTTAGTAATTTTATAAATATTTCGTAGATTTACAACTATTGGAACTGTATTTATATAAAAAAATTTCTGTGAAAACGTGAAAGTTGATATTTAAATTGAGTTTACGGTAAAGACAAATGTGGGTGGGGTATTATAGTAATAAACTTATTGTTTTTTGGTTGTGTAGTTTTAGCGTATAATTTTCTTTGCCATGATTTAAATATAGTATTGAAAACAACAATTAAGATCAATTATGTGAGTTTTTTTTTTAATATTTGAAATATAGTTGACTAGTTGCACTTTCTAGATATTTGAAGACTATCATAGACTGCATTTATTTATCATATTGCCAAGTTCTCTTGGATAGATTGAATAGCTTTGTAGGCTTGACATTGCCATTATTGTATGTAATGACAGCAATAATAAGAAAAGAAGAGAAAGATATTTAAAATAATGTTTTAAATATACTGAATCGACAGAACAGAAATGATAGTCAATAAAGATCAAAGATTAAATACAACATAATAAGTTGGGCATACTGATAGATACATAGTCAGTTCTCCTGCAATTCTCTCACTTCTCCCGGTCTTATTCAAACTCTAAAACTTGTGATTTAGACATGCATAATGTTAAGGGGAGCTAACCCTACATTTGATTAACACATTTAAGTCTATGTTAACAAATTTCATATTACACCGCAAGGAGTATTGGTAATAAAAATCTGGGCATGTGAACCACTGATCAGGGCAAGTTATTTTTCAGCCAGGGCAAGTAGATTTCTTCAACCTACTTGCCCTGGGCTAGTCCCAAATTTTCTTTTTCTTGGAGCACTGATATGTTGTTTTTGGTATACATGTACCTTATAGTTCCCTGTTTTGAATTTCACTGACTCAGTAAAGGGTATTTTTTTTTATATTAACTGATATTTCATGCTCTAAACAGTCTCATTCTCTGTTACACCTACATCTGCAATGCAGCATAAAATCATAAAATAGGTATTTTAGAAATTATTAAGAAATTGTTGATGTACAATATATGATGTATGGGTATTTATCTGTCAGGTCTCATTGATTTACTATTAATTTGTGCATTTTTGACATAGACTTTTTTACAGTGTACATATGAAAATTTCACTCCCTCTACCCTCTTTCTCTACCTGGATTTCCTATTCTCCATACACTGATCTGTGATGTATAAAAGACTATATAAAGCAGAGTTTGACAAACTTTTCTCTAGTACAAGTAATCTATGAATGTTCACACTTAGTAACATTTCTTATGTACAATCAATTCATTATATCAGAAAAGGGTTGCAAAAACTAGTGACTGGCTGACTTGCCTCTGTTTTAAGTTTTCATGTTGATGTTTATATTTTATTGACAGAACTTTATCTACTTTCCTGTATTGTCAAGTTTTGCTCAAGCAATAGTAACACATATAGATTGACATATAATATATAACTTTGATTTTCTTTGTTTCCAGCACAATTCTCTTGACCAGCAATTGATGTTAGATTGCTATTAAATTAAAATATATAAATTGGAAAGAATGCAAACTCAACTGCCACCATTTTCACTAAGCATGTTGACTTGAGATTCTCTTCAAGTTAAATTTTTGAAATACTGTCACTTTGTTAAATTTATATTTAGTTATACATTATGAATGAGTAATGACATATTTTTTATATTAACCTAGTGTAATATCACTTCTGATTCATCGCTTAGTGTTTTCCGTATAACTCGAGTCTTGTACGTAAATTGCTGAAGTACTTTTCGACTTGCCCAAATATAGAAATGACGTTGATTTGTCATAGATAAAGGATGTTTTGAGACATTGCATCATATGATGACTTGTGGAAACAAATATGACCGCTTTTTTTTCATTTCCTGTAGAGTTTATCTGTTAAATAAATGGTAAATGTTAACTTTTCCTGGGTTATGTGATAAAACGATTGATAAAACGAATCTTACATGCATGCTCATTTATTATTGAATTTATTAAACCTGTTGGGAAAAATTATATAATGCTCATCAGAGCCTGGCATAAATTTTTTCCCCAACTCATTTAATAAAATCAATAGTAAATGAGCACTCATGTAAGATTCAAGTGATAATTTAGAGAATTTGAAATTATTGAGATGATGAAAATCTAAGCTTGAGATATTTAGTGACAAATTGCCTGAGACTTTTATTGAAAAACTGGGTGTCATTGTAAATGCGTAAGAATGTTAACACAAGATCTTTCATGCGTGTAATTATGTAATTCATAATTGTTTCAGAGTTTTAGCATAAAATATTATCATTTAAATGTGCACAATTGTTTATTTATATATATTGTTATGTTAATTGCAGTTGTTTGTTGTTGTTTATTTCTGTTGTTTGATGATGTTAATGATTTATAAATGCAATAATCAACTACTGTTATATGTTGTATAATTACATAAACAAATATTTGCATTGTATGTTTTCAATATGATTTTGTATTTGATATTTTATTTAAATATTAAACTTGAACACCAATGCTTAAAAGTTCAGTTTGGGATATTGGTGCAAACACATTGCTAAACATATGTTAATTTGATACTATATTAACATATTGTTTATAGAAATCTACATATTGTTTACAGAATTCTACATATAGTTTATAGAATTCTACATATAGTTTTAAGAATTCTACATGTTGTTTATAGACTTCTACATATAGTTTCATATTGTTTGTAGAATTCTACATATAGTTTATAGAATTCTTCATATTGTTTATAGAATTCTACATATTGTTTATAGAATTCTGTATATTGTTTATAGAATTCTACATATTGTTTATAGAATTCTTCATATTATTTATAGAATTCTACATATAGTTTATAGAATTCTACATATTGTTTAAGAAGTTCTATTAGTGCTGTTTGATAACAAATACATGCAATGCAACATGTACATGAATTCAAAATTTGACAGAATTAAATATATAATTTATATTGATTAATTTTTCTGAAGCTTGTATTAAAGATTTCTATACTTTTTATTTTTTTTTTTTAATCTTTGTCATTGGTCAGTCCAAACTTATTTATTCAATTCTGTATATGTGTATGTTTGTATGGGGTTTTGCCTCTTTTTCTAACAGTATGTTTTGTTATATAATGGCTGTTAGCGTACTTAATCATTGTTCCCTGGATCCACTCGGCCCAGCAAGCCATTAACCAGTACTAGACACACCTTATCTCATCTTCCCCACATATTAAAGGAGTGTATCAAGATAAAAACGCTATAAATGTCTTAAAAATTAAGATAATTATCAAAATAGATAAAAAGCATCTCATTATTATTAATATATATAATCTGAATAGTTCAGTATGCTAAATCCACCAAAATGTGACAAAATTGATATGTTAATTGGAGCGGTAAACTTGAAACGAAATTCCCATTCCAAAAATAGACAGTACTTAAATACTGTTTGAAGACCTTTGCATCGACATTCTGACTCTTTCTAAGATGAAACAATTTTTATGATGTGTACACCTGTAAAATCTAAAATGGATCAAATTTGAATCAAAATGAAATCATGTGACTCATTTAATACCTCACAAAAGATGTTGCCATTTTAAGCAGGAAATCTATTTTAGTCCAACCTTGGCTAGTAGCTAGTTAGGAAAGCCCTTTTCAGTATATCATTTTGGCATGTTTAAATAGATATGTTTTTGGCAATACAGTGAGTGTATATATTGGAAAAAATGTTTTTAGCCAATTTTAAATTTTTGAAAAATCCTGATATATTCCCTTTTAGAGGGGGTCATGGTCATGTAACAAAGTTCATTGCCAGTACTCACAGAGATCATGTCCGGGCAGGGATTCAATTTCCTTACCCTGGATTTACAGTCTGAGGCTAGCTGGACACAGCATCATTACAAATGCAACCATGGATTAAAAGGGAAGATATATATACATATACAGTAAAACCTGTCTTAAGCAGTCAGTCAAAGGAAGGAGCAAAAGTGGTCTTTTAAGACAGGTTGTTGCTTAATACAGGTGAATTTGCTCTGAAAGGATATAACTAGGAAATAGAAAATGTGGTTGCTTAAGACAACCTTTTATATTTCATGATTGTAAACTGTAAAAAAATAATTCATGGACAAATCTGTCGAAAAGCATATTTTAAGATAAAATGATACTTTTCTACTCAGTCATGGGTTATAATTAGACAAGTAGTGGATAGATAGGGATCAAACTGGCAGCAATGTGGCTTACAAGACCAGTGCGGTAACATAAGGTCTAGTTCAGAAGATGTTATTCTGAGGTTGCTTGTCTAATGGTTCAGTGATGGGTTTGATCCATATATTAATGTAGGGAGATGGACTGTGTTGTATAGTTACTGTGTATGATAAAATCTTATTGTGGATCTTCCAGTGCAATATTAACTTGTTTTACATCCAGCATGTACATGTAGCAAGGCACAGTAAGCACACACATTGATGTATGTTACATTGTTCCAGTGACTGTATTGAGTGTGAGATTTACTGACCTCAGAGAGTGAGGCTTATTTGACTGTAATATGTCCCGTCATCATCCTGTAAACATTTATTTTTTAGTTAAAAAAATCATGTGCTCTTGAATTGTTGAATTATTACCAATTCTTTCCTTTTGTATTGGTTAAATCAGTTAATCGCAATAAAGCAATAATGAAATAACTTCTAGATGTTCAACTCAGCACGCCACCAACCCCCCCCCCCCCCCCCCCCTCTCCGACATACTTTATTGTATTGCCTGATCACAAAACATATATATATATATATTTATATTTATTTATTTGAGTAAATGTAGTTCTTGTATATTAAAGGATTATTTATATTCATCTAGTGATCATGTATCCTATAATGACACTTTTCATCTATGATGATATTTCTAAAAACATTTTCTCTCTTTTTAAAAAAAAAATTTTGAAGTTAAATTTGTTCAATATCATTCTATCCAGGGGTTGTGAGTTCGAATCCCCCGCCCGGCAGTCTCTGTGATGATTGATAAACAACATCCTGTCTAGTTATCATTCGTCTCTCACCGCTGACTCAAGTGGGAAAGTTATCAGTTACGGGCGGAGATGGGGTGTGCTCGAGTACTGGTTAACTTTTCAGGATCCCAGTAAACAGCAGTTAGGTTAACTGATCGTCTATTAGCCCTTCGATGGCATAAAAATGACGCTAAATATTCAATCAATCAGTATCATTCTAGCAATTTCCTAATTTTGATTTAAACGTGTCATTTAAAGTGCCTTAATTGAGGTACTACTAGTAAGTCAGAAGCTTACCATATAAAAATAGTACAAATTAAAGATTAAAAGATTTTAGCTGGGGAAAAAACAATCCAAATGTGTGTGTCTCTTGTGAACTGTGTATTGTTACATTGAAGGTTCGTCGCAACACTGATCTATTTGTCTAGTTGTACAGTAAAACCTGTGTAAACGGTTACCTCTTATAAGCAGCCACCTGTCTTAAGGAACCATTTTCCCATTTCTATGCTTTCAGAATAAATTAACCTGTACTAAGCAACAACCTGTCTTAAAAGGTCATCTTTGCTCTTTCACTCCCCTGGCTACTTAAGACAGGTTTGATTGTAGATAGAACCATGTTGCGCTGAACCCTTGATATTACAAATTTGCAGTTTTAATATACATATGATATATATATATATCAGTTGTTATTTACAATTCATTTGTTATTTTTGGAATAGGAGAGATCATGTACATATACACCTGGAAAAAAGTTAAGCACTCACTGAACATTTTCCCCAAGTTGAGCGCGACAACAATTGCAATCTAAAATCCTGGATTACAAGATACAGATGCTGTTTTCAATCTGCAGCGCCATACTTAAAACATGCAGGTGCTTGGTAAAGAAACAACACCTGTGCTTTGATATTTTGATTAAAAAGTACACTAAACTGATAAATGTGCAAGCTTTTGATTGTTGAAAGGTTCTCGCTACACATCAAATTATTTTTACTTGGCTCAATATGCCGGTCATCTCATGATAGCACTTGTGTTGTCAATCGTTGTCAAACTACCTGGGGATGTTGAACTTTTTTCCAGGTGCATAAATGAAAAATAAGAAGAAGATTATCCTATGTTGTTACAAGATTGATGTCTGCTTTGTTCGGTAAACTATATTACATATACATTACATTCTACTTGTTAATACCAGTGACTTAATTACAAAATTCATCATGATTAGTTAATTCAATTCAATGTACATGGCTGAAAGTTTGGTTGACACTTTTAGCCTTTCTTAAATAAGTTTGGAACCATTGTGTGAAGTTGACGATCTTGGTACCAAAGGAAAACTGATGTTGCCAATTTTTGAATATCATTTGTACAGTATTTTGATTCTGCTCCCTAATCTACTTCATTTTTCTCTTTATTGAAGTGAACAAACCTTAAAATATTACATTTAATTGGTTATAACACAGTGAATTCAAGGTTAATATTAAGGACAACCTGGTGTCGTATTCACCAACCTTTCTTGAGAAAAGTGTTAGACTTGAGCTTGAAAATTCAAATTTCAACCTTAGAGATCTAGTTTACCATGACAGACAGAATAACTGTGAGAGTTTATTTGACTATGTATTAGGTGTCCCTACATGCTTGCAAATTTTGGTCTCAAAAAATGGTCTCTAAGTGTGTTTTTTGAAAAACAGTCTTGAGTTCAAGTCAAAGAATATTCTTAAGAATGGTTGGTGAATACCGACCTAGGCCTCTTAAAACATAACAAATACATGTCAAAACGCACCTACGCCAGTCTAGCTGAATGTTTTATTTATTATTCCATCATTATTATAAATAATAACTGCTGCCTGTTTATTATCATAAAACAATCACTGCTCCCTGTGTATAACATGAATAATGATAGCTCCTAGTTGAACACATACAATGTATATGGTAAAATAATTGGTTAACAGTATTGCTTCAGTAATGTCAAAATATTGGGTAGCATGTGACTGAATTGTGTGTTTGCTATAAATATTTCCTTACCTTTGAGGGTCATTTGCTTGTGTTTAATCACATGACTCACAGTGACATGGAGGTACGGTCTTGAAAAAGTATAATTTCTATTTAATGTACATTCAGTTAGGGGCACAGGAACGTTTATTAATACATCAAACATATTTGAGGTTACTGAACGCAGCCTAGTCTCTGATGTTTCATAACCTTTTATAGATACAACTTAGGTTCATTAAGAGTAGTAATAATGCAATACTAACCAATAATATAAAAATAAAGAAGAAACGTGCACGTTTACATGAATGTCCCCGCTATTGATCGGAAAAAGGGACCATAACTCCTTTCAAATTTGACCAACGTCGACAAAGATTGAAATTGACTTGTAGTTTTTAATAAATATACAGGAGCACAGTCCTGAAATATTAATTGTATACATAGAAAAAAAAATTATTGATCGGAAACCAATTTTTTTTGACCTCAGACGGATGTATGAACAGAAGAACTGGGATAACACTAGGTTTCCTGTATTATAGAGAAGATGAGAATTCAATGCAGCCTTTGTCTTAGTTTGATAATATGTCTAGATGGGAGTGGCATTTCTGTTTGAAAACTGCTTTGACTGTAAATCCGTTATTTTTATTTTCAATTGAAAGTTAACTATATATAAAAATTATAAATCTATATCAATAATAGAGCTTGTAGAATTAATACACTTTGTTTCACAGAGGTGGATACGTCTCCAACTAGTTACGTTATGTTTGTTACAGTTGTCAAATGGAGAGTAAACCATCATTGTATTTTGATACTATATTAAAGATTATGTTGAATAAAAAGGTATTGGTATATGGGCCCTTCTCAGCTATTAGGAAATTATCTCTCAAATTTTAGATATGGGTAAAACCACTTAATTTCAGTTCATGACACTTATAGATATATCATAAATGCTTAAACTGATAATAAAAAGATAGCGTAGGGCTTATTTAACAACTTTTTATTGTTTTCAGTAAAGACACCACAAAGTGACGCCCATTATCTTGACAAATCTAATTTTCATTTTAAACAGTTTTTTCCTGCCAAAATCACTATTAAGTAACTGTTAAGTAATTCATTTATCCGGTTTTCATACACTGGAAACAACTACCATTAAGAAAAAGTTCCTTTTTTTTTTCTGTAGTACAGTTAAAAATAGTGACGCCTATTACTTTTATTCCTGGCTGCATTTCTTTTTTTCCTTTAAGCAGATCCTCTTTCCCATAGAAAATCTTGTTATGGACAAGTCAATCAGATTTCTTCAAATGTCTTTCGTATTATATTTTAGAGTTAAAGTGACATTTAATAATTATATAGACACTTTTATGTACGGACATTACTGTTGACATTTTGACAACCAAAAAAAAGTGACGCCTATTACTCCAATATCATTTGTAATAAATAATATTATTTGAATACCCCTGAAGTGGTTTATCAAGTGGTAAAGAAATTAACTTTACCTGTGACTCCATAGGCATTTAAGTGGACTATTCTCAAATTTTACTCATCTAATTAAACACACAATTAAGGTGAACATTTTTTATTGATTTTTATTGAAACATGTACATACATCCAATCTGAATGATTTGCACTTGGGTAAAACACAATAAAGGACACAAACGCTATAATCAATTCAAATAGTTATTATAAGTTGATAATAATTAAAGATATAGCTGCAAGATATAAATGGAACGTTAAGATGGCATTATTTTTTGTTTTTAACATCTGTTTGTCATAAACATTTGAATATTTTAAAAGCAGATTATACAAAATTCAGTATCATACTAAGCAAGGAACTTTTACCCAAAACACATTTATAAGTGACAGTGAATGTTCAAATATGCACACAGTTTTAAATCAAGAATTTAGTTAAGTATACTATATATTAAAGCCTCCTTAAACTTTTGTTATACCGTAATGACTCGGTTCTTTCCGACTGTGCCGCCCCTAGTGTTCGGAAGTACACAAATGAATACTGCAGTGGTAGTGTGTAGATTAATACCATTAAGACCGTTATATAAGGGGTACATTAACAAGTTTGGAGTTATGGCTTCACTAACATTATGTATTTTGGTCTGGTAACTCGTACTTAGGATCCTCCCTTGTATATACGCATGATACTATCACACGCGACACTACGTCACAAATCACTTTATCATAGTCAATATTGTGTTTGTTAAGTTCAGTTATTAAAAGCGTAAATTTATTTTTAATTCTATATGGTTGATTCGTTGCTGACATGTTATAAATTAGCTTGTGGGTTCCAGTTCATTAATACACCAAGGGGAACAAAGGGGATGTTCTTAAAAACTTTCAAACTGCAGACGGTTATTTGAATTTTTAACTGCATCCCCTACAGTTCACCATACTATGTTTCTCTCTGAAATGAAATGATCATATATTACCAACCGAGGCGTTCCAAAATTAGTAACTCCTCGTTTTCTGTTCAATGTATTTATCGAAAAGAGACGAACATTAATTTGTAAACAAAACCCGTTCATAATTATGTACTAGCTAATAATATGCTTTATATTTATTTTTCCATTTGCAAAGTCTCAGTAATCAAATAAACATGTATTCTATTATTGTGAAGATTAAAACTGACTTGTATTAAAACTAAAAACAACCGTTTAGGAAGTTTAATGAGTCTTTAAACAATTATGGACACTACAAAAAGAAAATGATAATAAGATCTTGAGCCAATCTGTAACAAGGCTGGTTGATCAAGACGGTGCACAATATCAAAATTGGAGACAAAAAGAAGTTTTTGTTCCAACATCCAGCCTGCCCTCGACTGTAAAACTGGACCCATATCCCATGGGTGTCAGCTAGTTCATCATTAGGTGGTGAGACAAACTGAAAAATATATAACAAATTGTTTAGAAATTATAAATTTATAAATTATTTACAATAAATTTAACTCTTTTTACAATAGAGTATCAGTACAGAACTTATTAATGTTTTTGCAAAGAAATTTTGTTTTATTTACCATCATGGTGAGTATCATTTCAATACATTCAGACACTAAACAACCTAGCAACATGGATTTTTTACATGGTTGACTGCAGTAGTACTACTTAAATGAACCAGTAAGTAAGTTCTATTGAAAGCTTGCTTTGATGAAATACATTGGTGTATAGATACTGACCTCAGATCAGCTTGATGATCAGTTAACTGTGATAGTACAGTAGTGGGTGGGTCATCAGTCACAGCTGGAGACATGTTCATCAAGACTGAATCTTCATTCGCTGGTCTATTAGACGGGTCAGTCGAGAGTGGGTCAATCTCTGTGAGACTAGACGGGTTAGTTGAGAGTTTGGTGTGATGAGCGGACGCGAAGTTAACAAATTATGCTTTTCCGTTCTTTGGCGCCAAGCAATCTTCTTTCTCAGCCTTTCTTTTTCTTTGAAAACAGGATCATTCTTCCTTTGTTCTGGATACCTGATGACATCAAATGCATGTTTTAAATATAAGACATACCTCTATTGTTATATATATCAGAAATTATATGTGTAAGTTGTTAATATGTGTATGTGAAAGCTTGATTCTTATAAAACAACTAAAAAGTCTCCAAGCAAAAGCTATAATTTCATTTTATAAAGAACTCTATGTTTAATAGTATAGATCTTTATCTTGAGAAAAATTCAGACTTTTGTGACCAATGTTGACCCAGATCAGACTAGGTTTCTGCATAGCCTGATCCTCTATGCTGTTTACAAATAAAACTTTAATTAATAAAATCATTCACTGATGAAATAGCAAAGAATATTGACTACACTGTACGAAAGTTAAGGTTAATCTGGTTGTACGCAAGTCATAAATGTCTGACCGCGTCCTTTTTTCTCGCAAGACTGCTCATATAATTATATAGTAGTGTACTAAATTAATTGATTTAATTATTTTACCTTTTTGGTCTTTCAGCAGGAGTTTATGTCAAGTTATTACTATTACTGCTAATAGGTTTTGGTTCCTTTGCTATAGGTGCACAGAGATCATGGATATTCTGCAAAATAAATGTACCATTTAGCTTTTGTTGTACCTTTTACCGAATAACTGGCATTTAAAATGGTACTTCAAAGTCCAACATAGAAATTACATGCAATTTTCATATGTTTTTCATACTTATTGTGATAGAAGAAAAAACAGTGTAGGGCATGTGATGATTTCTTATTACTATGATTAAAACTGGTCCTTCACCTATTTCAAAAGCCTTCTGCACCGGGAGTGGGGGTTGCAGCATTCTCCACAAGTTTGCGGTAGGGAGATATGTGTAAGCAGTATAGGGTTTAACATTTTTGACAAAACTCTTTTGTTTATATTCAAATTATTCTGTAACAGTATTGGATGTGTTGGACATAATGAACTATTTTTTAAACCATGTCAAACATAATTTCCATCACGAAAACAGTACAAACATTGTTATTATTTATGCTAAGCCAATTTTAAATTGTAAAACTCTATTAACAATTAATATTCCAAGAAAAAACAATCACTTGAAAGATGACACTGATGCTTGCTTTAAAATTCTAATCACAAATTACATTTCTGTATTTGGAAAATTACTTTTGACAAGACAGTCTGGTCAAAATAACTGCCAAACTACTATTTGATAGTTAAGTGTTGACAGTTGGAAGTTAGTCTCTTGCTCCAAAAATTATGAATAAAGTTTATATTTTCTTAATGTTTTTAAAGGCTACATAAAATTTTAACTGAAAAATACAAATAAAACGCCTCATGCATGTGATGGAAATTATGATTGACATATATTTGATGACGGACATTATTCTTGACAAAATACTAACAGATTTAGTCTATCACGCATACATCGTCAAAGCATAATTTCCGAATAAAAAATCAAAATATTTTCTCTTATATATTCTGCACACACTTTAAATGTAAGAGGCCAACAGCTACAGCCAAGTCATCATCATTAAAAGTCTTATTCAATCGAGTCAGCATCAAAAATGAAATAAATATGAATAAAGCATGAACGGCAATTACTTCTCAGATAAATGTCTGTCAATAAAAATGTCCGTACAAACAAGTTCTGTCAAACTGTAATTGCCGATCTCGACTTTTCTAAAATACTCATGAAAGTAAGGAGAATACTCTCGTGTGTCCGTGTGTCATCTCTCTAATCCATGTACACTGCTATGGTTACTTCGAATTATACACAAGTATTGTGTTGGGATGATAAAACAATGATTCAATTTTTCTGTGACGCCCATTACTTGGCTGAGCGGTTGACAGACATCAAACTTACCTCCATATTTTTGTTTTATGTAAAATCTGCACTGGTATCGATGACGTAGTACACATAAAACGGTCTCAGGCAAATTTTAACTCCCGATAAAAAAGTCCCCTAGATCGTTTTAGTGGATTCGTGACTCGGCATACGCCAATTACGGAATTGACGGACATTTCGATTCCCGAATAAAATTTGAATTTTACAGCTTTGTCATTGTTATATACAAAGTGTGTTATTTTAAAACCTACGATGGAAATATGTTTTCCAAACATGTGGATGTTCTTTGATCATCACAACATGATTAATATATTTTTTTTAATGCCGACAACTCTTCTTGTTTTGACGGATGCCGTAATAGGCGTATGCATCAATTTCTAACAAGTTTTTTTTATCAATTGTAACATATTCATTTAATAGTTATAGTGAATAGTTACAAGTATTATTTCATTTAAATGTTAGTAAATGACTTACTGTTGTCATATAGATTAAAAGGGGAAAATTTGGCCATGATTGAAGTCCCCTCATTTTCCAGCCAAAATGGATGACGGATATTCCTTGACATTTCAAGTTTCAAATACAAATTTGATCCATTTTCTGAGAATTGAGTCAAGATATTGTTTTTTCTATCTGAGGAATTAACAAACAACAAATTTAAAACATAGTTTTTTATTTATCTTATTTCTAATAGAAAATACAATTTAAAAAGTGACGGCCATTACTATTTCCAAATAGCTGAGAAGGGCCCATATAGTGTTCTGGTTGTCATTAAAACCCAAACAGTCCTCCTGTTGATTAACCATTCGTACATTATTCTGATAATGAAGCACTAGTGGTGTAACACATTAAATAAAAATTTAATTTAAATACTTTCCTGGAAGCCTGGAAGATTAACCAGTACTTGAGTATACCCATCTCCGCAAGTAACTTGTAACATTCTTGCTTGAATCAGCAGTGAGAGACGATTGACAATGAGATGCAATGCCCTTTATTAACCATCATGGAGATTGTGGCCAGGATTTGAACTTGTAACCCCTGGATTAATAGTTAAATGTGCTACCGACAATATGTACAGTACAGGTAAGATCAGTTGACACTATATTCCTTCAATATAGAATGTACCAGGTTTTGTAGTCTGGGGCCAGTACAGGTACCATAAGTTGACACTATATTCCTTCAATAAAGAATGTGCCAGGTTTTGTTGTCTGGGGCCAGTACAGGTACTATAAGTTGACACTATATTCCATCAATATAGAATGTACCAGGTTTTGTAGTCTGGGGTCAGTACAGGTACCATAAGTTGACACTATATTCCTTCAATATAGAATGTACCAGGATATGTCTGGGGCCAGTACAGGTACCATAAGTTGACACTATATTCCTACAATATAGTATGTGTCAGTTTTGTAGCATGGGGCCAGTTTCACTAAATGTCTTAGATTTTCTTAAACTAAACAAGAAATGTCTATGGTAAATGTCACATGCATGGTGAAGGTCTGGGTATTTACACAGGTAAATGCAGGCGACACATCATCACACACTGATCACTTGTGTAAAGCTATTTTAAAATCCCTCCTTGTAAAACAATGTTACAGACCAGATATGAAATATCAAACGAACTGAAAGTGTGACCTTGACCTTTGAAGTAAGGTTCTGGGTATTAACGCGACACTTCATCATGTCATGTTGATCAATTGATAAATGAAGTTGCGTATTTTTTTAAATCCATCCATGTATGATAAAATTACAAACCTGAGTTTAAATCTCAGAACAAACTCAAAGTGTTGTCAAACAAACTCAAAGTGTGACCTTGACCTTTGAGGTACAGGTCTGGGTTTTAAGTGTGACACGTCACGTCATCTTGATCAATTGAGCCAAGTTAAAGAAAAAATTACAAACATGGTGCAGACACGAAATATCAAACAAATTGAAAGTGTGATCTTGACCTTTGAGGAAAGGTTCTGGGTCTTACATGCGACACTTCATCATATCATGTTGATCAACTGAGCCAAGTGTTTTTGAAATTTATCCATAAGTGACAAAGTTACAGAATAGACACGAAATTCTCGAACAGACTGAAAGTGTTGTCAAAGTTAAATTATGACCTCGACCTTTGAAGAGGGAGACTGGGTGTTACACATGACATATTGTCATATTATGTTGATCATTTGTATCAAAATTTTATAAAATCCATCTTTGCATGACAAAGTTACAGGCCGGACACGAAATATCAGACGGAAGAAAGAATGGACACTGCGATTCCTATATGCCACCCAAAAATCAACAAATGAATATGCAGAATCAACCTCAGAGCCTATTTATTGGGTAGTTTAAACAACTGTTTGAGGACATGACATTTATAGGTAGTTATACCAACTGTTTGAGAAGATGACATTTATAGGTAGTTATACCAACTGTTTGAGGACATGACATTTATAGGTAGTTAGACCAGCTGTTTGAGAAGATGACATTTATAGGTAGTTATACCAACTGTTTGATAAAATGACTTTTATAGGTAGTTATACCAACTGTTTTAGAAACTGACATTTATAGGTAGTTATACCAACTGTTTGAGAAATTGACATTTAAAGGTAGTTATACCAACTGTTTGAGAAGATGACATTTATAGGTAGTTATACCAACTGTTTGAGAAGATGACATTTATAGGTAGTTATACTAGCTGTTTGAGAAGATGACATTTATAGGGAGTTATACCAACTGCTTGAGAAGGTGACATTAATAGGCAGTTATACCAGCTGTTTAAGAAGGTGACATTTATAGGCAGTTATACCAACTGTTTGAGAAGATGACTTTTATAGGTAGTTATACCAACTGTTTGAGAAGACATTTATAGGTAGTTATACCAACTGTTCGAGAAGATGACATTAATAGGTAGTTATACTAACTGTTTCAACTTTGAGAAGATGACTTTTATAGGTAGTTATACCAACTGTTTGAGAAGATGACATTTATAGGTAGTTATACTAACTGTTTGAGAAGATGACTTTTATAGGTAGTTATATCAACTGTTTGAGAAGGTGACGTTTATAGGTAGTTATACCAACTGTTTGAGAAGATGACATTTATAAGTAGTTATACCAACTGTTTAAGGACATGACATTTATAGGTAGTTATACCAACTGTTTGAGAAGATGACCTATATAGATAGTTATACCAACTGTTTGAGAAGATGACTTTTATAGGTAGTTATACCAACTGTTTGAGAAGATGACATTTATAGGTAGTTATACCAACTGTTTGAGGACATGACATTTATAGGTATTTATACCAACTAGTTGAGAAGATGACCTATATAGGAAGTTATACCAACTGTTTAAGAAGATGACTTTTATAGGTAGTTATACCAGCTGTTTGAGAAGATGACCTATATAGGTAGTTATACCAACTGTTTGAGGACATGACATTTATAGGTAGTTTTACCAACTGTTTGAGAAGATGACATTTATAAGTAGTTATACCAACTGTTTGAGAAGATGACATTTATAGGTAGTTAAACCAACTCTTAAGAAAATGACATTTATAGGTAGTTATACCAACTGTTTGAGAAGATGACTTTTATAGGTAGTTATACAAACTGTTTGAGATGACATTTATAGGTAGTTATACCAACTGTTGGAGAAGATGACATTTATAGGTAGCTATACCAACTGTTTCAACTTTAAAAAAGGTTAATTTTATAGTTAGTTATACCAACTATTTGAGAATATGACATTTATAGGTAGTTATACCAACTCTTAAGAAGATGACTTTTATAGGTAGTTATACCAACTGTTTGAGAAGATGACATCTATAGGTAGTTATACCAACTGTTTGAGAAGATGACATTTATAGGTAGTTTTACCAACTCTTAAGAAGATGCCATTTATAGGTAGTTATACCAACTGTTTGAGAAGATGACTTTTATAGGTAGTTATACCAACTGTTTGAGATGACATTTATAGGTAGTTATACCAACTGTTGGAGATGACATTTATAGGTAGTTATACCAACTGTTTGAGAAGATGACCTATATAGGTAGTTATACCAACTGTTTGAGAAGATGACTTTTATAGGTAGTTATACCAACTGTTTCAGAAGATGACATTTAAAGGGAGTTATACCAACTGTTTAAGAAGATGACATTTATAGGTAGTTAAACCAACTCTTAAGAAAATGACATTTATAGGTAGTTATACCTATAAGTTTGAGAAGATGACTTTTATAGGTAGTTATACAAACTGTTTGAGATGACATTTATAGGTAGTTATACCAACTGTTGGAGAAGATGACATTTATAGGTAGCTATACCAACTGTTTCAACTTTGAAAAGATGAATTTTATAGTTAGTTATACCAACTATTTGAGAATATGACATTTATAGGTAGTTATACCAACTCTTAAGAAGATGACATTTATAGGTAGTTATACCAACTGTTTGAGAAGATGACATCTATAGGTAGTTATACCAACTGTTTGAGAAAATGCCATTTATAGGTAGTTATACCAACTGTTTGAGAAGATGACTTTTATAGGTAGTTATACCAACTGTTTGAGATGACATTTATAGGTAGTTATACCAACTGTTGGAGATGACATTTATAGGTAGTTTAACCAACTCTTAAGAAGATGCCATTTATAGGTAGTTATACCAACTGTTTGAGAAGATGACTTTTAAAGGTAGTTATACCAACTGTTTGAGATGTCATTTATAGGTAGTTATACCAACTGTTGGAGATGAAATTTATAGGTAGTTATACCAACTGTTTAAGAAGATGCCATTTATAGGTAGTTATACCAACTGTTTGAGAAGATGACATTTTTATAGGTAATTATACCAACTGTTTGGGAAGATTTATAGGTATGTTTGCTATGCTCATAATTGTAAAACTTAAGTAAACTACAGTAAAACCTGTCTTAAGCAGCCAGTCAAGGGAAGGAGGAAAAGTTGCTTTACACAGGTTAATTAGTTTGAAAACATAGAAATAGGAAATGGCATATGTGGCTGCTTAAGACAAGTGGCTGCTTAATAGAGGTGACCACATACACAGGTTTGACTGCATATAACAGGATAGTAAGCATAAATGTTAAATGGTAAAACAGGAAAAAACAAACTCTTGTGTAAAAAGACTTTTATATAAAGATTTAATGTAAAATTTTAAAAACATTTATAACATAGTAGAAAAGGATGAGCTAGGCTTTGACAGATTATGGAAGAATGCAAAGATAAAAAATACAGGGTGCTTCATGCAAATTATGCTTATTATTCTCATTTATAGATCAAACATTTTTTTTAACCAAAGACATGCAAAGAAATGACTGACTTACCTTTATAATGTTTTCTAACTGCACAAACTTGACTCACTTAATTATTGAGTGATACCAAATAAGTACTTTTGAAAATCTTTCACTTTTCATTGGTTAAAAAAAAATATTTGAAATATAAGTTAGTCAAAGATCATTATTGACCTTCCAAAGAATGCATTCATTCCGCTACACTTCGTTATTGCAAACTTATTAAATGATCTGTAACCTACACAAATAAACTGTCATGCACAGCTCTTCTCCTCACTGAACCATTGTGGGATAGCAGTGAATGTATTATACAACTAAAATATGGCTGGAAAAACATTTAACGAGGCTTCGCCTATATCACTGATATATTTTTTATCATAGCAATAAAACTGCAGATTAATATCAAATATCTTTTATCTTAGCTATTCTTTTCAATAATCTATATTCTATTTTGTCTCTGTTGAGAAAAAATTCTTTAATTTTGATGACCAAATATTAAATCGCGTCCCGTGATAAAATCACTCATTGGCCAGTATTGGGTTATGCTAAAACATTGACGAATAAAAAGAAAAATGCCGACCTGTGTTTTGACAAATTTCTCATAATTAAGATACACTACAAGGACGGAATCAACCATTATCTTCAAATGGGACCTTCCTCTTTGTGATTCAATAAACTTTCCATAATCTATTGAACAGAAAGTTATAAGCGATGCATCTTTAATACATTATTGAACATGATTGTTGCTTTTTCTTCAGATGGATTTATTTTGTATGGAATTTCATTCACTTATTGTACAGGTAGATTAGACAACATACAACCATTATTCCGCATAAAACTTGTTAAGCCTCTAAAGTAACAGAAACTACAGTAAGAAGCTGACATGATTGGACAAAATAATTTGAGTTAAGGGTTATTCGAGACAAGTATTGTCCAACATCATACAATACGTGGACATATATTTACAGTCAAACCTGTCTTAAGCAGCCAGTCAAGAGAAGGAGCAAAAGTGGCCTTTGAAGACAGGTTGTTGTTAAATACAGGCTATTTTGCTCTTAAAGCATATGAATAGGATATAGTAAATGTGGCTGCTTAAGACAAGTGGCTGCTTAATAGAGGTGACCTCTTACACAGGTTTAACTCTACATCAAAAAAGGACATCAGCTAGGACCAGGTAAATGGTTCAAGCTATAAAGAGTGTTCCAGCCATCCATGTTCGAGCAAACAAAGTTCTAATGTACATAATATTTACTCCTACTGTTATTTCTATATATAAATTGCTTATTTTAGTACAGTTTGACTGTAAGATACATGTAGGTTGCGAAATAAAAATATTCACTGAAGCATGATTTATTAATACAGTCAAACCTGTCTTAAGCAGCCAGCCAAGGGAAAGGGCCAAATTGGCCGCTTAAGACAGGTGGCTGCCTACTACAGGGTCATCAATTTTCACCCAGATTAGCGAAGTATTTTTGTATATTGGCACAATTTCACAACCTCAACACGTTCATCCAAAGTCAAACACTTCCGTTTTGGTGGCATTGCTAACACGCTGACAATCAAAACGTTTATGATTTAAGTCACAATAAATCATTTCCAAATTTTATATTTTTCACAATTAGCGGTTTTTACAAGTGTGAACTTAATGAGTTAATTCCTTATCGTTCGTTAAAAGCACGAACAAACTGCCATTCTAATTATCGTCTCAAAAACGTTAGCTTCTTTAGTCTTTTTATATGCCGACTTTTTCACAGTTAACGTGTTTACACAAAACACTTTGATCTGACGCGAGCTAAAAATAGAGATGTGAAAATTATCATGCACTACACTCGTGTTTGAGTCGGAAAAATTGCGATTATGTAGAACACAATAACAGCTTTGTTTGGTTGGAGTCAGAAAAATGGCGATTATGTAGACCACAATAACAGCTTTGTTTGGTTTGTTTACGGCCAATTAAGAAAGTTTGAACTAAAAGAAACTTATTTTAAATTAAAGATTTATTATAATTATTTGATTGATTTGGTTTTTAGTACTTTAATTAAATATTAATTCTGTGGCCGTAATGAAACTTATATGCCAAAATCGATATTTTACGGTTAAATTTGTTAATTTGGTGGCCGTTTTAGGAGGTTTTTAATGCATTTGGGACCAAAAATGTTGGCCGCTGGCCGCGTTGACCAGGTGACCGCCTATTGCAGTTAAATTATATAGTAAATTTCGACGGGAGGGTCTGAAACTGGCCGCTTAAAGCAGGTGGCTGCTTATAACAGGTGACCGTTAGTACAGGTTTGACTGTAATCAAGTCTAGTTATAGATTTATATGTACTAGGGTATCATTTAATGACACAAAATATTATGCATGGTCTATTGAACACAAAAGAATCCATAAACATGTTAACAAGCACTTACAGTTAAATAAATATTATATATACAATCATGTACATGCACAATAAAACAATGCACAATGAAAACTTATTTTACATCGATTGTAAAACAAGTTCTTACAACTTAGACAAATCCCGCATCCTGAGTAGAACCAGTACTAAGCATATGCAGATATTAACGGTGACCTGCTCAAGGATACCACACAGCCGTGACGGAGGATCAAACCCTCGACCCAGATCCTAGGTCAGATGCTCTACCAAGAAACAACAATAATACAAAGGTGTATATCCATTAACCGGCGGTGTGTCATTAAATATCCAATATCACAAGTCAGTATCAATATCATGTGTCACAGTTACTAGAAGTGAGGTATGTTTTACTATGTAATAAAACAATCATATAAATTTCAGTGTGAACATAACTTGCCAGAAAACAACTGTCAAGTCAGCAATGTTGTTAGTATTATTGGTAAGGCATTCTCCTTGTAAGCTAAATGTTCCAAGTTAAAGTATTGGGTGCCGTTTCACGAAACAACGTAAAAGTATTTTTCTTTCTGATAAAGATTTTTTCACATACGTTTGACTTACGTAAAAACTTACAATAAAAATTTGCATACAATGTTTCATGAAACGTCACCCTGCAGTTTTCCATTATATTACTACATAATTTCTTACATACTGAATAAAGATGTCTGTTATTTTATCGCTTTGAGTAATTTCTACAAAATTGACGTTCTATGATGTTGGAACTATATCTTATGCTACATTTAACAAGAGGCCCAGAAGGGCCTGAGGACGCTCTACTGACTCATAGTGGCCATAGCACTTTTTGAAATTCTCCTACACCATTTGAACAAATCTATCAAAACTATAGTCATCATTAGTACATAAACATTTTGCAAATCTGTTGGGTTGTTCATGAAAAGAAGATTTTTTAAGTTTTGGACTAGTTTTAGTAACGGCGGCCATCTTGAATTTCAGATCGAAAAAAAAAAAAATCTTCTGTATAGTCTCCTATGCAACAGAAACATGCATGTGAAGTTTCAGTTTAATTGGCCCAGTGGTTTCAGATAGATGAAAGAAAAAGAGAATTTTCTGTTTTCCCATAGTATCCCTATGTAAAATTCTAAGTCCCCTTACAGGGCCCCTATAAATTTTAGCCCCTTAATTCTTATCTGCAGTCAAACCCCTACAAATAGGGATAATTTATGCCAAATATGAACAAATCTGACATACTGGTTCTTAAAAATCGATTCTAGTTATTCGCAATTTTTACCCTTTTGGGGCCCCTCCTGACCCCTTAAGACAGTGGAACCCTGTCATTTTTACAAATCTGAACCTCCTTCAATAAACAATGCTTCTGTGAAGATATAGGCAAAATCATTTCCATTTAAAAAAAAATTATATATATTATTATGACATGTGTCCCCTAATTGAACCCTCGGGGCGGGGTCATATTTAATCCTAGCGACACCATTTGAACAAATCTAACTAAACTATAGTTGGTCATCATTACTACATAAACATTTTGAAAATCTGTTGGGCCGTTCATGAGAAGAAGCTTTTTTAAGTTTTGGACTATTTTTAGTAACGGTGGCCATCTTTCAGATCGAAAAAAAAAAATCTTCTGTATAGTCTCCTATGCAACAGAAACATGCATGTGAAGTTTCAGTTTAATTGGCTTAGTAGTTTCAGAGAAAGTGCTGCTAACAGATGACAGACAGCGGACGACAGACAAAGCGCCATCGCATAAGCACTTCTGGCCTTTGGCCAGTAGAGCTAAAAACAAAGGGCATTAAATCATGATTTGACATCTAAAAAGTGATTATGGTAAAAAAAAAGATAATAATGAAATATAATTAAAATAATTGTTAATGTATTTGCTATGCAAGAAAAAGAACAATTCACGGCTAATTCAGCTCAAACCCGTGTCACAGTCCTATATCGGTGATAGGTTATTCAATGTTATTAACATGGCACATGGCCGGGGATATTATGCTGTTGTTGGTTATGTCATAGAATTATCGCTTTAACTATTTATTCCCTGGTTACGTGGAAGGTTATTGCTTCTTTACTACTCTATCTTCCAATAACTGGTTAAAGTAGATGATTGGATACTACTGGTATTAAAAATACTCGCCGATAAAAGCATACAATGAAAGATAAAGCAACGTAGACAAATTATTTTGTCAGGTGAACAATCAAGCAGCAGAGCAAGGATTTCTAAAACAAATGAATGTGCTCAGTATAGCAGATTAGTGGTTAAGCTTGCAGTGATACATCTGAAGTGAAACAATTTATTACAACTTCAAAGATAGTTCAATGACTTCCTGGGTAGAACCATATGCGTACCAGTATACAGATATAGTGGTTTGGTGAAGAAGACAACTCAGGACTGTGGCAGGGATTGAACCCATGACCCTCTGACCCTAGTGTTACAAAAATACTTAAGTCTGTTACCAGTATTTTACTTAAATTCAAGAGTGTGCTTCATTTCATACTAAGATTGAGCCCACTATTTAACCCATAAGCATTTTCTTGGACTTTTCCAAATTGAAAGCATTAATTCACCATGTATTAGCCTTTTTAAAGGCATTATGTGATTGATGCGGGAAAATGCGTAGTAAAGGGTTAAGTTTAGTTTAGAAAAATTGTTGCAATCCGTTGCGTGTCACATATATTTCGCATTTGAGAAACGTAACGAATAGATGATGACGATGCAAAGTAACTGAAGATAAAATATTCTATTATATATATGCCATATCCAAAATATTACTTATAATAGTGTTCTTATAATGACTTATTGTTGAAATCTTAATTCAGATGCATTTTTACATCGTGTACACTTTCCTAATTACCACGTTTGTATTATGTGTTGAGGGGTAGAGACCATATATCACAATAAACTGTGTGTCTTTATCTTGAGTTTAAGTAAAATAATTTAGTATTAAGTATTTTCATGAAACTGGTGCCCGGTCCTTGTCTTGATGTGCTCCATGATACTACGGTATTTTACTTATAATGTACAATTTTAGAGACACTTAATGATGCAACATACTGCATAACACATTCTGCATTCCCGTAGTTCAATCACATTATAATAGCCCAGGCTTCAGTTTACCAGCATTTTTTTTTTAATTTATTGAATTTTTAACTTAATTTTGACTGGTTACATAAAAATTACTTAATCAGTATCATTGAAACAAACTGCAGTTAAAGACAGTTTGAAATCATGATCATCTGGCTGCTTTTCTTAAATTTAAGTTTTTAAGTACATACTTAAATATGTTGGTGAAACAGAATCATGGACACGATAGAGAGGCTTAGACTGGGATACCACAGATTGTTCAACAGGGTTGTATGGTGGAGGTGATACACATCTGAATAATTCAAATGGTGTTTTCATGTGCACAAAAAAAAAAGATGTGAAAATATACTAAATAAATATTTCTGGCTATTTCAAAAGGCCAAGTCAATCGGGCACATCTGAAGTGAATATATAAACTACATAATGTCACAGATCAATAATGTGCTCCTTGTAATCGGGAGTGAGATTATAAACCTCTAAACTACATATCAGACGTATCACACGACACTTGTGTGATGACATATACTGGAAAGATAAAGAAATGCCGGGTGAATTTCAGAGCCACATTATCAAACTACCGGTACTGAATTTGAAGCAATATTTACAGTTTTAGAATATGTATTTGAAGATATTCATTAATGAAATGCCTTTACATAATGTGGCTCTGAATTCATCCGGCATTTCTTAATCTTTTCAGTCAACCACCTAAATACAATTAATTTCAAAATCAAAGTGACACACATGACATCTCAATGAGAGCATCGACACACAACTCACCCATGGTGATACAAAATACAGATCAAACAAAAACAATAATACATGATGAAAAAATATGACTAAATAAGCTGGTTTATGTATTCTGCACCAATAAGTTTTAATAACAAGGAATGTTACGACAGAATCACAAAAAATTCAACAATTAATGGCACCGGTGTACACTAAAAATGCTGCCAATGCCCCTCCGACAAAAAAAACATATGTATATTAGGTACTTGGCTTAACGTTTGAGCCTAAACATCAGACTCAAACTCAAAATCTGAAATTCTTTCTAGCAAAAAACCAGTCAATTTCAATGTAACAATGTTTTTAATACTCAAAAGTTTTATGAGTGTAAGCCCTGATTGATAACTATATCACCTGTCAATCATGCAAATCTTTCTACTGTCATCTCCAGTTTGTGATTGGTTGTAATGGGAAATAATCAATATTTAAATACAAAATAATGTGCAACTGACTCAAACAGAAAGAAAAAATATTTTCGAGCATGATTAGCCCTTTACTCCATAGATACCAATCACAGAAGGCCTTTGAAAACAGTGCAGGAAGAGTTCAGATTGCTCGTAATGAGCAATCTGAACACTTCCTGCACTGTTTTCCACTCTGTCAGTTAATATAAACATAATTCACCCAATAATTAAAAAGCCTTCTATATTAGAGGTGTCAAAAGCCTCCTATATTAGAGGTGTCCAAAGGAGTCTATATGAAGTAAAGGATTAACACAGAAATTTAGTTCATTTCTTAATAATGTAAGGAAAACGTTTGGTGGGTTATGGGTTGATGGAGACACACCGCAACGATGAAATCAGTTTTACTCAAGTTTACGCATCAAATCAGTCTCTACTCTACGACTGTATACCAAGATATTAATCTCAAATTATCAACTATATTAAACTTCGTATGATGGAGTTCATTATGGTGGGTGGGATGTCATCTTGGGAGATATTTATGAAATTGGGATGGTTTATTATTTTAGGTGGGATGTTGTTTTTTGTTATTTTTTTATTGGGTTTAATGCCATCTTTCAACACAATTATGTTTGTATATGGCATATCCAGTTTTATTGGTGAAAGAAGAAGTTTTTGGTGTGAGAGGGGAGGGGGTTATTATGGTGGGTGGTATGTGGCATGGCACTGGGAGGGATTTATATGGTGGGTGGGTGTTAACATGCTGGGTGGGATGGAGAAGGGGCAGGGGTTTATTTAGGTGGGCAGGATGTGGCATCACACTGGGAGAGGTTTAATAAGGTAGGTGGGATGTGGCATCAAACTGGGAGGGGTTTATTAAGGTTAGTGGAAGGTGGCATCAAACTGGGAGCGGTTTATTAAGATAGGTGGAATGTGGCATCAAACTGGGAGGGGTTTATTAAGGTGGGTGGGATGTGGCATCACACTGAGAGGGGTTTATTAAGGTGGGTGGGATGTGGCATCACACTGGGTTGGGTTTATTATGGTGGGTGGGATGTGGAAGTGGAGATTGGTTTATTATGGTGTGTGGGATGTAGAAGGGGCGAGATTTATCATACTGAATGCAGACATAAAGCCCTCTACATCTTAACATTTACAACTACAAATATATAACGTAATTTGTCAACAATAATAAATGCAAATATGGCAACCTTTTAAAAAAGTTTTTTTAATTTTACAAAAACATGTTTAACACAAAAGTAAACTTTCGTTAATTTTATGAAAATAAACCTTTATGATTGTATACAACAGAAACACAACTACTTTAAACAGCTTCACCCTTTTAACAACAAAATAGTGAATGTTTCCTGCAACCTTTGTAAAAATATATATATATATTTCTTATATAAATGCTTGTATTGTAACAGCTATTGTCAATGGCAACCTGTTTATATAATTCATTATTTTTGAACACGTATATTTACAAATAACAAAAGTATAGAATTTACAAATTACACACTATGCGACAGAAAAACAAAAAAAAGACACATACAAATATTCTTAAATGCCTTCTTTTTTTATCACAGTTTTATATTTTGCTTTTTACATACACTGTAACAGAATTTAGATGCTTTAACTACTGGTATTAATTAGTGTTTAACCTCATATGACAACCAATGGAATCGTTTCAATTTTTAAAAGTTATGTCGCTCTTATTTGTTAAAACAAAATAATTCAATTAAGAATGTAGTTATCACTGACCATGCATAAATGACATTGCACAGACTCTGCCATTTTGCCAATCTGAATGAGCCATGTACAAACTACGGAGCCCACGTGATCTATGCTTAGAAACACTCTATGCTTAGAAACACCCTAAGCAATGGTTGGGCTCAAACATCAATCATCATAGCTTTCATTGTAGCTCCGCCCAGAGTTACATAAACTGTCAGTCAAATGATGTTTAACACTAAGCCGGTAAGTAAAAATTTAAGAATTAAAAAATCCCAGTTGCTCTCCCTCTGGGTTTCTTTATTGTTAGTCTTTTACTTAATGAACATTAAATATTACATAAAATTAAATAAATTATTTCAAAACATATAAATGCCCTAGATATACAGTAATATGTTTGTGTTCAAGCACTATAAATCTCTCAACTATTGTACCAGCAATTTATAAATAAATATTATGATGTAAATATAAACTCTATAGGATACTAGTAAACCATATTATTACGTAAGTATTAAAACAATATTCATAAAAACATAATTACTCAGAATAATTTCTTGGGCCATTATTTCATCAATATATACATTGAATTGTTACGTCAAATAGAAGCATTTTGTTTTTTTGTTATTCAATGGTGATCAGCGCACCAAATCATTATTCATGGAATCCCCTATATGGTTATCTAGTACCAGACACATCTTATCGCCACATGTCACTAACTACTTCCCCACATATTGGGAGGTGGGAGACTCGTGACTGTAGAACGAAGAGTATGGTCAACTGTTACAGTAAACTCTGGCTGGGTAAGGATTCGGACTCACGACTCCTTAACCCTTTACTCCATAGATACGCGTTTTTCCACACCAATCACAGAAGGCCTTTGAAAACAGTGCCTTTGAAACTCTGTCAGTTAATATAAACATAATTCACCCAATAATTTGAAAGTCTTCTATATAAGAGGTGTCCAAAGGCGTCTATATAAGAGGTGTCCAAAGGAGTCTATATGAAGTAAAGGGTTAATTGACAATCTGACATGTTACTGACTGAGCTAGATGGATATTTTGTAAAAAGGGAAACTTGGCTTGAAACTAATAAACTCTGTAATAGATATACATGTATTATATGACCTGTCAATTATATAAATGTTTTCCAAATTTGAGTCCATTTTAACCAATTGTTACCGCTATTCCTCCTCATTTTTAAAACTTGGGTTAAGTGTTTCTCATATTTTAACATTTTTACCATTATTCCTTCTCATTTATAAAACTGGAATATCATTATTTCTTCTCTCTTTTACAATTCTTGTTTTTCAAGTTTAGTTATAACATAGGCCCCCCGACTCTTGACATAATCACAATATCTCAGTGATTTCAAAACTTTCGCTTTCTACAATAAGGGCAAATATATTCCAAATGAGTCACCAGTTTGAATGTAACAAGAGGACCTGGTCATGATTTGAACGATACCTTCTGCAGCATGCCAAAAAATGAAAGCTGACAGGGGTACCAGTAAGTTTTTAAAGTAGAGAGTTTGATGCCCTGAGACAGTGGTAAATAAGACCTGAGGGTTATGAATTTGCAGAATTCATGAGCTTATGCACTCATATTCGTCAGTAGCACTAAAACTGGATAGTATGCAATATATAACCTGAAATGTGTTGAAAATAGTGTTAAAATTCAGTGAAAAAAAAATTGAAGGATGATTACAACTTTATGCTTCATACAAAATATGAAAGCTAATTGAAAGCACCAGTATTTTTAGAAGATATTTTTTATTTATTTTCTAATAAAAAATTGTACCACCCTTGTGGAGGGCAAATATGACCCGAGGGTCAGGATTTTAACAAAATTTGATACAGGAACATGGACTTATGCTATAAAAAATCTAAGCACTGGCATTTGTAGTGGCAGGAAATAAGATATTTTGTATGTGTACAGGACATACAGCAGGACAGACAGCACATTACCTATGGCCTACTGACACAGAAGGATTACAGAAAATTCACACTGAGCCATCACCTCTTATGAACTATAAATATTTACGATTTATATTAAAATAGTCATATTCAAATAGTACAAATGTATAACCACCCCTGAAACATTCGGAACCATTGTGGCATGGTTAATATGTATGTATAAAAACTTCGATAAGTACATTTTCAACATAAAAAATATTATACGTACAATTTCAATATCAACAAACACATGTCTGACTATACATTCTCATACTAACACCGACTGTAGAAGCACAGGAACAAAAGCATGATCGGTGTTTAAACTGTGGTGGTGTTCATCTCGTCTGCATCTGAATGACCTTTCTTCAGATCTGCTTTAGAATCTTTCACTTTTGGTTTTGCAGCCACTTTTGGTGGCTTGTATGATCTTTCATTCCCTAAACTAGCAACATTATCATCTTTAATGTGAGATTCTTTTTCACTTTCTTTTCCATTTCGAATTGCACCATTACCCTGATTGGGTAGATTATCTCCCTTTATTTTCTTAGACTGATTATCTGTCAGTTTATCGCCTTGCTGGACTTGTTCACCTTCCTGAGGTTTTTGCTTCCTAAATGACCTACTTCGTCTAGTAATGTTTATACCCTTCACGCTGGTGGTAGCCACTATATCCTCCTTGTTTGCAGTTTTATGTTTCCTACCAAGGCTGCTATAAGGGCTTGCCTGAGTACTGCTTGCTCTACTGCTGGCTCTACTACTATTTCTTGATGAGGCCGTTCCACTAGACAGGCCACCGTGACTGCCCTTATGACTAGAATCCTTTGAAAGGTGCTTTTTCAAAGTGTCAGGTAACAGATTTACAAGAGACGATGATGAACTGTGATGATTTTGATGATGATTATGATGATGATGATGATTGTTGTGACTGCGCTTGTTTGATGAGGCAAGACCAGCACTAACGCGAACTGAATGAAGCTTTTCTTTACTTAATACCCCAATGAAATTTGGATTTGAAACAGATCTCCTGATTGTAGACTGGGACCTTTTAGAAAACTTTTTTCTCAATTCTCCAACAGTCAAACCGGGTGCATCATAAATTTTACCTTTAAGGCCTTCAATGTTGTAATAATTATCTATACCATGGTCACCATGATACTCTGGAGCTCCGGAAAATGTCTGTAACCGTGGAAACGGTTCAGGGTCATGATTTTCTGCTTCATCCTCTGACACACTTAGAAGGTCATTCATACTTTTTGACACGGGGTCATACACAACTGATCGCAAATAGTCACTGAGATCCTCACAACTTACAGATTTTAATCTCCGCATCCTTCCTCCGGTAGAAAATGGGGGATTATCAGGTCTCACATCGGCACTTTTCTGTTTCAGAAGTTTTGGTTTGACATCGGCAGTTCCTGTAGAAGAGTTGTTCATTTTGTCTTCACCTATGAATGGTAGTGGTGTGATATACTGGTCTCTGACACTGATGCAATTACCAGTTTTGTGATTAGGGGTCGATGTTATCATGCCCCCTGGGGACACGGGGGATAAGTACGAGTCTGGTGTATACCGGGCTTCATCCTCAGCTATCGGGGATCTGGACTTCTGTCTCATCGCATCCCTGTCAACAGTAGAAATGGATAATATTTATTTATAATATGCTATTAGTTACAAGAGTCCCAAGAGGGCCTGAATCACTCTGCTGACAACAAATGAACATTTCGGAGGAATTGATGTTCTAAAAGTGTTTTATTTATGTTTTACCTGTGGTTTATTTATGTTTTACCTATGTAAAACTATGACCCCTGTGATGACCCGGGACCTGGCTTGAACAAACCTTTTAAGTTTCCTTTAAGATATGCTTATAAGTGTGGCAGTGGCATTTGTGGTCGAATCACTCTGGTTCAAGAACTTGTCCGAGATGTTGTGGTTATATAACTGTTGTGCAAGCTTGGTTAAGATTCAAATGAAAAATGGGGGGTGCTATCAACATTTTCCCTGTATAACTCTATGTCAAACAATGACCCATGTGGCAGCCCCAAATTTGACCCCAGGGACCCCGACTTCCACAAATATTTTAGGGGACCTCCATGCAATGATACATGTAGAACATTTAAGGTCTAGGCCTTGAACTTTCAGAGAAAATGTTTTTTAAAGTTTCGCTTAAAATGTGCTTATAAGCCCTATGGCTGGGGCATTTGTGGTCAAAGCACGCTGGTTCAAGTACTTGTCCGAGATCTTGTGGTTATATAACTGCTGTGCAATTTTGGTTAAGATTCAATGAAAATGGGGGTGTATTGCGTCTACAAGAAAAAGGTTAAAGGAACAACGAAAGACGGATGATAGACTCTTTACTATGACATAAACTTTGCTGGCCTTTGGCCAGTAGAACTAAATACAACTGTTTTTTTCCTTTACAGGCCTTACATGTCTATATCATGAATGTTAATCTCTTTGCACCATTAGACATTGTAATCAGCGTTGTCAAGGGTAACTTTAAGGTCCATTCCCTTTATAAACAAAAACTGAAACACATCACATCAAAAAAACATAAATGTTTTACATTCAACCATATCTCGTTAAAATAAAAGCATAAATTATAATATGTGGTACTTTCTGCTTGAAAAATCTGTAAGCAATATTTTATAAATATGAATTCTTTATCACATTTGTGTCATTTTTATATTGCATATGATTAATGTCCAACAGTCTGGAGGTTTTTTTTCACAAATAATACCATGCTTTTTCAATTGATTGATTAATTTTTTTTAATTTTTTTTTTATTTCAATCACTGAATTTAAGTGATCCATTTAATCATCCCATAAAAGGTTAAATATTTAGCATCCTTTTTATGCCATCAAGGGCTAACAGACAATCAGTTTACCTAACCACTTTTTCCTGGGATCCTAGAAGGTTAACCATTACTAAAGCACACCCCATCTCTGCAAGTAACCGATAACTTTCCCACTTGAATCAGCGGTGAGAGACGAATGATAATGAGTATATCAATCATCACAGAGACTGTTGTCGGGCGGGGAATCAAACTCACAGCCCCTTGATTGATATTCAGATGCACTACCGACTGAGCTAATCCCAAACTTGATATTGTAAGTGAGAGGGTCCAATCAGATTGGCTTCTCTGATTTTCTCCCACATCAAAGTCACAGTAATGCATATATCTGCACCATGACGAATGGCTACTTTTATACATCAAAGTCACAGTAATGCATATATCTGCACCATGACGAATGGCTACTTTTATACATCAAAGTCACAGTAATGCATATATCTGCACCATGATGAATGGCTACTTTTATACATCAAAGTCACAGTAATGCACACTTTTTCTGAATATGCTTAGCACTGGTTCTACCCAGGAAGACTTATAATAACTTGTTTACCAATCAAAGTTAAATAAATAACATTTATTATGTTCATTTCCCTGGTAATTATAAATGTAGTTAAAATTCTGAGAATTTAACTTTCTGAACTAAGGGCATTATAAATTAAATACTAGATTATCATCCAAATTTGTCTAAAAAAGTGTGTGTTTTTAATTTTTTTATGAAAATAAAAGAGTCGGACGGCATAAAAATTAGGGGGCGGACATGATAATCTAGCAATTAATTTATTAGCTACTTTACCATAATTTTATTTAACAAAAATATCAGACTTACCTGAATGCTGGCGGAGGGACCCAATCAGCAGAAGGTGGCGTGAAAGGGGATGATGGTGTACCGGTACTATCAGAAACTGAAAATATCCAATCATTTACAATGTTTTAATTACATAATTGAAGTGTGATTTAATTTACCTTTTTTTGGAAACTTAGATTTTATATTTTTAAGTGATATACCAGTATATTTTATACACTGACAAGTACATTGTACATGTAGAGCCCGATAAGCCTTGTCTATCATTTCAGGAGTTGTGAATTTGAATACCCACCTGCTGAAGCCTCTGTAAGGATTAATATATGACATTGTGACTCATTACCATTCGTGTTTAATCTATGATACAAGTAAAAAAATTTATTAGTTACAGAAATGGGTGATCTTAATTACTTGATCCAAGGGAAGAGGTTAGGTTGACTCCATTAGAGACGAATGATAATGAGACACAATGTCGTATATCAATCATCATGGAGATTGTTGCTGCGCAGGGATTCAAACTCACGACCCCTGGATTGATGGTCAGATAGAGCACTATATTATATATCACACTAAATGAAGAATAAATTCCAATTCATCAGACAGACAAGTTTGGATTTCATTGACAAGTCAAGTATATTGAAGAAGTTTTGTTGCTGAAAAACCAACCATATAGAAAAATTGCTCCCCCTCCCCACCACACCAAGTATGTCATGTTATACCAATTCAACCCGAATTCATGGTAACTGAACCTCAATTCTTCAATATTTTGAGTCTGAGATTTAGATTCATGCTCAAAATGTCATAAATTTACCATTCAAATAACAACCATTAAACAGGCAAATTAATATATTTATATGTAGAAACAAGCAGTTTTAATGATTATTTAGGAGAAAATATTACAGTATCACATTTATTACCCATAAGTCTAAGTTTACATGGTTTTACAAAAATATTAGTTTTTGAGTCCAATTCTCAGACTCATATTAATGATGAATTTAGGCATTGTTCACATATGACAACCAACAATCTTAAGGGATATTGTTAAGTTAAAACTGTGTTATAAGTTTTACTGTTTTGGTTTACATTTAAATAGAGGATATGTGCTTTTTTTTGGTGTAAGATCAAATAATATCTCATTAAGTGTTTACCAAAAGTCATATTCCCATTAATGGCTTGCCACGAGAGAATATCTTTTTTGGTGATCACGAGATGAAATATCATTAATTTTGGTACTCAAACTTTTTTATTGACTTTCAAAAAAATAAGCCATCATAACAGTTACTATTCATATTAAAAGTACTTGGTCAAAGCACAGCAATTCTTGACACAAATATAATCTCACTTACATGATGAAGAGTTCATCTTGAGATAATGGTCATGTGACATGCCTGATGGCTGACCCGGCAGAATCTTCGTGGGTATGCTGGTGGATGGTGGGGGCAGCGGCGGGCGGTCTGCAATATTGGGCTGGCTCTGGCTTGATCCCAGTCGAGAACCTTGGGATGATGAATGTTGAAAGGCAGGTAGGGAGCGAGGGACCTGAGGTGAATTTCTGGCTGAACCGGTATTCAAACCCATACGGGCAGGCACTGACTGGGGACCTGAGACACTAAAAAACAGAAGTATAACTTGATTCTGAAGTGTTTTGATGAAAACAAACATGTACGAAACTAACAATATTTATTTTTTACTTCACTACAGAACTGTGTTGTTCCTAGGTACAAGGAGGTAAACCGACCAAACAAGGGTACGATTCTACTGACGGCTGATTATTGTGTTGATTAATTGTCGTGGTAACCAAGTTCCGGCTAGCTCAGTTGGTAACTTCCTATCTATCAATTCAGTGGCCAAGAGTCTGAATCTTCTGAAGAGTTGATTGGCTTCAATCCATATTTGTAACACTTATTACAATTTATCCTACTAGCGCAGTCAGTAACAATTCTGATTGTCAATCACTGGATTGTGAATTCAAATCCCTACCCAGCCAAAGTGTCTGTGATGGTCATGAACTTTGTTCTACTTTGGTATTAAAGTAATCAGTGACTTGCACATATAAGGTGTATCTAGTACTGGTTAACTGCTGTGGGTCTCATGAAAGATGATTTGGTGTGCTGGCCGCAATAATCATAAATCCCACACAAATACAAAGAAATCAATGCCATGACACTTACTAACAAATACTAAGATACTAAGATGCACCAAACATTAACAGTTACCTCACTAATACTTTCTATGTCAGCTGTTTAAGTGAAAAGCCTTACCTGTGTTTCTTACTTTGCATAACAAAGTGATAAAAATTTCATATCAATACCTAATTATATAGTCTGGACTGTGTTCAGTTCACTAAAACGTTTAATTTGTTTGCAAAATGCTAAATGAATGAAATGTTCATTTTAAATATTTCATATTGAGCAAACACCCGAGATCTGTTTACTTGTGTTTATTTTTTTTTGAAAGGGGTTTAACACAAATTTTCAACACATTTCAGGTTACATAAAGGCACATCCAGTTTTACTGGTGGAGGAAGACCTCAGACTGAGCAGAACACCATCCTTCTGCAAGTAGTGGATAAGGATATCTGCATTTATCTGCATTTATCTGCATCTATCTCACCCTAGGGCCGAGATAAAATTCACACACTGTGACGTTAGAACCATTTATTACATTATAAATAAAATCATATAAATTAACGTCTTAAAAGCGACCATTGTAAAAAAAAGATAATGATGGATTGAATTAATGTTTGGTAAGCAAAAAAAAAAGAACCATTAAAATCAGCGAAGATGGAATTTTAAGAGGCTGCACCAGAGAAAAATGGTTAAATATTATCACGCTGAGATGAAAATAAAATAAACTTCTTAAAAAAGTTTATTCCTCTGTAGCAATATATATAGTAAATACCTTTGGAAACAAAATAAAAATAATGAAATTGTGTCTTGAAGGATTTTCAAGTAAACACCATCGCGACATGACTGAAAAATTGTTGAAAGCGACGCTAAACACCATACAACAACTGATTTATATTAACAAAATCAAGGACTGGTACCTGTTTTGACTACTAAGACTGGCCATGGAGCTGGCTGGAGCAAGTCTTGTATGAACGACCTGCCGTGGACGTACACTATCTGCAATAGACAAATAATCAACTCTGCACCAACTTGACTTAAAACACATCTCTGATAATGATAAAAAACTATTAATTCAAAATACAGAAACATGTTTAATTTTTAGAAGCGCATGCTTTAATGGTAGAGGATCAAACCTTGGATCAGAGGGTCATGAGTTTCATCGCAAGCCATGGCCTTGAAGTGTCCTTGAACAAGACCTTTTATCAGCAAAATGCAAAGAATGGTTCCACCAAGGTAGACTTTGAATGTGGTTTGTCCAAGTATTTCAGAGTCAATGTAAAATAACTAAGTTTAAACTACAGGTATATGAATGTACTTACCAGCTGTAACATCATGCTATTTTACCAAGGCATTCGTGGACTTACCTGCGATGCTTGGATTTCCAGAATAACAGATGTATAAGCAGTGAATAAATCTGCTGACTTAAGTTTAAACAGTATTTTATTAAAAAACGTACACCATCTTAATACATATAACATTAATCACAATAACAACTACATATTGAAAGGGATGCAGAAGTAAGTCTATGATTTTTTTAGAATCTGTTTCCTGTTGTTACTTCTAAGTGAATAATGACTCGACATTTGTCGATAACATATATTTTGACTTAAGGTTCATCAAGTAGACTATGTAATTCGTTGTTTTCATCATGATATAAGTTTGTGAATAGCTATTTCAAATATATAATACTTGTTTTAGAGATCGAAATTAATAGAAAAAATGTGACAGAGACTTTACCCAGTCAACCAAAATAACATGATAAGAACACTTTTCTTATGACGAGGCATTAAAAAGGTTGACAAGATTAAAAAATCAACATGAACCTACTGTGAGACTGAATCTCCGTGTTCCAATTACTCTGTACGATATTGCGTACATCAGCATTGTCAGTCGTACATGCGGACACGACTGTTAATGACAGTAACCTCTCCGCCTCCATCACATAGTCCTCTATCTCCTCCTGGTTACCACGGCGGTCTGGCTGTAAGAGAGAATACAGAAATATAAATATGGAAATTTGAATAAACTTTACTGTTACAGTGATTTCAGATTTTATAAGTCAAGTGTCTTAAATGTTCAATGGCAAACATTAATACAGTCATGAAGCTTATATTAATCTATTTCATCTCGACTGCAGAGTAAGTTTACAGCATATATGATTCATCCTAAAATCCATTTCATAGGTAGACCCAGTTGTTATGAGAGGCCATCTTCTCAAACTCGCAACCTTTGACTTGAACAGAAAGCATGTTATCCACTGCACTACCACCCAGCTATCAAAATTCACTTACTCCTTGCAGAGCCAGAGGAACATCTACATACAATAATACAGGTGTGATATAACATTCTCACATGCGGTTTAAACATGCACAAATAATGTTTTCAATGGCAGGTAAAAATATTACATTGTATATATTCATGGCAGTTGAATTTTTAAGTAAGTGTAAATAGTCAATTACACTAGTATACAATTTATATTCAATAGAGGTATTAAAATACTTTAAAACAGTATGTTTCAGTCTTATTAAAACAATACCTTTTAACCCTTTACTTCATAATTATGGACATCTTTGAACACCTCTCATATAGAAGTTTTTTGAAACCAGTAATGAGCAATCAGAACAGGTTCTGCACTGTTTTCTTCTCGATCAGAATAAATAGGTAAAATGTATCTATTCATGGAAATTGACTGTGTGGCTTTTGAGTTTGGAAGAGTCCAGTTAGAATGCATATGGAGTAAAGAGTTAATAGCATAAAAAAATCTATTAATGAGAGATTTCATTGTAAATGACTAATCAAAATGAAGTATATTTAAACATATTTTTTTTCAATTCCAGAAAAAATATTCCACTTTTTTCTTTATGTGCTATGCTATCTTCTTAATATATTAAAATGAGTATATATAGGGGGGTCTTCTGTGGCTGAGTGGTCTAAGATGGCGTCTCAAGATCACTTACCTCTCACCATTTTATTTTCAAGTCATACTCGTTCCAAAAACTTTATGTGAGAAAGTTTGCCAGTTACTTGCAGAAGAACGGTGGTTCTACTCAGGTTCAATCTGAGGTCTTCCTTTACCAATAAAACTAGATATGCCATATATAACCTGAAATGTGTTGAAAGGGGCATTAAACTCCATTCAAAAAGATAAATTATGTATAACAACGCACTATCTAATTTAAGACTGTCTGCCATATGACAGTATCTGAAATATCAATATAATATAAGTTTTATATATAATTTCATGCAATAACCTTCCAAAGGTTACTATGATATAATTGATATATTGAAGAGTGAGTCAATTATTTTTTTGATTTTCAACCTCTTGACCTTTATCAAAACACTAAAAAACTATCACAACTATATTACATCCATGATGATCCCATCAGATATTGAACCAGCGTAAACTGGTCAACATTACAACAAGCTTAAACCATCTCCAAAAGTAACTATTTACTTTCTCACTTCAATCAGCGGTTATCGAAGAATGATAATGAGACACAATGTTGTATATCAAACATCACGAAGATTTTGGCAGAGCGGGGATTTGAACTCCAACCCCTGGACTGATAGTCAGACACGCTAACGACTGAGCTCATCGGGCCCGGCAAGTGATTCATATGGACACTCAAGTTGATGTTCTGTAAACCAGCAAGTTATTTGTCAATCTGTTTCTACATGTTATCAACTTTTTTTTCGTTGTTAATTTTTTTATTTGGTTTAAAATGCAATGGATTTTGGTTATTAAAAAAACCCATGAATTTTTGTGTAGGTGGCTTGGAACTCGAGGCCAAATCGCAGGTCATGTTGTTGACCTAAAGAGGGCCTTACCAACAAGATATCCATGGACATGCCTCTGATTAAGAAATGTTCAACAGGATATAAATCAGTCAATTAGCATTCTTTAATTTCACTTCACTTCGGAAAAACATAACTTAAAAAATTCAACACACAATAAGCCCACATTCACAATCAGTTACATAGTTTGGTAAAAAAAGTAGTATTTCTCAATTGGTTAAAAAAATGATATAATTTTTATCTATTGAAAAATAAAAATCAGCACTTAGCTAATATGTATTGCTTTTTTGTAAATACCTGAACTTTGCCTATAGTATTCATGACATAGCTGTCAAGTAGATCGTATACAAGGTTGTCACCACCCTCATCTGTGTGGAAGATGTAGAGCCCATCACCCATGGGTGCAATACGCCCAGCCTCTATAGACAACTGACCTCTCTCTGAACTCTCATATGAACGGATGCTCTTCAGTGGCCACTGTCCGAGTACAGCCCTGTTGGACTTTAAAAAATAAAAGGATACTATAAAATAAAAACAGTTTGTCATGTACAGTATGTAAATAAACTCACGAACATGCATTTGAAGTATTCCTCCACCTCCACAAGATACCATATATAACCAACATGTTGAAAATGGTGTGGACCTCTATTCAAATACACAAATGAGAATTAACAGAGGACCTTACACGAGTGCTTGTTTCTCATTGAATTTATTAAACGCGTTAGCAAAACTATATTATGCATGGCTCTGTTGAGCATCATATCATATTTAGCAAAGAGTTTAATAAATTCATTAATAACTGAGCACGAATATAAGAGTCTTTTTTATCACATAACTCATGGAAATACAATTTATATTTCACGTCACCTTTTTAGCAAATGGGATAAAAATTGAGCATATTAGTTTGTCAGTCATTTGCCTCAGAATAATGACATTTTACCATAACAAATCACCGTCATTTGGATCTTTGGACAAGGTGGAAAGTTGCTCAGAAGCGTAAGTACAAGGACTGAGCTATACAGAAAACACTGAGGGGTAAATCGGCAGTGATATTACTCTAGGTTAATGTAAGAAACTATGTGTTTATTACACTCCTGACCAATAATGATGTAATAAAACCTGTTATTAATCTTAACAAATAATCGTGAGAAACCATCCATAATATTCAATTAGTACTTTTTAACTATAAACAATACGAATGAACAAAGTAAGTAATGGGTGAATTTTACCTGTAGAGCCAATGTGACACCAAATGGAGATATATGGAGAATACAGTTGGTTCCCTTGGCTCCAATACGTCTGTGTGCTTCTGACATTTCTGGGTGGACCGGGTAAAAGTCCTCTGACAGAAACATCAATATACATGTAATATTTATGGGCCGCATCTACTCAGCATCTTTTCTACGGGTCATATTTACAGAAACTGCGCTAAAACGCACAAATTGGTGAATCATCGAAAACATATTGTATGTTAATTCCCATCACATAATCAGAAAAACTTATTTTCCAAATTTTAAAGTTTTCAAAATTAATAATAATTGCATTCAAACAAAGACTGTCTACAATATCCAGGTAGACATGCTCACAATTGCACAATATTGTGACGTTTCAAATGAGTGTTTTCATTTTGATTTCAAATTGATCTGCCATAGTGGATACAAAGTGCAGAATTTGTTTTATCTTATCAAAGATTCAGAATGACGAAGTGAAAGTCATCAAGCAGTATTTAAGTGCTGTCTATTTTTAGAATGGGGATTTCGTTTAAAGTTTACAACTCCGATTAATATATCTTTTTAGTTACACTTTGGTGAATTTGATATACCAAGCCATTCAGACTATTTATTTATGATAATGAGATGCTTTGAATTCATTTTAAAAATAATTAATTTTAAGACATCTATGGGTGTTTTTTCCTGATATAAACCTGAAGTGTTACTTGCAGGGTGATCTTGATCTGCACTGTTTAATATCAGATATCACTGACATGTAAAAGTTGGGCTCGGCTGGCTTTGTTGGTAGCCCGTTTGATTATCAATCCAGGGATCGTGAGTTCGAATCACTCCCAGTCACAGCTCATGATTAGTGATATACAACATTGCATCTCATTGTCATTCATCTCTCATCACTGACTAGTTATTTGCAGAGATGACTATACTTGAGTACCCCAGGTTAAAGTTCCTTGATTAGTGATATATATAACATTGCATCTCATTGTCATTCATCTCTCATCACTGATTTAAGTGTGAAAGTAATCAGTAACTTGCAGAGATTAGTGAGTTTAAGTACTGGTTGGCCTTCCTCCATCCCAGGAAAAAGTTGCATAAGAATAACGACACTAAATACTCAAACAAAGTGACATGTAAAACAGTGCAACACCTTGACGGGGTCATCATTAAAAAATAAATTGTTAGCCATGCTCCTACCTACTCACTCAATTTTGCTGCTACCCAAACTTTTTTATTGACTTTCAAAGCGTTTAATTTTTTTTCATATGATTTATGTCCATTTTCCTTTAAACTGACTATGCAAAATCAAAATTTGGCAAAAAAAAGTTGGCTACCTACCTACCAACTTGAAAAATACTTGGTCGGAGCACAGCAAACAAATATTATTTTAAGGTTGGCCCGGCATATGAAAAACTTTTTAAACAACAATATCATTTTTTTCTAGGGATGGCCTGATTCTCCCTGACATACCTTGAATCTGATCTTTCAGTCGTGATTGAATCTGAAGAAAGAACACAAACATGTCCATGTTCCTCTGTTCATCAGCTGACAGGCACAGCGTAATGTCTGGTGTCGTGACCTGGAACACGTAGGCACGGTTCTTCATGTTCAAGATTTTCTCCACTCTGTAACTCGGCCATAAGTCTATCTTACCTAGAGCAGTGAGACATCATTGTTTAATTTATGAGTAAGTTATTGTGAACATAATGTAGACATAAAAGAAAAACACTAATTAAGGATGCATGAAATTTTACTTATGTATGTCTGGTTAAGATCCGTTTACATTCCAATCAAAGAATGGATAACATTTTAATGATGAAGCTTAAATTTTCTTGTAAAATTAGTGATCATAAATTTGTAATAGCAAATTTATCAAACATACAGAAGAACAGTACCAGAATGTGGTCTTCCTATACTTTACTGGAAATGCAAGACTTCTAAAGTAGAATAAAGTTGAATTTAAATATTGCTCCACCAAGAGTGCAGCTGGGTACGTTAATGTGGCTCCAGAGTCTGGTATTAGTATTTCAATTGTGTTCCCCTATAGATGCCAAGCCCAGTGTGATATATTGCAATACTGCATGTTTCTAAGGAGCATGTTGAATATTAATCAGGCTAGTTCAACCCTGGTGCCGAACTTGATAAACTCAGACATAAGCGCGTCTGACTGCCAATCCAAGGGTCTTGAGTTTGAATCCCTGCTCGGATGCAATCTCCGTGATGTTTGATATACGACATTGCGTCTCATTATCATACATCTCTCACTGCTGATTCAAGTGGGAAAGTTATCAGTTACTTGCGGAGATGGGGTGTGCTCGAGTACTGGTTAACCTTCCAGTACCCAGTAACAGTGGTTAGGTTAACTGATCATCTGTTAGCCCTCGATCGCATAAAATGTCGCTTAATAATCAATTAATCAATCAACCCTGGTATTTTATTTTAACTTATTTATTTTACTTCAATTGTGAAACAAGTTCTTACAACTAAGACAAATCATGCTCAAAGTCTTCTTGGGTAGAACCAATACTAACCATATGCGGAAAAAGTATCTTGTTCAACAACACCACACATAGCCATGGCAAAGGATCAAACCCATGACCCTCTGATCATGAGTTTCATACTCTACCACTGGACCACGAGCTCCACAAAGCTTTCAAACATGTGTGTTTTGTCAAACAGTATAATACATAATAAAAAAAATTTGATGGTCTTACCTTTTGGAACAGTAGTTTTAGTTTTTGGTTTCTTGTGGAAGAATTCTAGCACTGGCTTGTTTCCCACGCGCTTGATAACAAAATATTTTTGCTTCCAAGGATTGCTTCTACCCCACAAAATGGATTTACTTCTGCCAGTAAATTTATACAAATAATCCTGCAATTTAGAAACAAAGTTTCCACATAATTATAGTACTGGCAATGGTAGATAATGCTGCAATATAGAACTGGCAATGGTGGATATTGCTGCAATATATAATCAATTGCTAAATCTTTGTCCAGACAATAAACAGACCATGAACAAAGTATAAATCAGACCAGCAGCCTGACAACTGATAAATATCGAAACAATCAACAGAGTATGTGATGTTTTGGTGACTACCGATAAGGACGATGGTGGTTTAGTCAACCTTCAGGTTAGTCTTCTTTAATTTTATGTTGAAAACAAGTATAGTGTTATGTGGCATGACAATTAACCAGATGTGTTTGATAATCCAATATACAACAAGAAAACTGACAATTGTAGATAGGTGAGAACCAGTTAAATAACAAGTAATAAAATATTCAATATTATTTTTATAAAAAATTAAAACAATTTTAGGCAAAACGATAAAAACGATATCATTAACATTGCCATTTAAATAAATTGGCCTTTAAATAAAGTTAGCAATCACACATGCAAACTGCTACTTGATAAATAAATGATTGTTGTGATTTTAACGTCAACATGTGCAAACACAAACTGTTAATTAATTAATATATAACTGTTTGGATTAACACATGTGACAACTATAATAATGTAGACGAAAGTACCTATCATCCACTATATAAAATAAGGTAGACAAAACCATTTATGGCTCACTTATAAATTAAAGTTAGACGAACCTAATTCATTGACATCATAAACTTGATTGATGAAAATAATTAAAATTGGCAGTTTTAATAAAATATTTCTTCATTTATAGAAAACTTGTAGCAGCAAAAACAGAGTTAAAGAAACAAGAAAAAATAGTTAGTTACAAAATCATTGCATAGAGAATCATCTTTAAAACATCCTAGGAATGTTGTAACTCATGATCAAACTTCAAAGTTCTGCTCGTCTCGCAATACTCTACTTCCGGGACATATTTAAAGTGGATAGTAACCTCATAATAAATGGCACTAGCAGACAATCATGTCCGGTAAAAATAGAAAATATATCAATTCTTTATTGGAGGTAAATAAAACAAATATAAGTTGATATTTCATGAAGTACAGAACAAAAAATACAGCACACCTCGTATATCACTTCTCCAATGGAAGCCATCTTCAATTTATAAACAGTCAAGTTCGATATTCAATTATTTACTCGGGTATCCTTTGCTGTATATCTTCATCAGCGGTAACACTGATCAATACTACCAAATGAGACGTCTTGCATGGTATGGGTTCTTCGCACATCATAATCGATGCAAAATTAGAGAGTTTGAACTTAGAGACGAGGTTTTTTTTTGTTGTATTTTCCATAATTATGCTTTCAGCAATGATGAATTGATTATAGGCAACTTTCGAGAGAGGTTTGCCGGTGGGCATTTGAATCACTGATTAACATTTCAATAAGTAAACCTGTGCATAGTACCGACTGCTCTGAGAAAGCTGTCTAACGACCAGACTACCTTTATTGGGAAGAAGAAGTAGAAGAAGTATAAGATGATGATGAAGTAGTAGTAGTAGAAGAAGAAGAAGAAGAAAAAGAAGGAGGAAAAAATATGAATTCTAAGGTTATTTCGTTCAATTGCTATTTTGAAATCCTGTCCATGACCAGATACATGTAATTCACTGCTAAGATGTGGGATTACAGCTACAAAGGGATAAGGCACACTGGTAGTCGCTGTTATTGAAGTTTTGTATACATTTACACGGCCACACAGGGCTGAAATTATCCATCCCCATCGATCCAAGCCGAAATGACCCGCGTTCACACACAACTTATAAACCCTACAGTGACTAATACAGCGCACATCCTCCCTGTGTTCCCATGGTCCCGGAACGTTTATCAAACATTTTCTGATATGGCAAATTGCCACTGGAGCATAGACATCTCGACCCGTTTAATAAGACAATATTGATGATTGCACACTACAAATAGACACATTTTTTAGATTCTCATATGCTCAGGGACAGAACTAACTGGGGCTAGTGTCAATATATATAGTATATCTATATCCCTATATATAGTATAATGATATATGGGCTATAGATATAAAATGTATATTAACATTAGTCCCTATAATCTTATGTTTATAGGTGATACAAAGATCGACAAGCTAGATGAAAATAAATGTCAGCCTATTAGAAGCTGAACGTCTCACGCCACTATTACATTTCACATAGGGCTCCATTGTAACATTTATATTTATGTCCAAAACACAGTGAAAAAAATCCGCAGCATGTGTCTGGGCTCATCTTCCTCACGGGTTCAAGACCTGCAAGTGTAAAGGAAAAAAGCCTCATTGACCTTTTTTTAAATCAATGGTTTTGTGACACCTGTCAATTTCAAGAGTTATAATATGTCAACTATTCGCCCAAGATGCGGTTCGTTCCAACAATTCTAAAATGATATAGAATTGTCCATAAAGCTGGTATCAGCACCAAATTTTCAAAATTTTCTAAAATACTGATCATTTAACACATTGTAGGGAAAAAGAGATCACTGCAACATAAAGCCCTGAAAAAAGGGGAAAGAAGAGAACATTTTTATGTATACCTCCTTCATCCGGAGTACTCAAGGGAGATAATAGTGGCGTGAGTCCTGAAGTGATGTAATGATAGGAAGGCCACAACCTTTCTACGTTGTTTTTAAAAAAAGAAGTGTTCTTTTTTATTTAATTTTTATTAGTTTGTTTCTGTTTTAATTTCTTTTAGGCCATATGTGAAGATAAACAGCACTATCTCAGGTTTACCACGCACATACTATGTTTGACCCCATTTATTTTGGTACTATTAAGTCTTTAATGCTAATTTCTTAAATTGGGATAAAATGGGTGTTTTAATAATGTAACGATTGACTTTCTGTAATATACCATGCCAATGAATTATATAGAGAAGAAAAAGCAACTGATTGAGCTTTTGTGAACGCTTGCGTATTCGCCTAAAATCTCGCAATATCTCGTTTTCAATTATCTTAACTTCCATTCATCTCTGGAACAAAAATCAAAATTCTTACATTGCAGACTGAAATTGTCATCAAACAAATACCATTCCCATAAGTTTGTGTTAAAAATTGTTAAAGTACTTGTGATTACAAAATGTGTATATTACAGCTGAAATAACGACAAATTACGACATTTTTCCCTGCAAACCTCAATATTCTTAATTCAAGATCATTTTACGTGATCGAAACATGCTTGAACATCTAAGTTTACATACAACTTACAGTTGATGTACACGAAATCAGTTGCCTGTGAATTATGAATTATTAATTTGCAAATTAGGAATCCTTCGTTTGCTATTTCATCAACATGCAAGTTTCCTATCCTTCTATAGAAGTCTTTGGTCGTGCTAAACGCTGAATTACAATTAGTGAATCATACGATATGTGATATGATGCGCTAATGCTAGTGTCGGCCAATAGCTACCAGTGGCGTAGCCGACCCTAAAATGATGTGCAAGCCCGTTATGTTCTAGCGGAAGTGGGGGGGGGGTCGGGGGATTTTTTTTATTTTTAGAATGCATTTCCTGCGTTCTTGGGGAATAACCTGGAGATATAATGATGCATTCGCGTGAAAAATAAAAGCTAGTATCATCATATTTAACATGTTTAATCAATCATTTTCTACAGAATTTCATTCAACACTTATGTGACGAAAACTAAACTAGATAGATACTGCGTAACGACGTTATCGCGCAGGCATCGTTAACTATTTAAACTCAATTCTCCTTATTTTGGAGCCTGCAAATCTATCCACAATGGAGTCGATATCGATGTCGTGTCCCTGTATATTTGTAACTTGGCAAGACTGGACATTCGGTCAGTAAGCATGGTTGACCGCAAGTATGTCTTTAATCTCTTCATGAAGCTAAAGCTTCTCTCAACTGTTGCCGTTGACGGTTGCTTGGTAAGTAAGACAGTCAGTACGCACGCTATAGCTGGATACAAGACTTTATTGGTTCTCTCAAGAGTGGCAGCAATAGTATCTGTTTTTTCTTCAATCATGTTCCGTCTGAAACACATGGACATAATAAATTGATAGGCAAATATTCTTAAACTGTAAATGAACCGCATATAGCCTTTATGATCAGCCTCTACAATCCGTATACAGGCTAATTTTATTCAATAGTTTCTGCTAGATGGAGATGTGAGTAAATAAATATTAAGATCTAAGAAACAGTGGATCCAACACTGTAGGCCAAAAATAGCCAGCACCGACTCGGTTTACACTATTCTCATATGACATTATTTTCTTCTCAAGATGCGGTTCCGTTTCGCGTAAGTTGTATTGATGGTTGTATTTATACATAATTATGAAATAACTGGATCATACAGTACGTGTGATACAGCATAATGCAAAAATCGAATCTGATTTATTTGTACATTGTATTATTACAAGCTTGTGTTATACGAAGTATTAAAACATGAGGCGCGTGACAAGAATAAAACAAACTTTAAACCCTGCAGAAAGCGACCCTGACCAATGTGCAAATTAAAACGCAACACATCCTGGGCTAAAAGTACTGCGCTCTGATGATAGTACAGGAGGTACAGAGATCTATGCCAGTACTCGCTGGTGTTCTCAGACCATCGGATCTGCCCGTTGATTCTGGAACTGTTGAATGACAACCTTGGATTCCCGTACAGCTTCCAGTATGTCGCAGTCTTTCGCCTGTAATAAGTATGACAGGCTAACGGTGTTTTGAAGAATATGCTCTGCAACTACCAGAGACATAATGATGTCAAACTTCATTACAGCAGTTAGTCGCATGCCCGCTTTGTCATCTCCAGATTCATGTAATTGCTCAAGACAATGGGCGACAGTGGAATATGCAGACTTGATTGTGGACAGTGCGTCTGCACGGCTTGCCCACCTGGTTTGATACTGGGTCCTAAGTTTTGTACGACCATCTAGATTTTCCTGTGCTGTTTGGTCTCTTGCGCGTTCTTCATTAAATGCTTGCAGTCTCTTGACAGAATAGTCAAATAAAAATGCGACATCCTGTACTGTCCCCATCATTGTTCGCACGGATGGAATTTAACTGGCATGTACGATTGTGAGATTCAGACAATGGGCCTTGCAATGGACATATACAGCTTCCGGATTTATCTCACGTAAACGGGTCTGGACGCCTCTTATTTTGCCGCTCATATTTGCCGCTCCATCGTAACCTTGGACCCGCACTTTCTGGATGTCTATCCCATGTAAACGTAAATGTTCAAGGAGTGATTCCGCTAGATCAGCACCTTTGGTAGGTCTGGCTTCAACAAAGTCAATAAACTCCTCTCGTACACAGCATCTTTGATCCACAAACCGTAGGCATACGGATATTTGTTCCTTCGTTGCCCTGTCGGAACATTCATCAGCCATCAACGCTAAGCAACTGGTCTCATTGCATTCAATAAAAATCTTTTCCGTCAACTCCGTTCCTAACAACAAGAGCAGCTCAATTTGGACATCCGGCGATGTGTTTTTTTGCTCTTAGGTTGGCTCCATCACCCAAGTGATCCCGAAGTTTCGCATCTTCCTTAGCTTTAAAATTCAGCAATGCCATGAAGTTACTCCGCTCTTCAGTACGGCCGCGAATGGGAATGTTCTGTCTCCCACATAGTATTAAAGTTTCAATTATCTGTGTAAATACATGCCTATTATTTTCTACAGCCATCTTCCGGCTGTCAGAAACTAAACTAGATATTGATACTTTCTTTCCATATTCAGGGGCGGATCCAGGATTTCAGTTAAGAGGGGTTGCGCAGGGGCGGATCCAGGAATTGATGTAAGGGGTGTTGGTGGGGGGGGGGGGGGGGAGCAAATATACTTAAATGAATGTATATACATTTATAAATTAATTCTTTGAAATAAATTAAACCTAATAATAACACGTATACCTTGAGGTTTTTTATAAACATTTTTTATTTATAAAAAAAAAATGGCGCTAGGAAGGCTCGAACGTTAGACCTCTAGATTGACAGGCGCACGCCTTACCTATTACGCTACAGCATCACTTAGAATTAGACTTTGACACAATCATAGCACATCACTATCTTGTTAGGAGCAGGCCGGTAGCATATTGTTTTTCTGGGCGCGCACCCTAGAACTTTTCCGCCATAAGAGCGTATGTTTGGTGGCTAGATTGCTGGCGTGTATGTCGTTTGACATATCCTGGAAGATTGGACCAATCAGTAACCGGGTCGGATATGAAGGTCTTTTCTTTGCTATCTTTCATCCCGAAGATTACGAATGGGACACAAAACAGGGCGTCTTTTGACGTGGAATAACGCAACCATGTGTAGTCTTCCAACCATTTAACAGACAGTTTCCTCATTTTCCCATGTATATTTCCGAAAATAAAGAATATACTTTGTAAATTCATTAAACTATTTTGTTAAGATACATAATCAATTTTGTAGGTCTTAATAAAAAATAAAAAAAATAATGTTGCAGTCGATTGATTGATTGAATATTTAGCGTCATTTTTATGCCATCGAGGGCTAATAGACGATCAGTTAACCTAACCCCTGTTTCCTGGGATTAACCAGTTCTAGAGCACACCCCATCTGCGCAAGTAACTGATAATTTTCTCACTTGAATCAGTGGTGAGAGACGAATGATAATGAGACACAATGTCGTATACCAATCATCACGGAGACTGTTGCCGGGCAGGGGATTCGAACTCACGACCTTTTGATTGATAGTCAGACGCGTAACCGACTGAGCTTATCGGGCCCGGCGTTGCAGTCGAAATCACGGCCAAACGAAATGTAAAACTAAAAGTCCAGTTACCTTTCTGGGATGGGAAAGAGATGGACATCTTCCCAAGATAAGTTTAACACTCCAACCTCTTCAGAATCGGTCAGTTCTTGTTGATTATACGCCTTTGACAGCAAATCCGGGTATGGAGGACATCAGCGAGTAATAGTGGCCGATACAGTGTTTGAGGGTTGTGTTGGACATGGTGCATGCTCAAAAAAATAGCTTAATATATTTCTCGCCATTTTTTTAAAAATGGAGCCTCTCAACTTTAACAAACGCGTTCGCGCCTAATTCGATTCGAACACGATAATTCGAACTAATGCGATTTAAAAGATTTTATGTATATCTACAGTATTGTCCTAACATTCAAACTATGTCTAACGATTTGGAGAGTGGAGCCTTGTCCATTACGATATATGATATTCCTCACGTAAAAAAAGAAAAATAACGTGCAAGCCCGGGCGTTGTGGCGTAAAGGCAGCTACGCCACTGGCTACACATAGCTAATATAGTGTCTATATTTTTCATGTCATCGACTATAAATATGTTTTTCCATCTTGTATTCAAAGTAAGTATATTGAGAGGTGCTGTAAAATGCATACTAGTATTTGACTCAGAACACGTGGAACTTTGTTTTGTCACTGCCAATATTTATCTAATTTCTGTTAGAGTAGTTTTTAGGCAATTGGTTACGACAAGGAATTAGACATTTTATAGGTCCTTGGTCCAGAGATTTAGAATCTCCCCAGAGTTTCGGGAAGTTACTTTGAACGGCGTTGGAGTCGTTCTCTGGAAACGGCAAATTATTTCAAGTTGACTTTTTGTTTCCATGGTAATAGAAAAATATTGAAAAGGAAAACTCCAAAAACTACCAGCCAACTAGGTATTGGAGTTGTGCTCCGGAAAGGGGAGATTTTGTAATTTTTGCTTATTGTTTCCATGGTTACAGAAAAAAATGAAAATGAAAACTTCCTCATGGCGAAAGACACTGACCACTAGGTGGGCATTTGTTGTGTATCTAGCCTATACTTTTCTCTATGTTTGTGGAAGACTTGGAGCTGTATTTACAAAACAGCGTTGATTCAGGATTAAATATTGATGATATTGTTTTGATTATGTTACTTTTTGCGGACGACATGGCTATTTTAGGAAAATCTCCTTCTGAATTACAGGATAATCTAAACCGTTTGCATACTTATTGTAATAATTGGGGCTTAAAAGTAAATACATTAAAAACAAAAAATAATGGTATTTAGAAAACGTGGTGGGTTGTTACCCAATGAATCTTGGAATTATAACGGAGACATTATTGAAGTTGTTGATGATTTTAATTATCTTGGAACAATATTTAATTATACTGGTAATTTTAATTTAAATCAGGAACATTTGGTTGGCAAATCTTTGAAAGCTTTTAATACCCTCTTATTTAATTGTAAAAAATTCCATTTAAAGCCAAAACTACTATGCCAGTTGTTTGATGCATTCGTTGGTTCTATCTTAAGTTATGCGAGTGAAATTTGGGGATATACCAAGTCGAAAGTAATCGAAAGAATACACTTAAAGTTCTGTAAACGTTTACTGAATGTTAGATTAAATACTTGTACAGTGGGTGTGTATGGAGAGCTTGGGAAATATCCATTATATATATCGCGATATGTAAGAATCATAAGCTATTGGTGTAAAGTTATTTATACGGAAAATATATTGATAAAAAAACTATATGAACAGCGGCTATATGACTGTAATAGAGGTTGTAAGAACTGGGTATCAAATATTAAAACCATGTTAAATGATTATGGATTCACCTATATGTTTGAGAATAATCGTTTTGTTAATCCCAAAGTATTTCCAAATATTTTTAAACAAAAGGTTATCGACAATTTCATTCAACAATGGTTTGGATCAGTAGAAAAAAGTCCAGTGCTCGAATTTTATAAACTTGTCAAACATCAACTTAAGTACGAGAATTATCTCGATATATTGCCCTGTAATCTTAGATTATTTTACATTAGATTAAGACTATCTGTTAATCCTCTTAGAATACAATCTGGACGATATGACAGAAATAGAATTCCAAAAAATGAAAGATATTGTTTATGTTGCAATTCAAGGGATATAGAAGATGAGTTTCATTTCTTATGTATATGTCCCTGTTTTAATAATTTACGAAAACAGTATTTGAAAAAGTATTACTATCAAAGACCTTCTGTGTTCAAATTTTTAGAGTTACTTAATTCACATAATAAAACCATATTATATAATATTTCAAGATATATAAAAGAGGCATTAGAAATTAGAAAAACAGTGCTAACTGTTTAAGCATAGTGTTCATCCTCATTTCATTTATTAACATTCATTAAATATTTTGTTATATACTCTAATGAATTGAATCATTGCTGTTAAGTGACTACATGTTTATATTGATTGTATATTGTATATATTATGATGATGTACTTTGTACAAATCCTAATAAAATATATGTTCTGTTCTGTTCTGTTCTGTTCTGTTCTGTTCATAAAGTTACCTGCAATGCTGTTTAAATAACGGTGCTGATTAAACACCTCCGCGAGCTGTTTGCTTGTTTAATCGCGTGACTTAATGGGAAGTGGCGAAACAACGCCGAGTAGACCGTTACCGGTTACACCGTTTACTTTTCGTTCTTTAGCTCACCGTTTACGTTTATAAACAAATTAAACGTGTTTTTCAATCAAACGTTTAACCGAAATGAACGCAACCCTGGTGTGCTTCGGAAACATTTTCAGACGCTCGCATATTTTATACAATGTAGTTATACTCGAGTAGAGCACTCGGAAAGGTATAGACTGGTGTACCCTTTATTTCTTCAAATGATATCTTCTTGAATTGTAGCAGTCTGATTCTCTACTGACGTCAATAAACACTTTTCAGTGAAAACAACAGGTCAATATGGATTTAATTTCTAAAGGCGACTTAAAAATGTGATTTTCTATTTATCAAAAAGGATTTAAAACAATGTACTTGCTGCCTTTATTAGCAGGAGTTCTCCTAGCTGTCCAAGGACCACACAACACAGTTCTTGGAATAGAAAATGGTGAGTTTTTGCTAGCAAATATATTTGGATCACTAAAATGGGATTATTGTTGCTTTCTCGATAATTTAGAGACTGATATCGTCATATTCGTGACTTCTGTTTATCTATAAATTATTAAAAAAACACACATTTACATCCGTGTTGTTTTGAAGACACAGTATTGAAACACCACAGAAATAGCATGTTGATTGCAATGGTCAAGTGGTTACCATGCTTGCACCACGACCTCAGTTCGATTCCCGGTGGGTTTCATCCGGAGTTGTCTATATTTTTGAGTAGAGGCAGTCAGGGCTGAGTATTGGATCTATCTTTGAGTAGCTACACCCCAGCCACTGTGTTACCGCCCTGCTCTTTATTGTTAGGAAGCCGACAGTAGTTTATTTCAGAAAATAATAAAATTTATGTACAAGTATGCAGGGCTCATTTAAATGGCAAGTAGGTCTGGTGAAGGGCAAGGAGATATTAAAAACATGCAAATGATTTTAAGCATACCAAGCACTTTTGTTATTTTCCATCCTCATTTCATTTAATTACTTTTTTTATCCAAATTTGACAAACCCCTTTGTGGGGGGGGGGGGGGGGGGGGGGCGAGGCTATCCTATGTTTCGAGCCCTGTTTGCATGGAATCATTTGTCTTACCCTTCCAGTACTCATACACAACGTGATTGATGGATTGATTTAATATTTAGCATAATCTTTATGCCATCTAGGGCTAACAGATGATCAGTTAACATAACCACTGTCTCCTGCGATCCTAATCGGTTAACCAGTACTCGAGAACACCCCATCTCTGCAAGTAACTGATAATTTTCCCACTTTAATCAGCGATGAGAGACAAATGATAATGAAACACAATGTCGTATATCAATCATCACAGAGACTGTTGCCGAAAGGAATTTGTACTCACAAGCCCTGTATTGATAGTCAGACGGGTAACCGACTGAGCTAATTTGGCCCTGGCCTGGCCATACACAATGTTACATGAAATTATTATCCAATCAGTTAATGGATTGATATGAATACTTTATTGATTTAGGGACCACCATTGTGACCAGGTGAATAGAATCCTTTTATATAATGTTTATTATGCAATGATACTCCCAGTTAACACCCTCCAGCATTCTAGTTTCAATGTTGATTGACAGGCCAGTATATGTAAATTCAGACTGTCTCATGAATTCTGGCTCTGTTTACACATCACAAAAATGATATATAGGTTTTACAGCCAAGTCTGTCATCAGCAGTCAGTCAAGCCCAAAGGAAGGAACAAAAAGTGGCTGTTGCTTAGTACCGGAGGTTTATTTGCCATGAAAGCATAGAAATGGGAAATATTAAATGCAGTTGCTTGGTATGTCAAATCCACCAAAACATGTCAAAGTCACTATTTAAATTGGAGTGGTAAATTTTAAGCAAATTCCCACAATTCTAAAAATAAACAGCACTTAGATCCTGCTTGGTGACCATCACATCGTCATTCAGACTCTGTCTTAACTCTTTACTCCATATGCATTTTAACTGGACACTTCCAAACTCAAAAGCCACACATAGACAGAGTTCTGCACATGAAGAAATGCAAGCGCTGGGGTAAGAGCGCGTATACACATTCAACACATTTTTAAGCGCTGTGTGAGGCACTCATTGGAATACATTTCACTAGTACAACTTGTATAACTATTACCGTAATTAGTTAAAGTGATCATATTTAGTATGCTTCATTTTATTCATTAAAATGAAAAAAAGATATGCAAAGAAAAATAATGATTAAAAGGAAAGTAAGCTTTTGCAAAATTTTGTTAAAGAAATCAAGCGCTAGGGGTATACCATTTCTGATAGCCAAGCGCTGGGGTGCCCCTGTGCTTAAATGACCTGTGGAGAAGCCAGATAGTTTATTTCCATGAATAGATACATTTTACCTATTTATTCTGATAGAGCTGAAATGAGCAATCAGAACTGGTTCTACACTATTTTCAAAAGCCATCTATATTAGAGGTGTTCAAAGGTGTCCATATGAAGTTAAGAGTTAAGATGAAAACATTTTTACTACGTGTGAGTCTGTATAACCAATAAAATTGAAATCAAAATTAAATCGCAAGGCCCGATTAGCTCAGTGGGTTACACATATGACTGTCAATCCAGGAGTCATGAGTTCCAATATCCGCCCACAACAGTCTCCGTGATGAGTGATATACGACGTTGTGTTTCATTATCATTCATCTCTCACCGCTGATTCAAGTGGGAAAGTTATCAGTTACTTGTGAAGATGGGGTGTGCTCTAGTACTGGTTAATCCCAGGAAACAGTGGGTAGGTTAACTGATCGTCTGTTAGCTCTCAATGGCATAAAAATGACGCTAAATAATCAATCAATCAATCAAAATTAAATCACGCAACTCCTTTGATATGTCACAAAATATCATTATGTTTAAAGAGAGTATATACAGGATTACATACATGTTATAAAATTGGTTTTATTCGTAGCTTTTTTTTTCCTGATATATATCCCTTTATTAGAGATGACTGGTTACACTGGTTTGACTATATGTCACCAAACTCCAAATCGTGCCTAATTATTGTCGACCTTTTGGTTCTAACCAGTTGGTGTCAACTCAAAATCAAATGATTATATCAACATCTGGAGGCTTTTCTCCAAAACAATAATACTTGGATTTTATAACTGATTGACTAAGATTTCAAAATTTGATATTACATAGAAATGAAAATTTAAATACCTTCTCTTATTAACTAAAATACAGTTGTTTTTAACACCTCAAGGGTTTCTTGTTACACCACGGCTTGTATAATGATTACTATAATGAAACTTGTTTATCCCTTTACTTCATATAGACGCCTTTGGACACCTCTAATATTGAAAGCATTAATTCATCATATATCAACAATGGGTGAATTATGTTTATATTAACTGACAGAGTGGAAAAAGTGCAGGAAGTGTTCAGATTGCTCGTTACGAGCAATCTGAACTCTTCCTGCACTGTTTTCAAAGGCCTTCTGTGATTGGTGCGGGAAAACGCGTATCTATGGAGTAAAGGGTTATACTGCATATTAACAAAATTCTCACCTATTAACAAAGCTCTACAAACACCAGATACATATACTATTTTACAATAAACATAGATAAAAATTTAGGTTTTACTTTTTTAATTAAAATTTATTATTTTTATTTATTTTACTATTTTTATTATTTGATAACAGCAATAAAATTATAACAGTAATTTTATGCCTGTATATATCAAATTTATGATCTTCTTTAACAAAATCAAGTTTGCGATAACAACATATAGCAGATTGAACTGGATCCATTAAAAGTTCAATGAGTTATCTATGACCTGCTATAGTTCAAACATCTTTGTTGACAGATGACAAGGATTTTCAAAAATACATGTATTTATTTTGTGCCACATAATGATGATTCAGTGGGTCAGTTTTGGGTAGTCGGTTATGAAACATTATGAAAATAAGTGTCTGATATATTTTTTGAAAATCCATCTCTTGTCTCTGGTTAAAAAAATGATCAAACAGTAGTTATGAATAAAGATTACATTCCTCTAAAATGAGTAAAATAATTTTGAATTGTATATAATTTGATATTGTACAGTGTTGCTAATAGGACCATCATTAAAAAAATATTTTTTCTGTGCTTCAACCTAGTATCTTTCATGTGAGTAGGTAAGTAGGCAAATTTTTTTTTGCATACTGGTTGTCATTTTAAAGAAAAATGGACTGCAATCATTGATAGAAAAAATTTGAAAGTCAATAAAAAGTTCTGGTAGCTGCAATTTTGAGTGAGTAGGTAGGAGCACGGCAAACAATTTTTTTAAAGGTCGGCCTAGAGGTCCAGTGTTCCAATTGGATATTCAGGCTTCTCCACAAGCCATTTAAGCACAGAGGCACTCCAGCACATGACTGTCAGAAATGAATTCCCCTGGCACTTGAATTCTGTAACAAAATTTTGCAAAAGCTTACTTTCCTCTAAATCATTATTTTTTTTTGCATATCTTTTCTCATTTTAATGCCTAAAATGAAACATACTGAATATAATGACTTTAACTGATTAATATAAGATTTACTAGTGAAATATATTTCAGCGAGTGCCTTACACAGCGCTTGAAAACGTGTTGATGGTGTTTATGCGTTCTTATCCCAGCTTTCGGATTCCCTCCTGTGGAGAACCCTGCTATTTTATTTATGCCACTTTGACTGCATACAGTTTTTAAAACTTCCCTTTGATGCATCAATGTAGAAAATAGTCTAGACAACTAATGTCATTCTCATCCCAGTCACCCCTACCAGCAACTTGCACTGGTTTAAAATTAAAACGGAGAATGGTAAAAATTATCATATTTCTATCAGGGTGACCTGTGAGAAGATGTTTTTTTTAAAAAAAAGATATTAAACCCTTTGCAAACTCATTATATTCTAAAATTTGACAAATAACTGCAGCGGTAGTCTATGGGTAGAGCAGCTGCTTCGCATGTAAATGGTTGTGGATTTCATTTTTATTTCACTTGTCCAGTCAGACAAGTATTTTTAAAAATTGCTTGTCGTAGCCCAAAACAACTTACTTAAATTATGGTATTTTAAGTCCTTTGAATATAATATTAAGAATAACTAAATAAATTGTTTTATTAAAGTTAAAAACAGGGGATGTGCAAAAAAGAGATGCTGTGTTTAATTTTTGAATTTTCGCTTGTCCAGTTGGGCTGGCATAGCAGTCTTACATTTACCTGTCCATACCCAAGATTCAGTTGTCCCGGACAGATGGGCGAGCTTTAATATAAAGCCCTGGGTTTGATCCCAGACTGGGTCATACCGAAGACCTGGAAAAATGTACTAGAAATTTTCTAACTTGGCGCTCAGCATCTAGGTCTGGTCAGCCCGGTGTCATTCATACCATGTGTCTGCGGCATGATACCCCAGTGTGGCAGCACATAGAATTACTTTCTCTTGATTTGAGAGCATGCAGATACCATCCTGATATGACTTAAAAATTGTTGAAAACGATGTTAGTCTGTTAAAAACCCCATACAACAACAACAATGATCCATTTGACCAAGAGTAGCCGTTGGGGGATAGGTTAGTGTGGTAAATCAATGATCAACTGTGGATATATCCTTTGTCAAGCCATACAAGTACAAAGGACTGATCAAGTTGTAACAATATTATGAGTAAAACTGATTGTGTAGCAATCCGTGGAAATTGATTGTCCGGTATTGGGGAAAGGTATTGGATAATCGCTCCACAACATTTATTCATATCATGAAGATGTTACTGTACTGTTGATAATTGTCCAACTTGAACTTTATCATTAGTATTATAACTTAAGGCGAAGTGGTCAACCATTTAAATGAGTGTTTTTTTATGTTTGTTTATAGAAGTTTGAACATAAGGGTATTGTAATGCTAGTCATTAATTTAGTAAAACTTGTTTGTTTTTGTCTCACTGTACTGAGAAGGTTTTACTTTTCTGGCGACTCTTCCATCATCTTCAACAAGTTACTATTCAACGTTTAGTTTTCGCACTGTGGGAGGTCTGCAATCACTGAATTGTTCTTAGAAGCTGTCACCAAATTCTGGTTATAGTTGTTATGTATAATGTGTAGGTCTATTCAAATCAATGCAGTTTTTTTTCCGAGGGACCTCAAACTCTGCAGATGAATAACTTTATTAGTGAACACAATGTTTAAATTTGCTCCTTTTCTCTAAAACTGTTTGGCGTAACATAATTATAGAGTCACAAAATTTGATCCAAAGTTATGTTACGGTAAATTGATGCCACCAAATCCAGTGTAGCATTTTTTGGGTGATTTTATTTTGTTTTTTTCTGGTCAGTTTTATAGTCGTTATTGGATTATATTCGAAATGGCAAGTAGTATATTTTTTTCCCAACTGAGTGGTAAAAACTCCCAAATTGAAAGTTTCAATAATTGTAAATGATTGATAAAATAATTTTATTCCCCAATTCTGAATTGAGTATGACATTGATCATTTAATTAAATGGCCAGAGAAGCAAGTGAATACACATTTCTATGAATTTGAACAAATATATTTAATGTAAAAAAAATTCCCACTGTTAATGAAAATGCCGCTAAAATTCTCAATTCCAAGGGTATGGTCTACCTGGTCATCTTCCCAAAATGATGAATAAACTCACTGTGTTAACCCCTATGGATAAATAACAACAGTAAATTCTTGTGTTTAGCTCTGGAGCTGTGTCTAAAATGAGACATCAAATTTGATCCAAAGCTGTGATATGGGTATTTCTTTTAAAATACAAAGCCTGTGTGGTTCCGGCTAAGAATAGAATCACTGTCAATCTCTGCAGAGGGGTAGAAATCCTCCGAATGGGTGTCTGGTGATGTTCATTTTATCAGTTTTTGTCATGTTCACTATTGTGGCTACATTACCCACCCCTGTGTGGTTCTAGGGGAGCCTTATGAGTGATGGCAAGAATAGGATCATTGTGGCTTATCCACTAAAGTCGTAGGTTCGAATCCCGCTCACTCCAAAAACTTCTACTTAGTCTGACTCAGTCTGAGGTCTTCCTTCACCAGTAAAACTGGATATGCCATATATAACCTGAAATGTGTTGAAAATGGTGTTAAACCCCAATCATAAAAATGTATGTTAAAACATTTACAGTATGTTTTTCTGCTAACACTCTGAGGCTAACAGTTGAGCTAGTAAGTATACTGGTACTAAAGTCTTTAGGTAAATATTTATAAATTAACCCTAAAACTTTTACAATTCACATACAGTGCTGCTTAAAAGCAAGTTCATAATATGTACCTATATATAGATAAATAGTGAGGCATTATGGGATTAATATATTGTTTTCTTTATGTAGTATACTTGGCATAATTAACAAAAGAAATGGATATATCAAAGGAAGCACACATACTGAAATCCTTTCTTATGAACTTGAGTCTGAGATTATAAAACTTTTTTTCCATGATCAGCTCAAGATACATGATGCCCAACTCAAAAACAAAATTAACTCATTGCAACAAAATAAGTGTAAATAGGTCTGTAACATTCTATCTCAAACTTGTATCAATTCTTTTCAACATGAGACAGTGTCCTGTGTTTGCGCTTTACCTTTTTATGCTCCCCCAAAGGGGATAAGCATATAGTTGCCACCTCGGTGCGTCTGTCTGTGCGCTCCAAATTCTTGTTCGGGCTATTTCTCGACTACCTCTGGTTGGAATTTTATGAAACTTGATAGGATGCATCATTACCAATTGCAGATGCTCATATTGTCTTTGTGTTCCGTTTCGGTGATTTTTCATGGAGTTATGGCCGTTTGATTCTGTCTGTCACCAAATTCTTGTTTGCGTAATTTTCTACAACTCCATGTTGGAATTTTATGAAACTTGCTAGGATGCATCATAATGACCTATTTCAAAGTATGTTGTACAATGTATTATATCACAAAATAAAAAAATATATATTGATTTCTCTTTAGAACTCTCACAGTTACTTCCCCCATTCAATATCATTACCATATGGTACAGAATCAAACACTCATTGGTTCCACCAATATTCTCTTGTTTTTTTGTTGAATCTTAGAAATTGTGTTTTGAATACGATTTTGCTCTTTACAACCTGTATGCCACTAGTTTATACTGACGAGGCTTACTTTTTATGTGAATTGTGTATCATAAGATATGGGCAGAGGTATAAACATGTACATTGTATAAATGATGTTCTTTGTATAAATGATGTACATTGTATAAATGCACATTATATGAAGGAAAAAGAGTTCTGACAGCTGGGGTTTTAAGTTATTATCTCCTTTTGTATATATATACAGATGCAGCATCAAGGGCAGATATTTGAGTTAAAGCCAAACTACCGTTGGGGTATTTAGTTTTTATCTCCCTTTGTAAATACAAATGCAGCATCAAGGGCAGATATTTTAGGTAAAGCTAAATTATTACAGGTGGGGTATTCAGTTATTATCTCTCTTTGTATTGACAGATGCAGCATTAGGGCAGACAATGAAGGTAAAGCTAAATTACAGGTTGGGTATTTAAGTTATTATCTCCCTTGGTATTTACAGATGCAGCACCAGGGGAAGGTAGTCGTTTCAATAGTCGGCCATTAGATCTTGTACAGAAAATACTAGAACGGATCAGATATGAAAAACGCAGTAGAGAACGAGTCCCTACTTGGGATGATTCACCAGGTAAGATACATACATACATCATGTACAGAATTATTGAACTTTACAGTAATAATAAAGTTATATAAATTGTTAGTGTTGGAAAAATATGTACACAACATTTTAAAGGGAGTTAATCAGGAATTTTTAAACTTTAAAATTGGCTTAACACATTTTATTCAAATAATTAGCTTGACTATTCATAGAATAGGGGGGCTATTGTACTTGCCCCGGCGTCGGCGTTGGGTTTTCAGGTTAAAGTTTTTTATCAAGTAAGATATCTATGCAACCACTCATTTGATATGAATGAAATTTCACATGTGTGTTCAGCATCATCAATGGAACTCACAGACATAAAAACATAACTCACGATTGCATTTTAGCAGAGTTATGGCCCTTTTTGGACTTATATTTTCAGGTTAAAGTTTAATGGCAAGATATCTATGCAACCACTCATTTCATAGCTGTGATGGAGGATTGAACCCACGACCCTCTGATCATGGGTTCTATGCTCTACCTCTAGACCAAGTGCTTAATTTTGTGCATGGAGTATCTCCATAATAATACTTTCTCAGGTTTGTCCAAGTCATGACCTTGAGGTAAAAAAATAAAAGTAAATTATGATCATCATTCTGTTCTACTGGGAACGGAAGTTTTCATTTACTTGTGGAAGGATGGTGGTTCTACTCAGTCTGTTTCCATTTACTTGTGGAAGGATGGTGGTTCTACTCAGTCTGTTTCCATTTACTTGTGGAAGGATGGTGGTTCTACTCAGTCTGTTTCCATTTACTTGTGGAAGGATGGTTGTTCTAATCAGTCTGTTTCCATTTACTTGTGGAAGGATGGTGGTTCTACTCAGTCTGTTTTCATTTACTTGTGGAAGGATGGTGGTTCTACTCAGTCTGTTTCTATTTACTTGTGGAAGGATGGTGGTTCTAATCAGTCTGTTTTCATTTACTTGTGGAAGGATGGTGGTTCTACTCAGTCTGTTTCCATTTACTTGTGGAAGGATGGTGGTTCTACTCAGTCTGTTTCCGTTTACTTGTGGAAGGATGGTGGTTCTACTCAGTCTGTTTTCATTTACTTGTGGAAGGATGGTTGTTCTACTCAGTCTGTTTCCATTTACTTGTGGAAGGATGGTGGTTCTAATCAGTCTGTTTCCATTTACTTGTGGAAGGATGGTGGTTCTACTCAGTCTGTTTCCATTTACTTGTGGAAGGATGGTGGTTCTACTCAGTCTGTTTTCATTTACTTGTGGAAGGATGGTGGTTCTACTCAGTCTGTTTCCATTTACTTGTGGAAGGATGGTGGTTCTACTCAGTCTGTTTCCATTTACTTGTGGAAGGATGGTGGTTCTACTCAGTCTGTTTCCATTTACTTGTGGAAGGATGGTGGTTCTACTCAGTCTGTTTCCATTTACTTGTGGAAGGATGGTTGTTCTACTCAGTCTGTTTCCATTTAGTTGTGGAAGGATAGTTGTTCTACTCAGTCTGTTTCCATTTACTTGTGGAAGGATGGTGGTTCTACTCAGTCTGTTTCCATTTACTTGTGGAAGGATGGTGGTTCTACTCAGTCTGTTTCCATTTACTTGTGGAAGGATGGTGGTTCTACTCAGTCTGTTTCCATTTACTTGTGGAAGGATGGTGGTTCTACTCAGTCTGTTTCCATTTACTTGTGGAAGGATGGTGGTTCTACTCAGCCTGTTTCCATTTACTTGTGGAAGGATGGTGGTTCTACTCAGTCTGTTTCCATTTACTTGTGGAAGGATGGTGGTTCTAATCAGTCTGTTTCCATTTACTTGTGGAAGGATGGTGGTTCTTCTTAGTCTGTTTCCATTTACATGTGGAAGGATGGTGGTTCTTCTTAGTCTGTTTCCATTTACTTGTGGAACGATGGCGGTTCTCATCAGTCTGTTTCCATTTACTTGTGGAAGGATGGTGGTTCTACTCAGTCTGTTTCCATTTACTTGTGGAAGGATGGTGGTTCTACTCACTTGTGGAAGGATGGTGGTTCTACTCAGTCTGTTTCCATTTTCTTGTGGAAGGATGGTGGTTCTAATCAGTCTGTTTCCATTTACTTGTGGAAGGATGGTGGTTCTTCTTAGTCTGTTTCCATTTACATGTGGAAGGATGGTGGTTCTTCTTAGTCTGTTTCCATTTACTTGTGGAAGGATGGTGGTTCTCATCAGTCTGTTTCCATTTACTTGTGGAAGGATGGTGGTTCTACTCAGTCTGTTTCCATTTACTTGTGGAAGGATGGTGGTTCTACTCACTTGTGGAAGGATGGTGGTTCTAATCAGCCTGTTTCCATTTACTTGTGGAAGGATGGTGGTTCTACTCAGTCTGTTTCCATTTACATGTGGAAGGATGGTGGTTCTAATCAGTCTGTTTTCATTTACTTGTGGAAGGATGGTGGTTCTACTCAGTCTGTTTCCATTTACTTGTGGAAGGATGGTGGTTCTAATCAGTCTGTTTTCATTTACTTGTGGAAGGATGGTGGTTCTACTCAGTCTGTTTTCATTTACTTGTGGAAGGACGGTTGTTCTACTCAGTCTGTTTCCATTTACTTGTGGAAGGATGGTGGTTCTACTCAGTCTGTTTCCATTTACTTGTGGAAGGATGGTGGTTCTACTCAGTCTGTTTCCATTTACTTGTGGAAGGATGGTGGTTCTACTCAGTCTGTTTCCATTTACATGTGGAAGGATGGTGGTTCTACTCACTTGTGGAAGGATGGTGGTTTTTCTAAGTCTGTTTCCATTTACTTGTGGAAGGATGGCGGTTCTCATCAGTCTGTTTCCATTTACTTGTGGAAGGATGGTGGTTCTACTCAGTCTGTTTCCATTTACTTGTAGAAGGATGGTGGTTCTACTCACTTGTGGAAGGATGGTGGTTCTAATCAGCCTGTTTCCATTTACTTGTGGAAGGATGATGGTTCTACTCAGTCTGTTTCCATTTACTTGTGGAAGGATGGTGGTTCTACTCAGTCTGTTTCCATTTACTTGTGGAAGGATGGTGGTTCTACTCAGTCTGTTTCCATTTACTTGTGGAAGGATGGTGGTTCTAATCAGTCTGTTTTCATTTACTTGTGGAAGGATGGTGGTTCTTCTTAGTCTGTTTCCATTTACTTGTGGAAGGATAGTGGTTCTACTCAGTCTGTTTCCACTTACATGTGGAAGGATGGTGGTTCTACTCAGTCTGTTTCCATTTACATGTTGAAGGACGTTGGTTCTACTCAGTCTGTTTCCATTTACTTGTGGAGGGATGGTGGTTCTACTCAGTCTGTTTCCATTTACTTGTGGAAGGATGGTGGTTCTACTCAGTCTGTTTCCATTTACATGTGTAAGGATGGTGGTTCTACTCAATCTGTTTCCATTTACTTGTGGAACGATGGTGGTTCTACCCAGTCTGTTTCCATTTACATGTGGAAGGACGGTGGTTCTACTCAGTCTGTTTCCATTTACTTGTGGAAGGATTGTGGTTCTACTCAGTCTGTTTCCATTTACTTGTGGAAGGATAGTGGTTCTACTCAGTCTGTTTCCATTTACTTGTGGAAGGATGGTGGTTCTACTCAGTCTGTTTCCATTTACATGTGGAAGGATGGTGGTTCTACTCAATCTGTTTCCATTTACTTGTGGAACGATGGTGGTTCTACCCAGTCTGTTTCCATTTACATGTGGAAGGACGGTGGTTCTACTCAGTCTGTTTCCATTTACATGTGGAAGGACGGTGGTTCTACTCAGTCTGTTTTCATTTACTTGTGGAAGGATGGTGGTTCTACTCAATCTGTTTCCATTTACTTGTGGAACGATGGTGGTTCTACCCAGTCTGTTTCCATTTACATGTGGAAGGACGGTGGTTCTACTCAGTCTGTTTCCATTTACATGTGGAAGGACGGTGGTTCTACTCAGTCTGTTTTCATTTACTTGTGGAAGGATTGTGGTTCTACTCAGTCTGTTTCCATTTACATGTTGAAGGACGTTGGTTCTACTCAGTCTGTTTCCATTTACATGTTGAAGGACGTTGGTTCTACTCAGTCTGTTTCCATTTACTTGTGGAGGGATGGTGGTTCTACTCAGTCTGTTTCCATTTACTTGTGGAAGGATGGTGGTTCTACTCAGTCTGTTTCCATTTACTTGTGGAAGGTGGTTCTACTCAGTCTGTTTTCATTTATTTGTGGAAGGATGGTGGTTCTACTGAGTCTGTTTCCATTTACTTGTGGAAGGATGGTGGTTCTACTCAGTCTGTTTCCATTTACTTGTGGAAGGATTGTGGTTCTACTCAGTCTGTTTCCATTTACTTGTGGAAGGATGGTGGTTCTACTCAGTCTGTTTCCATTTACTTGTGGAAGGATGGTGGTTCTACTCAGTCTGTTTCCATTTACATGTGGAAGGATGGTGGTTCTACTCAGTCTGTTTCCATTTACTTGTGGAAGGATGGTGGTTCTACTCAGTCTGTTTCCATTTACTTCTGGAAGGATGGTGGTTCTACTCAGTCTGTTTCCATTTACTTGTGGAAGAATGGTGGTTCTACTCAGTCTGTTTTCATTTACTTGTGGAAGGATGGTGGTTCTACTGAGTCTGTTTTCATTTACTTGTGGAAGGATGGTGGTTCTACTCAGTCTGAGGCCTTCCTTTACCAGTAAAACTGGATATGCCATATATACTGGTAACCTGAAATGTGTTGAAAATGGATTAAAACCAAATCCAAAAAAAAAATTCTACATTGAACATACTATACTAGTATTTTGTATTGTAGTACCTTTGTGCGAATAATTATGTTGTTTTAATTAGATTTCTTGATTGCCCAAATTACAAACTCTGCGTCATAGTTTTGTGTTCTGTGTTTTGTATTCCTTCTGATTGTAATAGCTATTTCAGGCAGAATAAAAACTTGTTGTGTTTAAATAGTTTCTGACATACAGACAGTGAGTGGTAATACACAATGGTAAAACAGGATAATAGAAACCATTCTCTACTGCAAAATGAAATTAAAAATTAATTAAAAATTATCTATTTTAGTATACAGTTAAACCTGTGTAAGAGGGTAACTTTATTAAGCAGCCACTTGTCTCAAGCCGCGACATTTCCTTTTTTATGCTTTGATAGTAAATGGACCTGTATTAAGCAACATGACCTGTCTAATAATAAAAGGCCACTTTTGCTCCTTCTCTTGACTGGCTGCTTATGTCACGTTTTACTTACCTTTTGTCAAAGTGAAATTGTTTTATATATATATATAACTTTTGAAAGTTTTTTTGTTTAAATTATAGAATTTAAAATTTTCCTATATGTTATCTTCAAAGGAGACGCTTTTGTATGCTTAAAATAAAACCTGTCAGTCTTTCAATACTATTACAGCAAAAAACCTATAAATATTGCTCCAGGATAAAGTATTATTAATGGTATCCGTATTTTTGACATTGATGCCAAATCAGATGACACTTTTAAAATAAAACACTCAGGATGAAATACTGAACATCATTCTTATCTTTCCAACCCTTCATAAATAAATCAAGATTATATTATAGTGCTGTTTTTAAAAAGGCTGCAGCAATAGTATGACCGGATGCTGAATACAGCATATATTGCAATACAGCAACATAATTATGTAAACAATAAATAGCATGTTGCAGTGCATCAGTGCTCCGGATAAGAATTGACTGAATATGGTGACAACTCATCGGAACTCAAATAATTGAATTAAATTTGATCATTAAAGAATTAAATGGGTGATATTCACTCAGTAACTTTTCTGTATTGAATGCACAGTTTTGCTGCCTGCAAATCTTGTATCAAATTGTGTAGCACGGTAATACCGGTACAGAACCAATATCATAATATGCTTCTGACATACAGATACGCTTGGTGAAATTCCATTAATGTTCAAAAAATATCTGTCAGTGTCAATAAATCTTTAAGAAATATCAGTTATTTTAAGATAAATATATCAGTGCGCCCTATAAAATTCAAGATGTTGAGCTTCAGTGTAAGGTAAAGTTTACATTTAAATTGAAGCGCAACTGTTTTGAGTAATCTGCAATTTTGCCAGTTGCACTGATCTATATGTTGGTGAAATAGATTTCTCTAATACCCTGACAGTAGGCTAGAACTATGTTATCTGCACATGCACCCAAAATTGAAGCAAAAAATCACTATGCCAATTTTTGAAACAATGCTCTGGTACTATATTCAGCAGGTGTTCGTAATGTACGTTCTCCCCCCTTGGATATGCGCATACGGTATTAACAATTTTTTAGTGAAAGAAAAAATTACTGGTAACTGGTACTCTTAAAAACAAATTATTTGTGTTTTCCATGATTTTATTTGAGTGTATGCAAATACGCAGCTTGTCTGTGGAGCACTGCATCTTTAAGTACATATTGTTCAATCCCCTGTGTATCAAAATATTTATTTTATCCACATTAAAGATTGTGTCCTATTTAACAGCTCATATACAATTGACCTGTCGCGAGAACGACTATTGCTTAGCCCACTGGCCACCTGGCATTGTTTTTCCAAGTAAATACAATGTAATACAATATAGTGTTTGCTTAGAGACGGTTCGTTTGTCTGAGGAAAATGGCAGTGTAGCAACAAATATCGATTGCTGATTGGATTATCGACTTATTTGATTGACAGCCGTCTTCAGGCCGATAAGATCTGGGTGGCTGTTTATATATAAGATACTAGAAGAGAAGAGAGCTGTTATGACATATATGTTTTACCAATATGTACACACTTTGAATGCTCTAAATGTGTTTCAGTTGAAGTAAGTCTTGATGATAAAAGCCTTGATGGAATAAACCTTGCAGCTGAAGATGAAACAAATAATGTCATAAAAACAGATGAAGAAACTAAAACAGATAAAGGTAATTATTAATGCACTGTGTCATAAGAACAGTTGAAGAAACTTAATATGGATAAAGGTAATGCAATAGAAGTACATAATGTCATCAGGACAGTTAAAGAAACTAATATGCTGATAGAAGGTAAAGATATAGAAGTACAAAATGTCATAAGAACAGTTGAAAAAATTCAATACGGATAAAAGTAATGCAATAGAAGTACATAATGTCATAAAAACAGTGGAAGAAACTAATACAGATAAAGGTAATGCAATAGCATACATAATGTCATACAGTTGAAGAAACTAATAGAGATAAAGGTAAAGCGTAGAAATACATGTCATAAGAAGACACTTGAAGCAACTTAATAATACAGATAAAGGTAATGCAGTAGCAGTCAATAATGTCATCAGGACAGTTGCAGAAACTTAATACATATAAAGGTAATGCAATAGAAGTATATAATGTCATTCAGTTGAAGAAACTAATACAGATAGAGGTAATGCAATAGAAGAACATAATGCCATAAAGACAGTTGAAGAAACTAATACAGATAGATGTAATGCAATAGAAGAACATAATGCCATAAAGACAGTTGAAGAAACTAATACAGATAGAGGTAATGCAATAGAAGAACATAATGCCATAAAGACAGTTGAAGAAACTAATACAGATAGAGGTAATGCAATAGAAGAACATAATGCCATAAAGACAGTTGAAGAAACTAATACAGATAAAGGTAATGCAACAGAAGAACATAATGCCATAAAGACAGTTGAAGAAACTAATACAGATAGAGGTCATGCAATAGAAGTACATAATGTTATTAGGGCAGTTGAAAGAACTAAAACAGATAGAGGTAATGCAATAGAAGTACATAATGCCATTAGGGCAGTTGATGAAACTAATACATATAAAGGTAATGCAACAGAGGTACATACTGTCATACAGTTGAAGAAACTAATGCAGATAAAGGTTATGCAATAGAAGTACATAATGTTATAAGGACAGTTGAAGAAACTAATACATTAAAGGAAATGCAATAGAAGTACTTAAAGTCATAATGACAGTTGAAGAAAATAATATGGATAGAGGTTATGCAATAGAAGAACATAATGTCATAAGGGCAGTTGAAGAAACTTATTACAGATAAAGGTAATGCAATAGCAGTACATAATGTCATAAGGGCAGTTGAAGAAACTTATTACAGATAAAGGTAATGCAATAGAAGTACATACTGTCATAAGGGCAAGTGAAGGAACTAAAACATATAAAGGTAATGCAATAGAAGTACATATTGTCATAAGGGCAAGTGAAGGAACTAAAACATATAAAGGTAATGCAATAGAAGTACATATTGTCATACAGTTGAAGAAACTAATACAGGTAAAAGTAATGCAATAGAAGTACATACTGTCATAAGGGCAGTTGATGAAACTTATACATATAAAGGTAATGCAATAAAAGTACATAATGTCATACAGTTGAAAAAGCTAATGTAGATAAAGGTAATTCAATAGAAGTACATACTGTCATACAGTTGAAAAAGCTAATGTAGATAAAGGTAATTCAATAGAAGTACATAATGTCATAAGGACAGTTAAAGAAACCAATATGGATAGAGGTAATGCAATAGAAGAACATAATGTCATAAAGATAGTTGAAGAAACTAATACAGATAAAGGTAATGCAATAGCATACATAATGTCATAAGGGCAGTTGAAGAAACTTATTCCAGATAAAGGTTATGCAATAGAAGTACATAATGTCATACAGTTGAAGAAACTCTTTATAGTTAAAGGTTATACAATTGATGCACATCAGAGGGCTTATAATTACATACTTCATTTTTTTGTCATGTTTACTTGTTAACTTAGAAGTACATGAGGGACAATGCTTCATGATTTAGCAGAAAGTGTTAATGAAGTACTGAGAGTTTGGTTCTCACATGTTTATAATCAAGTGGATCAACAGTTTATAGGGGAAGTGTGTAATAAGAAAATAAATATGGTACGGTAAGTTGCAGGAACATGTATAATTATATGCTATGTTGTTGTAATTGTAGGTGCAAACAAAGTTAGCTCAGTGGATAACAAGACAACCACACCTCCTAACCTTCCACCTCCACCGCCAATGAAGCAAGTAGACAATGAAAATATCGAGAATGTTGTGGGGGGTCGTGATTTTCTGTTTGTTGGTAAGTATTTCCCAATGCCTTGAAGCTGTTAATTTATTTTACTGTAATTAAGGTACTAATAAATCAATTGCTTGATTATTATTTTCATGACGCCTGCCAAACCCCTTATTTTCATGCAGCCCTGACCCTTTCTATTTTCATAAAAAAATAAATAAAATAAAAAAAACAACTATTTTTTTAAAAAAAATAAAAGTTTATAAAAAAAAGTTTTTCCCCCACCATCTCCTTATTTTGAAGAAAAAATTGGATGAGCAATAAGCAGTTAATTTATACTGGCATATCTCTATGTGTGTTAAACTGCATTCCTTCCCTTCCCCCATTAAGGGAGTAAACATTAACATTAATATCCATTTTTACTTTTCTTCGTGCATCAAACCTATCTTTTTGCCTGCATACGTATAACCATATAGACATAAACCTCCACATATAACTATTTGAAACTTCAAACTTTAAACATTTATTTAACTGTATGCATAGATGTGGGTAAATTTATAACTTACAGAATATGTCTAAGTAAAGATGTAACAATATTGCTGTGCATCCCCACAACATACAAAATATAATACCAATATAAACCTTACACTCAAGAACCCCATACATGTTTATATGATTAATATTCACCTTGAATTCACCCTAGGTACACTCTTGAACCTTCATTAAAGTTATATATGACCAATATTTACCCTACACTGGAACCTCCATACAAAGTTATATATGACCAATATTTACCTTACACTCTGGAACTTTAACACAATGTTATATATGACCAATATTTACCCTACACTCTGTAACCTTAACACAAAGTTATATATGACCAATATTTACCCTACACCCTGGAACCTTCACACAAAGTTATATATGACCAATATTTACCCTACACTGGAACCTCCATACAAAGTTATATATGACCAATATTTACCCTACACTCTGAAATTTTAATACAAAGTTATATATGACCAATATTTACCCTACACTGGAACCTCCATACAAAGTTATATATGACCAATATTTACCCTATATTCTGTAACCTCCATACGAAGTTATATATGACCAATATTTACCCAACACTCTGTAACATTCATACATAGTAATATATGACCAATATTAACCCAACACTCTGTAACCTTCATACAAAGTTATATATGACCAATATTTACCCAACACTCTGTAACCTTCATACAAAGTTATATATGACCAATATTTACCCTACACTCTTTAACCTTCATACAAAGTTATATATGACCAATATTTATCCAACACTCTGTAACCTTCATACAAAGTTATATATGACCAATATTTACCCTACACTCTGGAACCTTAATACAAAGTTATATATGACCAATATTTACCCTGCACTCTGTAACCTTCATACAAAGTTATATATGACCAATATTTACCCTACACTCTGTAACCTTCATACAAAGTTATATATGACCAATATTTACCCTGCACTCTGTAACCTTCACACAAAGTTATATAATGTTGACCAATATCTACCCTACACTGTAACCTTCATACAAAGTTATATATGACCTTAATATGATGATATTCTTTTTCAAGCTTGATGTACATTGATGACCATGTTTATAAATTTGTTTTCCAGCTATATTGTCAGCGTGCAGTGTGGCAGGACTTGTCGGTCTCATTATGGCTGGAGTTTGCTGGTACAAGTAAGTACTCATTCTCAGTTTTAATAATGGAATATCTTTAAATAACAGAAAAATGTTATTACAACCACTTTCATAGTTCCTTATCACTACTGCTGCAAGTGTACTGACAATTTCCAAGGGCATATCAAGTAAATATGGCTGAATCTAATTCTGAATGAAGTTGCTAGACAATTTCCCCCTAGTTTTCGTCTTCTTTCTTCTTCTTCTTCTTTCATTTACTTTTTTTTCTTCTTTTTCTTTATTTTTCTTCTTCTTTTACTTCTTCTGCTTAAGAGTCTATCCAGCAGTCAGAACTAGACTTGACAATCGTCAGTTGATTCTGGTAACAGCACACTGATTGGATATTTAGCATGATTTTTTATGCTGTCAAGGGCTAACAGACAGTCAGTTAACCCATCCACTCTTTCATGGGATCCTGGACGGTTAACCAGTACTTGAGCACTCCCCATCTACGCAAGTAACAGATAACCTCCCCCACTTGATTCAGTGGTGAGAGACGAATGATAATGAGACACAATGTCATATATCAATCATCATGTAGACTATTGCCGTGCGGGGATTTAAACTGATGACCCCTGTATTGATAGTCAGACATGCTACCGACTGAGCTAATTGGACCCGGCAGAGCAGAGTAGAGAGGTACACAATGGTCTATTTATTTTGGTGACACAGTCAAATTATCTAAAAAAATTTTTCCAATTTGAACATTCCTTGGTTTTTAAGGTTCGGACTCCGGTTTTGCCAGTATTTAAGTATGTACTTAAATTCTTGAAAACTTAAATCTAACAAAAGCATCCAAGTAGGCTCGATTTAAGACTGTATCTGGTTTAATTGACTTTAATTAAGGAATATTAAAGAGAACCAGTCCAAATTAAATTCAGTTTTGAAATATTTAAATAAAACTTGAGATGTTAGTTAAACAGGAGCCAGATATGTTCACTGTTTAAAGATTTCCATTATGTGATGTTTTAGCTTCTGTGATCAAACGGGTTTTGTTTTTTGTCAATGATGGCAGCGGCTGAAGAGATGTTAACCTGATTTGCCATGTGTTACCATGGCAACAATATGTTAAATGAAATACAGTTTTGACATGTATAAGATCATTATCACACACGCTTGTCATGTGACTCGAATCAGGTCAAGTGACATCGGCAGTAATTTGGTACAGTGTTATGGCGGTTATACACCATTGTGTGAGTGTATCATGAAACCAGGGATGAGACTTGTGTCACAATATATTTTATAAGATACAGAAGTGTTTATGAGGTCATGTGGTATTTCGGCTTTGTTGATTGACTTGAAGTGTGCAACATTATACCATGTAATACACCGAAACACTTTAAAAATGTAACACTTACAGGGCTTGAAATTTCTTGTAAAAGCTAATCATCCTCCCAGTCAAACATTTTTAATTGAATGCTTAAAATCAAAGAAATATTAAGGTCAGTTTCTTAAATCTTACTCGTCCTGATCAAATGTCTCGTCATGGCGAGGGGAATTTTCCAGCCCTGACTTAGATAAACAGCAGTAAAACATTAAATCTTTATCGATTGTTTTGAAATTTATTGTATTGGATATTAACCCCACCTTTTCTGGAAAGATTCTGAAAAATCTATTGTGATTATCACTTCTTTTCTTTCATTTGAAACATACAACCCCCCGTTACCTAAATTCACAAAATCAGTATCTTGTATAGTATCCTCGCACATTGATGAACAGCGTTTGTAATACTGTTTCAAATCAATAAAAAGAAGTGATAATCGCAATAGATTTTGATAAAAATTTTCCGGGAAAGGTAGAAAGATATTATATTAACAACTAATTTGATAAAGAACTCAAATTTTTTATTGCTGTTTGTCTGAGTGTTGCATTTCTAAAAGTTTATCGGTGTGTTATTGCAAGGAAATGGAGGAAATGAGAAACACAGGGCAAATTCTAACAATAGTACCAGTAGTTTGTTAAAAGTTAACCGCAGGGGTGGTCTAGTGGTACAGGACCCACCTCTCATGCGAAAAGGTCATAGGTTCGATTCCCAGCCAGATTATACCAAAGCCTTTAAAAATGGTACTAGAAGCTTCCTGGTTGGACGCTCAGCATTTAGAGCCTGTGGCATGAAAGTCTAGTGTCACAGCGCTTGGAATACTATCTCAAGTAGACACCGTGGTGATATGACTGTTAAATTGCTGAAAGCGATGCTAAACACCATTCAACAAAAGTTAAAAATCAATATGATGACAATTGAGTGAGCTTTTGTCAGTGTAAAAATGTGTCTGTCATTAATTTTGATTCGATGATTGACAAAATATCTAACCGAGATATCTGTGTCCGACTCTGTCTTTTGTTGCCAAGCCATGAATTATCAGTCCAAGTTGCAAATCAGTTATGGGAAACTTTTTTCGAAGCTTTTGCGTCTAAAGTTGTTCTTAGAGAACCTCTGTTACTGTTGGACGGAGTAGTAAACAAAATTAAACAAACTCATCTTTTGTGAGAAGACTTCAACATAAAACTCCCATCGGGCTTTCATTTATATTTTTTCCTTCCATGCTGGCACATTCTACTCAGTTAAATAAACAATTCAATATTACAGGCTTCTCCTGGGAATAAATGTACGGAGTGAAGTTTATAGTCAAAATAAGTTGTTTTTATATAGTCTGTATTTAACAGGGATAAGGGACATTTTCTAATAATGCAGCAGACTGGTTTCTGAGAGCAGGGAATTCTAGACTGGTACTTGTATTTCTCCGTGTTAATGTTGCCATGACATGTCATTTAATAAATGTAATATAACAATTTGGTTGAAAATGTATCATACCCTGCTGTATTTATATTATATAGTTTTCCTTATTTCTTATCTTATGCTTCAAAAACACATTAAATTTTGTTTTTTTCTGCGAGTTACAATTTTAAATTTTTTTTGTCATTTTGATGCACACCTAATACAGGCACTTGATTGATATGTGATCAGTGATTTCAGATAAAATGTGTTGTATTTCACCAGATGACATTTCTCACACAGTGCGATACCGCCACCTAGTGGTGACATTGAAGGACATGTATATTTAGAACTATTTCAATAAATTTGTAAAACAAAAGTTCATGGTTCCTTGCTTTAACCAAACAGTTATATAAGCACTCTGTGACAAACTAATTATTATATAAGAAGAGCGGTATTGTAGTGGATAAAATGTTGGCCTCTCACACCTGGGATTGCGAGTTTGTTCCCCAGCTTAGCCTGATGCTTCCCAATAAACAACACTCCCCACTGGTTCTACCAAGCAAACTGGTGAGCACTTCTTATAAGCCTTGAGCTTTCTTCGCAATCAAGCTAAAATAATAAAGTATAAACTAAACTAAACTAATTATTGTTATGTGTTAAGTTTCTGCAACCACATGGGTAGGTCAATATTCATTTTGAAAATTTTGGAGGAATAAGCAAGGTTGTACATATTTGATTTAATAACAATTCTTGGTTCTGGGAAATTAATTTTATGGTTGCTTGTTGCATAAGGTTGGTCGACATTTTTATACAGATCCTAGTTTCAGTACAGAAATGAACATTCCCATTTCATTCCCATTTGACAAACGTAGGTAGTAATATTATTTCTAATACAAATCTGCCTGTGATATACAGTCAAACCTGTCTTAGGCAGCCACTCAAGGGAAAGAGCAAAATTGACCCCCATAAGGCAGATGACTGCTTAATACAGGTTGATTAAGTTATAAATCTAAAAATGGTTAATAGAAAATGTTAATTTACCATTTTTAAATTTTACATTTAATCAACTTGAAGCTCACTCGTACCTTTAGCCAACTCTGAGACTGGCATGCTCACTCGTAACTTTATCCAACTCTGAGACAGGCATGCTCACTCATAACTTTAGCCAACTCTGAGACTGGCATGCTCACTCATAACTTTAGCCAACTCTGAGACTGGCATGCTCACTCATAACTTTAGCCAACTCTGAGACTGGCATGCTCACTCGTACCTTTATCCAACTCTGAGACTGGCATGCTCACTCATAACTTTAGCCAACTCTGAGACTGGCATGCTCACTCATAACTTTAGCCAACTCTGAGACTGGCATGCTCACTCGTACCTTTATCCAACTCTGAGACTGGCATGCTCACTCATAACTTTAGCCAACTCTGAGACTGGCATGCTCACTCGTAACTTTATCCAACTCTGAGACTGGCATGCTCACTCGTAACTTTAGCCAACTCTGAGACTGGCATGCTCACTCGTAACTTTAGCCAACTCTGAGACTGGCATGCTCACTCGTAACTTTATCCAACTCTGAGACAGGCATGCTTACTCGTAACTCATACCTTTAGCCAACTCTGAGACTGGCATGCTCACTCGTAACTTTATCCAACTCTGAGACTGGCATGCTCACTCGTAACTTTAGCCAACTCTGAGACTGGCATGCTCACTCGTACCTTTATCCAACTCTGAGACTGGCATGCTCACTCGTAACTTTAGCCAACTCTGAGACTGGCATGCTCACTCGTAACTTTAGCCAACTCTGAGACAGGCATGCTAACTCGTAACTCGTACTTTTAGCCAACTCTGAGACTGGCATGCTCACTCGTAACTTTAGCCAACTCTGAGACTAGCATGCTCACTCGTAACTTTAGCCAACTCTGAGACTGGCATGCTGACTCGTAACTTGTACCTTTAGCCAACTCTGAGACTGGCATGCTGACTCGTAACTTTAGTCAACTCTGAGACTTGCATGTTCACTCGTACCTTTAGCCAAATCTGAGACAGGCATGCTAGCTCGTACCTTTAGCCAACTCTGAGACTGGCATGCTCACTCGTAACTTTAGCCAACTCTGAGACTGGCATGCTCACTCGTAACTTTATCCAACTCTGAGACAGGCATGCTTACTCGTAACTCGTACCTTTAGCCAACTCTGAGACTGGCATGCTCACTCGTAACTTTATCCAACTCTGAGACTGGCATGCTCACTCGTAACTTTATCCAACTCTGAGACTGGCATGCTCACTCGTAACTTTAGCCAACTCTGAGACTGGCATGCTCACTCGTACCTTTATCCAACTCTGAGACTGGCATGCTCACTCGTAACTTTAGCCAACTCTGAGACTGGCATGCTCACTCGTAACTTTAGCCAACTCTGAGACAGGCATGCTAGCTCGTACCTTTAGCCAACTCTGAGACTGGCATGCTCACTCGTAACTTTAGCCAACTCTGAGACTGGCATGCTCACTCGTAACTTTAGCCAACTCTGAGACTGGCATGCTTACTCGTAACTTTAGCCAACTCTGAGACTGGCATGCTGGCTCGTAACTTGTACCTTTAGCCAACTCTGAGACTGGCATGCTCACTCGTAACTTTAGTCAACTCTGAGACTGGCATGCTCACTCGTACCTTTAGCCAAATCTGAGACAGGAATGCTAGCTCGTACCTTTAGCCAACTCTGAGACTGGCATGCTCACTCCTAACTTTAGCCAACTCTAAGACTGGCATGCTAACTTGTACCTTTAGCCAACTCTGAGACTGGCATGCTAACTCGTACTTTTAGCCAACTCTGAGACTGGCATGCTCACTCGTAACTTTAGCCAACTCTGAGACAACTCTGAGACTGGCATGCTCACTCGTACCTTTAGCCAACTCTGAGACTGGCATGCAAACTCGTAACTCGTACCTTTAGCCCACTCTGAGACTGGCATGCTCACTCGTAACTTTAGCCAACTCTGAGACTGGCATGCTCACTCGTAACTTTAGCCAACTCTGAGACTGGCATGCTCACTCATAACTTTAGCCAACTCTGAGACAGGCATACTAACTCGTACCTCGTACCTTTAGCCAACTCTGAGACTGGCATGCTCACTCGTAACTTTAGCCAACTCTGAGACTGGCATGCTCACTCGTACCTTTAGCCAAATCTGAGACAGGCATGCTAACTTGTAACTCGTACCTTTAGCCAACTTTGAGACTGGCATGCTAGCTCGTACCTTTAGCCAACTCTGAGACTGGCATGTTAACTCGTACCTTTAGCCAACTCTGAGACTGGCATGCTAACTCGTACCTTTAGCCAACTCTGAGACTGGCATCCTCACTCGTAACTTTAGCCAACTCTGAGACAACTCTGAGACTGGCATGCTCACTAGTAACTTTAGCCAACTCTGAGACTGGCATGCTAACTCGTACCTTTAGCCAACTCTGAGACTGGCATGCTCACTCGTAACTCGTACCTTTAGCCAACTCTGAGACTGGCATGCTAACTCATACCTTTAGCCAACTCATTTAATTGTTGAGGATAATCTAGCTGTTTGGACTACACCTGGTAACCTATTGATACAAAATTCTTCAGATAAGGAGTTAACAGTGTCCTGCTTAGTGCTGGTATATATAATATTTGGTATCACTATGAAGAAAATACTTTGAAGTTTATCGCAAAATAAGATACTTTCATAATTGATACTATCATGAAAGGATGACAGACTCATTCATTACCCTGCTATTGATCAGTGTTGTCCCTATAACTTGACTGTCCTACTGTAAAATGCCTGTCTGCTTTCTGACCTGACCAAATATCTAAACATTCATATACTATGTGTCTGCAAGGTGGTGGCGGGAAGGTCGTTCTCCACCAATAAATAATCTCATTGTAATAAAATAACCTGTAACTTTGTACAGTAACCTACCCCTGCCACCCCTACGCCACATTCTAGGTCACAGAGTTAGAAACATACTATCAGTTTCAATTTTTATTTTTTTCACTTGTTTAGTTGGATTCTTAAGCTGTTGATGACATAACTTGGGGAGAAAATAGGATGTACCTGGGTCCACCACTCAGGTGTGGTCAGGATTTTGTGCTATGTGTGTGGTCAGGGTATGGTGCCAGGTGTGTAGTCAGGGATTTGTGCCAGGTGTGTGGTCAGAAAGTTTGTCAAATGGTAATTTCTCCACAACAATAAAACTGGATATGCCCATACCATATAACCAGTCATGTCTAGAAAATGGCATTAAATGCCCCCATTCTTAGTACTCTGGGAGACATAAGAATTGATTTGTATCTATTGTAAGTCAATGAAAAATTAATAATTTAAATAAGAATTTGATCTCTGCTGATCATTTGTCTAACTTAAGATCCACTCCTGAGTGCTGACATTTCTTATGGGATGAGTCTTTGTATTTGATTTGAATTCTCAACAGACATTTCATTTTAATGAAGCCAAGAAATAATAATTAAAGTTTATGCTTCCCCTGTTGATGATATTTTATTGGAGTGTATATTAGCGGAGGAGCATCTGGTGTGTCATAGGTGAATGTACATGGTGGCTGTTTACAAATGATGATATAAGTGGTGGTATAGATAAGGCTGCGTCAGGGAGTGACCATCTGTCACAGGAGTTGATAATGAACATCTTACAGGTAAATAGTCTGAGCTACAGGTAATCTTCTCATATTGATTAGCTTGTTATCAACATTTTCTAGTCCGTAAGTCTCTGTCAATTTTTTTTTAAATATAGAAGACATGCCAATTTTTGTATTTGAATTATTTCAGTTTTCATAAACAGGATTGCCACACGTCATGGAAAAGTCATGGGATTTTTTTTTTTTTCAAAGTCAGGGGAAATATAAGGGAATTTTTGTAAATTTGAATTATGGATAGAGGAAAAGATGGAACTCATTATTATGAAAGGTAGCTGTTAATATAAAAAAAAATATGATAAGGGTCGGGTAAAAGGGTGGATGGTCAATTTATTGGCCAGCAATGTAGTTAGAATAAGTTGTTGGTTTTGCCAAAACATAATAAAATTATGACAGAAAGACAAATTACTGCATATAACATGTCTGTGAAATTTAAAATTTTATTTGGGAAATGTGAGGGGATTTTATTCCCTGTGGAGTGTGGCAACCCTGATTTAGATGGATGTAAACTACAGGGTAAAAAAAAATCATGATCACAATGCCAGTTACTCCCAGTCTGGTGAAGGTCTACATTGTTTAAAATACAGTCAAACCTGTGTAAGTGGTTACCTCTATTAAGCAGCCACTTGTCTTAAGCAGCCACATTTGCTATATCTTATTTTTATGCTTTTAGTGTAAATTTACCTGTATTAAGCAGCAATCTGTCTTAAAAGGCCACTTTTGCTCATTTCTTGACTGGTTGCTTAAGACAGGTTTGACTGTAGTATCATTGACTAATTCAGTCATTATTTCATAAATCTTACTTTATTCAGAGACTTATTTACTGTGCCGCATTCTAGGTAGGGGAATGGTGTGGCTGTGTGGATGCAGTTTTTATCTCTTCTCAAGCATATCAATGGCTTCCTGTTTTCCCATAAGTTCTGGAAATTACCTTAATAGAGTTAGTCTAGCCTTATAAGTATACAATTCTTGATTATAGTCCCAGATGAATTTGATCTATTGGAGCAAACTGGGGGAACGTTGACTGTTCTGTTCAAGTTGAGTATAATAAAATTGAAGGCGACTTGGTATTTTTAATAAACTTTCAGTTGAAACTATTATATATTCGTAAGAAGCAAATATGAAATTAAAAACACCCCACTCATTATTAATGTAAACCATTAATTATAAATTTGATTCCAGTTTTGAAAGGGTTAAATTGCGAAAGGGGCATAACTGGGTAAATTGCAAAAGGGGCATAACTGGGTAAATTGTGAAAGGGACATAACCAAGTTAAATTATGAAAGGGACATAACTCAGATAAATTGGGAAAGGGGGATAACCAAGGTATATTATGAAAGGGGCATAATCTCTGGTTAATTGTGAAAGGTATTTTTTTGCATACAATTATGATTGTAATTGGGACAAAAAAAAAGCATATTTTAATTTCATCCATTAGATAAACAGTGATTTGATACCTGAACATCCATAAAATTGATTTAATCCTTATCATGTGTCCCTTCAACAGTTAGTTCCAGAATTTCACACTGACGAATGACAATCTAATATTTGAAATACAATAACAGACAAGGGGATTGGAATTATATAAAATTACTGACATAGTGTTGGTGTGAAAAATACTCCCAAATTTGTGAGAACAATAATAGAAGATTACATCGCTTAAACATTTATTAGATAACTATTATTATTTTCTTTAGTAATGTCAAATATATGTTATTATGTATTCTAAATTTAACTCTGTGACTGTTTTATCCAGAAATTATGTATTCAGCATGATACTGTAGAAAACCATGAAATGTGAACTCTTGTTGAAGCGCTGTAATGATCTTGACAAAACACTGAGGGAACCAGACCCAGCTCATTTGGTAGCACTTCTGACTATCAAGCTGAGTTCCCCACCACATTGGTACACTTGTTTATTTTGATATATGTGAAGATTCATTCTGAGTCTTCCTCCGCCAATAAAACTGGATATGCCATTTATAACAAGTCCTAAAATGGCGTTAAACCCCAATCCAAAAAAATCTAGTTTAACAATTTTCTGTGTATCCCTTTAATGTCATGATTGCCAAAACTCCTGGTAATCTGATTTGTTAATTAATGTACAGACTTGATGGCCTTTCTTGTCTCCTTATTCAGAAGTTGCTGTGGAGAAAAATGCAAAAGATTTATGTTCTGGTAATTTGAATGTTGGAGCTAGATTAAAAATGCATTATTCAGTAGTTAATATCCAAATTTAATAGAGTACTTCCAAATTAATTTTATTGGGTGACTTGTTGATTTACAAAATGCGTTTTTTGAGGGTGGCATATAGTAATCACAGCATCCGTCTGTCCATCCATCCATCTGTCCTTCCGTCCTTTTGTCCGGTATTTCATTTATGGCCTGTTTCTTTGTCATGCATTGATGGATTTTGTTGATACTTGGTACAAATGATCAACATTACATGGCATCATGTTGCAAGTAAGATCCACATTCATACCTCAAAGGTCAAGGTCACAATTTGAGTTTGTTTGAATACACTTTGAGTCTGTGTGAGATTTTGTGTCCAGTCTGTAACTTTGTCATGCATAGATGGATTTTAATGATACTTGCTACAATTGATCAACATAACATGATGACGTGTCACGAGTAAGACCCACACCCGTACCTCAAAGGTCAAGATCACAGTTTGAGTTTGACAACACGTTGAGTCTGTGTGAGATTACGTGTCCGGCCTGCAACTTTGTTATGCATAGATGGATTTTTATAAATACTTGTTATAAATGATCAACATTACATGACGACGTGTTGCTCTTAATACCCAAACACCCACTTCAAAGGTCAAGGTCACAATTTAACTTTGTTTGACAACACTTTCAGTCATTTTGACATTTCTTGTCAAGTCTGTTATCTTTGGATAAATTTTAAAAACACTTGGCTCAGTTGATCAACATGACAAGTGTTGCATGTAAGACCCAGAACCTTTCCTCAAAGATCAAGGTCACACTTTCAATTTGTTTGATATTGTGTGTCTGGTCTGTGACTTTGCCTTTAACTTGGCTCAATTTATCAAGATGACATGACGAGGTGTAATAAGTAAGACCTAGACCCACACCTCAAAGGTCAAGGTCACACTTTTAGTATGTATGACAACACTTTGAATCTGTTTGAGATTTCAAGTCCATCCTTTAACTTATCGTACATGGATGGATTTCAAAAACACTTTGCTCAATTTATCAACAATTGATCTGTAACTTTGTCTTACATTTAGGGATTTTAAAATAGCTTGACACAAGTAATGAGCATGTCATGATGATGTTTCAGCAGCATTTAACTGTTGAAATACCCAGATCATTACATCAGTTGTCAAGGTCAAGGTTACACAATGGTCAAGGTCATGCTTAAATGTAAAAGAAAATAAATGAAATTGCAGTCCATCAGAAACATCAGTCCATTACTCTTTATATTCGTTATTTTTCAATGACCATTTGGGGAGCATTGACACTTACCAGTGACATTTCTTGTTTGATTCTGTTTTTGTGTCTTGAATTACATTAAGAGTTACAGTATTTAGAGGCAGGAATGGTACATACATCAGTAGACATTGACGTCTTAAATTAATAGTTACAGAAATTATGTACGTATACCTGATGCCATTTCAAGAAACTACATGTGTTAAACATAAGGGTCTTCCGTGGCCAAGTGGTCCAAGGCGCCATCTCAAGATCACTGCCCTCTCACCGCTAAGGTCATAGGTTCAAGTCCTGCCAGTTACTTGCGCAAGGATGTTGGTTCTACTCAGATTCATTTTGAGGTCTTCCTCCGCCAATAAATCTAGATATGTCATATATAACCTGAAGTGTGTTGGTTCTACTCAGATTCGTTTTGAGGTCTTCCTCCGCCAATAAATCTGGATATGTCATATATAACCTGAAGTGTGTTGGTTCTACTCAGATTCATTTTGAGGTCTTCCTCCGCCAATAAATCTGGATATGTCATATATAACCTGAAGTGTGTTGGTTCTACTCAGATTCGTTTTGAGGTCTTCCTCCGCCAATAAATCTGGATATGTCATATATAACCTGAAGTGTGTTGGTTCTACTCAGATTCATTTTGAGGTCTTCCTCCGCCAATAAATCTGGATATGTCATATATAACCTGAAGTGTGTTGTAAAAAAAACCTTGAGCCTTAGTCATTAAAAAAAATTGTTACATTAATAGAAACTTGAAAATAAGTCTGTTCCTATCAAAGCCATTGGAGCAAGTTAAAGAATCATAATGCTAGGGTTTCTTTCCTGGGTTATTATGGTTGATCTGGTTAATTATAATGCCATTCGGCAATATTTCCATTCAAATTGGTTACATTCTTGTTTAATTCCTGTTTAACCTCACAGTTTAATCATTGAATAGTTATTATAATTAACACCGCTTGACACCTTAGCAACGGAAGTACACATTCAGAAGTATATGAAGAACATGAAATGCAGATTTGATTTTCCAGTTTTGTGAGTGCTGTGCGTGTACTTTTACAGTGTTTACATGTTCTCTTTATTCCTAGCTTACAGAATTATCCTTATGAATATTGCTGTTCCAAACTTGGTTATAATTTCAGTGTGTCTATTTCAAATTTGGAAATTAGAGAGTAATTACTTCTTACTGTCAGAATTGTAGTCATGTCATACATAATTATAAGTTCCGTTCATTACACTTCATGAATATTCTCGTAACTAAATGGTAATAAATCCTCGGGGACTTGGAATTTTAACTTAATAAGTCCTAAAGTTATTTACTGGTTGATGTTCTGAAAGTCTGGGTTCACCGTAAAACTAGTGTATGTAGTTGAAACCTAGAAGGTGTTTTTCTAAAGTTACACGTTAAACCCTCAATTTATTCGTAAATCTATCTTGGCGCTGTTGTTTACACTCAGTTTGATTGATTTGATTGGACACTGGAATTGTCAAGTTTCAGATATCATAACATTCTTTTTATAATGGGGTTTAATGCCATTTTAAACACATTTAGGTTTTATATGACATATCCAGAATGAATCTGAGTAGAACACCATTCTTCCGCAAGTAACTGGCAAATTTTGGTGTTTAGCGTTGCTTTCAACAATTTCAACATATCGCGACAATGTCTACTTGAGACAGTATTCTGAGCAATGTCACACTGGAGACACATACCCAGTTGCATTATACTGACACAGGGCCGACCAGACCTAGAACTCTCCTCTAAATGCTGAACGTCAAGTGAAGAAGCTTCTATTACCATTTTAAAGTCTTTGGTATGACCCTGCTAGGGATTGAACCCACAACCTTCTGCATGCAAGGCGGACACTCTACCACTAGACCAGGCAACCTTAAATGTTTAAGATATAACAATAGCTTCTTGAACCCATGATCTTGACCAAGTGCTCTCTCACTACTGAGGTCATTGGTTCAACTCCACACTCTGTCCAAAGACTTCAAGACCTTGGCCAAGTGGTCTCTCACTACTGAGGTCATTGGTTCAACTCCGCACTCTGTCCAAAGACTTCAAGACCTTGGTTAAGTGGTCTCTCACTACTGAGGTCATTGGTTCAACTCCACACTCTGTCCAAAGACTTCAAGACCTTGGCCAAGTGGTCTCTCACTACTGAGGTCATTGGTTAAACTCTACACTCTGTTCAAAGACTTCAAGACATTGGCCAAGTGGTCTCTCACTACTGAGGTCATTGTTTCAACTCCGCACTCTGTCCAAAGACTTCAAGACATTGGCCAAGTGGTCTCTCACTACTGAGGTCATTGGTTCAACCCCGCACTCTGTCCAAAGACTTTAAGACCTTGGTTAAGTGGTCTCTCACTACTGAGGTCATTGGTTCAACTCCACACTCTGTCCAAAGACTTCAAGACCTTGGCCAAGTGGTCTCTCACTACTGAGGTCATTGGTTAAACTCTACACTCTGTTCAAAGACTTCAAGACATTGGCCAAGTGGTCTTTCACTACTGAGGTCATTGGTTCAACTCCATACTCTGTCCAAAGACTTCAAGACCTTGGTCAAGTGGTCTCTCATTACTGAGGTCATTGGTTCAACTCCACACTATGTCCAAAGACTTCAAGACATTGGCCAAGTGGTCTCTCACTACTGAGGTCATTGGTTCAGTCCACACTCTGTCCAAAGACTTCAAGACCTTGGCCAAGTGGTCTCTCACTACTGAGGTCATTGGTTCAATTCCATACTCTGTTTAAAAACTTCGAGTATGTAACTGAATAAATGCTGGTGATAAAATTGACCTGACACAGGTCATCATATTTGTAATCCCCGCCAAGCAACAGTCTCTGTGGTGATTGATATATGACATTGTGTAGCTTTATCATTCCTCTCTCACCGCTGATTCAAGTAGGGAAGTTATCATTTACTTGCGGAGATGTGGTATGCTCGAGGACCGGTTAGCCTTTTAGGATCCCAGGAAACAGTGGTTTAGTTAACTGATCATCTGTTAGCCTTCGATGACATAAAAATGATGCTAAATATTCAGTCAATCAGTCATATTTGTAGAGTTTTATATCTTAGAGTAACACATTAGATAAAACCCAGCTCATAGAACTGATCCAATTATGGTTGTACAATGTAACACATTAAACATTACATGTATATGAAACATGAATGCTTTTTTATCGCCTTGATGCTCGCAGCGGTGGTTAATTTGTGGATATCATAAGATAATCTGCCTGTAGTAGAACAAAATACTACAATCAGTTCTTTACCGGTAATAAAGAGTATGACTAAAGCAGTGCCATACTGTCCAATATTTGGTTAACTACATAATAAGGAATGAACTTCAGTTTTCTATAGCAAGTACATGTAACCAATGACGTCCAAGATGACTTTCGTAACTGAAGTGCCAATGAATTATAGGTAACTGCCTAATGGTGTCGCACTACTGGTGCAAAGCGATATTGTCATCCGAAGACGAAATGGTTCTTTATTGACTAGAGACTAAAAGCTTTTGTTCATTTGAGTTTGTAAATGCCTGTCAATCATTAAAATGGTTATATTAGTGTCGCTGTAGATGACATACCATCTGTCTGGAAGTCGTGACAGTGTCTTCAATGTCGGCAACATAACTGCTGATTGCCCGCTCACATTAAATGATAGTATAAATTGACAATATTGGCGCTGATTGCCAGCTTGCATAAATAACTGTGTAAATTGAGATTATTGTCATTGATTGCTCACAGAAATGATAATTTTTCTGTTCCTCACGTCAGTTTTTCTGTTTCTCACGTCAGTTTATCTGGTCCTCACATCAGTTTATATGGTCCTCACATCAGTTTATCTGTTCCTCACATCAGTTTATCTGTTTCTCATGTCAGATTATCTGGTACTCATGTCAGTTTATCTGTTCCTCCCATCAGTTTATCATCTAGTCCTCACATCAGTTTATATGGTTCTCACATCAGTTTATAGGGCCCTCATATCAGTTTATCTGGTCCTGATGTCAGTTTATAGAGTCCTCACCTCAGTTTACCTGCCAGCAGTTTATGTTGATATTGCTTTATTTACATCTCCTAAATGGTCTTCAACTCAGAATGAGTGCATTCACATTTAGTTCTGCATCAATTTAAGGCTTGGTGAATGAACAGCACAGTTTGCATGTTTGGAGCATATAAACATAACTAAATTGAAATAAGCGTTGTATTTATGGTGTTTGATATAGGGACTGTTTGTGTAAATGTGTGTATAAATAGTTGATAATGGGCTGAGCCACTGATCCACTGCTAAGGTAGATATTGTTTATAAACTGTGGGAAAATTACAGAATGATATATAATACTCTCTACAAAATACTACAATTACCCTCCAAATAAAACATTGACTCCTAATTAAGACTATGGTATTATCATTATTTACCATATTATTCTTTGTTTAGCATCTTTTTTATGTCATCCTGGGTTAACGAATGATCAGCCTTATCATTCTTTTCTTGAATCCTGGAAGGTTAGTTAACCAGTACTCGAGCACACCCTGCAAGTAACTGATAACTTTCACACTTGAATCAGCGATGAGATATGAGTGCAAATGAAATGCTATTTTGTATATATCAGTCATCATGAAGACTGGCGAGGAGGGGATTTGAACTCACAACCCCTGGATTAATAGTCAGTTGCACTACTGTTTGGGCTATCTGGACCCAGCACATTGACTACTAATCATTAGTAAGGATAAATACAGCAGCAGCTATTGGCCAATGAAAAATGGTTTTGTACACATAAACATTTTAATACAGTCATAGTAAGATATTGCACTCAATAATTCAGAGGATGATTTAAGTAAATTAAATTGAGGAAATTGTCTGCTGACGATGGAAAGTATCTGTATAATGCTGGTGCTACAAAACATTCAGTTTTTACTTGAAACGTCTGAAGCAAGTGTACATGCTAGACAATCACAAAGAAGTGTTAGGTTTGGTAAAGGTCAGGCAGTTTTGTTTTTTTTACAGACGAGCGAGGAAACTTAATAGATTAGAATTGTCCAGACGGATCTCAAATCTTTTCTCCTTTATTGTTGATACATTTCAAGGTCTTCTGATCTTCTTTTTGTGTGATCTGTGTAAATGTTGAAATATAGTTATAACAGAAAACTCAATATTGAGTGGAGATTTAAATCTAACTGTCATATAAAAGCTGCAATATGGCTCTGGGGCAGGTTTTTATATAATTCAGTACATGGTTCAAATCAGAGAACCCTTTTTCGAAATCACTGCATTGTTTTTATTGTAATGTTAAAACATTTAATGGCGAAAAAATAATTTTCAAAGAGTGTTTGTTATATGCAGTTTGAAAAAAACAACTCAACTACCAAAAATTTGAATCTGATGGAGATGTACTCTGCTCATACGGATCTGTATCAATTCACCATAAGGTCAACTACAATCATTGCGTTTTCCATAAACTTAATAACATTATGACGTCTGTTTTAATTTTCACTTTCTATCATCCGCGGACCTAAAATATTAAAGTACTATCCTAGACTCAAATTAAAAAGCCCCAAAATGTTGTCAAAAGTATCACTTTTTATCACTTTTTGCCCCCTGAAGTTTGGTACCCCCACTTTCATCATGAAAAAAAAGAGTAAATTTCACCAAGTTTACTCAACAGTTTCCTTAATAAAATGAATTTCATCAGTCACAGAAACATAATTTTATTTTTTATTGACACAAATTTTATAAACATATATTTTATTGTGATCATTTGCCCATTTGACATTTTCATCCAACCAGAATTAAGCTTACAATAAAAATATATGCCCTGAACTTCCCTATACTTTTTTCAGCCAATCAGAGAGCTCTCTCAATGGTGGTAGCTGACCATAAGCAGATAGCCTAGTGTAGCATTGTAATTCGATTATCTCCTTTCAAATATTTACTACCCTGGCAGTAAAAGTTGGGAGTTTAGCACATCATTCAACACAAGACAAGTTATATATTATGACATCAAGTCTTATTGATAGAGAAATCCTCAGAATGAATCTGAGAATAACCATCACTTACCATGAATCACTCTTAAACCATCTCATAGTTCTTAAGTTTTGGGCTGATTCGAGCTTAGACACCACAACCTCAGTGTATAGAGGTTACTTTTAAAGTGGTCTTTAGACAAGAGTTTCTTAGACCTATTGGTCATGGAGGACTCACTCGTTTTAAAAATATTGAGTACTTTATGCAATAATAAAAATGAATCCAACAAGAACGAGTGTTACAATTTACATTTAGGTGCCTCGAGAGCATTGTGAAAATTCACTGTCTAAGTTGAAGTGTCAGGTAAAGAGTTCTCAAACTTTTACCATGTGATGGTGAACTTTTTTAATAATATCATTTGCAAACAGTATGGACCCAGTCTGATAATTGTCTACATCGTCTGTACCAAAGTCAGTAAATCCCATCTACACATATTCTAGATGGTATTGGTTGGAATAATTTTCTTTAGTTTAAAACTGTGATAGACCAAGCTATAGGTTAGACACCCAGATTGAAGTATAGACGTATTTCTGGTTTATTTTTGTCTTAAATAGCTGTAAGCTGTGTTTCATCAATACAAGAAGTTCACCTACAGTAGTACACCCATGTGTCCTCAGGTTACCCATACATCTGGCGTTTTATGTATGGTAATGATTGAAATATTGACAATTGGCATCACATGTACACTTTGATGTCTTGAACAGGGAATTGGGGGAAATATTACTATCCACATGTATATTTATATTAAGATCCAGTACAACATGCATATGTGATGAAGTGCCAGGATAACTTGGCATTTCAGACTCCTAACACTCCAAAGGTTCATAATTAAACATGGAGGTTTGTCCTAGAGCCTTCATGAGGTTGGTGGTAGAATGGTTTAGTCAATAACACTAAAAGCTTGATGAAGTGTGGCTTCTTTTTTGTATGTATTAACATATTGTAAGGTGTCTCTTTTGTATGAATTAGCATATTGTAAGGTTCTCTTTTGTATGTATTAACATATTGTAAGGTGTCTCTTTCATATGTATTAACATATTGTAAGGTGTCTCTTTTGTATGTATAAACATATTGTAAGGTATTAACATATTGTAAGGTGTCTCTTTTGTATGTATTAACATATTGAAAGGTGTCTCTTTCATATGTATTACCATATTGTAAGGTGTCTCTTGTAAGGTGTCTCTTTCATATGTATTAACATATTGTAAGGTGTCTCTTTCATATGTATTAACATATTGTAAGGTATCTCTTGTAATGTGTCTCTTTCATATGTATTATCATATTGTAAGGTGTCTCTTTTGTATGAATTAGCATATTGTAAGGTTCTCTTTTGTATGTATTAACATATTGTAAGGTGTCTCTTTCATATGTATTAACATATTGTAAGGTGTCTCTTTTGTATGTATAAACATATTGTAAGGTATTAACATATTGTAAGGTGTCTCTTTTGTATGTATTAACATATTGAAAGGTGTCTCTTTCATATGTATTACCATATTGTAAGGTGTCTCTTGTAAGGTGTCTCTTTCATATGTATTAACATATTGTAAGGTGTCTCTTTCATATGTATTAACATATTGTAAGGTATCTCTTGTAATGTGTCTCTTTCATATGTATTATCATATTGTAAGGTGTCTCTTGTAAGGTGTCTCTTTCATATGTATTACCATATTGTAAGGTTCTCTTTTGTATGTATTAACATATTGTAAGGTGTCTCTTTTATATGTATTAACATATTGTAAGGTGTCTCTTTCATATGTATTAACATATTGTAAGGTGTCTCTCTTGTATGTATTAACATAGTATAAGGTGTCTCTCTTGTATGTATTAACATATTATAAGGTGTCTTTCTTGTATGTATTTACATATTATTAGATGTTTCTCTTGTATGTATTTACATAATTTATTTATAAGATTTTATCCTGTGTGTATTAGCATGACAAGTTCTATAATTTTGGAATATACCACAATTCTTCAAATCAGCTAACAATTAACTCTTTGAAGTGCACAGTCCAGTGGTAGGGCTTTGAGCCTATGATAGGAGGGTTGTGGGTTGATCCTGTCCCACTGCTATTTCTTGTGTTCTTGAGCATGAAACTTTTTCTACATATGCTTAGTACTGGTTCTAACCAGGCAGACTTTGAGCGTGACTTGTTTAATTTGTAATAACTTGTTTCACAATCGAACTAAAATAAGTATATAACAAATATAACAAATAACCTTTGGATAATTTTATGTGAACTCTGGTAATCTATTTTTAATCTTGCAGATTATTACATCAAAAATAAAAAAAAGTCACTTGACCTTTCTTAGCTGTAAATGTCAAGGTCACAATCAAGGTCACATTTTTTCCTACTGTTCAGCCAAACGGTATTTCTAGTTCTAATGACTTGTAACATAAACATGTTGTTTAAGTGATCAACTGCCAGGGGCATTGACATCTTACAACATCATTACAGCTTTGTTTTTATGCCCAGCTTCAATGAAAAAGTAATTCAAAGATATTGAGTGCCTGTATTACGATCACTGATAGCAGAATTAGTCTCCAGTGGCAAGCCTAATGTGTTGTGAGTATTGCTGATCTGTAGTGTATTTTTTTGTAAATGAGATTCTCTAACAAACAACTGATTTTAAGGATAACAAAAATAAAAGTATATTATAAGAAAAAAATGGTCATATTTCCGTTTTCATTGTTCAGTATATTGTGGATCAAACATAATTAATATTATGTCCACATGGTACATGACTGTAATTTCTCATCAGTTGATATTCCTTTCAAGGTGTTAACATCAACTGGTTCGCCAAGATGTTCTCATCAGTTGGTTTATTAGTGTGTTGTCATTTAGTTTATTCGGGTGTTCTGTCAGTTGGTTCCTGCGGGTGTTGTTGTCTGATTTAGTACATTCTAGTGTTGCCATCAAGTGTTTTTCCATCAGATGTTTCTTCAAGGGTGGCTAAGAGGAGAAAAAGACTAAGTTACAATGAGTGTTTATAATGTTATATGAGTGCAGATAGATCAATGATGCATTCAAAATGATCATGGAAATGTAATGAAGTTGTTACATTACATGCTGATAGTCATTTCTGAATGACTAAAAGTCTCAAACTATTTTCCCAGTTTTTAACACCTTCACGCTAACAGACTCTCATGGGGTTTTGTCTGCATAATCATAGAAATTTCAAGAAATTCATTCGGGATTTGGGTAAAATTCCAGAAAATGTTTTTACACAGATTAACTTCTGGACTTTTTCTACGCTTTCCAGGAAAGGTACAGCTGGGTAAATATTTTCAGTCTATTACATATGTCAGTCTACAGATCACCTCCTTTCTCATTGTGACCATTGTTGTATTAAAGTGAATTTATAAGGATTTTTCAGACTTTCAAAATTGGCTAAAAACTTTTTTTCCCCCCATTATATCATTCCTATATATACTCACTGACCCCATATTGCCAAATAGATATCCATTTAAACATGCCAAAATAACATATTTCTTTTGATGAATTTTAGAACAATAGTCAATTCCTTTCACTTCCCCCACAATCTCTGTCATGCACAGTTGCATGTTTGTCTGACGTTAGGTCTTGTCTACTGATACGAATAATGTCAGTTAAGTCTCTGCCTTTGATCAAGTTTATCTGCATGGGTGGTGAGCACCAGACCATTTGTTACTTAATTACTGATTAGGACTTTGTGATGCTGCTGCCATTGTTCGATTCATTCTCCCAGCTGTCCTGTCCTTAATTGATCACCCTCATTACCTTCTCACATAAATTTGTAGGAGAGACTAACCAATACTACAAGTTATTTTATTGGCATCAATTCCTGCCAGTCCAATATTGAATTTTGTTTGAACAATCTGATTGTGAAGATACCTAGGTGTCTGAGATTAATGTTGGCATTAAGATATACATGCATGTTTCTGACTGTTTAATATTATTGAAACAACTGTATTTAATTTTTAAATACGGTTGTTAGAAAGCCATACATACTTATGTGACCATAATGGTTTAAGGTTATAATTTTTGGATGGTTGAAAAAATAGTTAAAAGAAGAGGAGTGACTACCATAGACACCTAAAATCAGTCACAAAATACATTAACAGACCACTTCAGGGGTAAACTAGCTCTTGTAAATATTAGTAATAATATGTTGTATCAAAATCACTTACCATTGCTAAATTTATTTTTAAGTATGAGTCCAGCTCAGTCAATCTTTATGTGAGAAAGTTTGCCAGTAACTTACAGAAGGAGTGGTTAATTACATAGATTCATTCCAGAGTCTTCTTCCACTAATAAAACTGGATGTCATTATTAACACCTTAAACTACACAGCCATAAAGGACCCTCTGAAAATATAAGGGAACAAATAAGAAAGTTTACTTTTTTACCCCTATCTCCTGTCTTGTCCCACTTTGTTATATCTGGAAACTGTGTTTCATTATGAAAGAGTTGTTCTACAGTCATCTTAAAGTCTGTTCTCCATTTTGTTTGTTGGTGTTATTTTACAATGTCGTCTATTAAGTATTTCTTGCCGATGTTAAATTTGCCTCTGAATTTGAATAGAGTTCAAACAAGATTTTTATTTTCTTTCTATTTAAACCTTATTTGCTGATAAATAAAACAAACTTAAAAAATCATCTACTGCACTAAAAGTCAAATACAAAACATAAGTAGTAAGTATTGATTATTTTTACCTGTTTTTGCTTGATGCAGTCTCATTTTTAACCATTTATAATTAAATTGCTAATGTATTACGCAATTAATTTTCATAGCCAATAATTACGAACTGAGTTCCTGAAAGGAAGCAGTATCTGTTGAATACTGCCTGGTGGGGGGCCATGGTGACAGTATTGACTTTTTCTTACTGAATGACGTCAATGGACCCAGTCAAACTAAGCACCATTATGTAACTTGTAATAATCTCAGAATAACCAGTATTGGTCACATGATACTCTGTTATATCTCGGAGTTTTTGTTCTTATTTCTTCTTCAATCCCTACAGAGAGCCCGGCACTTGAGATTTAACAAATATTTTTAGGCAGGTTATTATGCTTAATTAGTGTTTGTTTGTTGGTTTGAATATTTAGTGTCATGTTTGTGCCGTCGAGGACTAGCAGATGATCAGTTAAACTAATCACTCTTTCCTGGGATCCCTGAAGGTTTACCAGTACTCAATCACACCCATCTTAGCAAGTAACTGAGAACTTTCCCACTTGAATCATAATGAGACACAATGTCGTATATCGGTCATCACGGAGACTGTTGCTGGGTGGGAATTTGAACTCACGACTACTGGATTGATTAAGTCAAACTTGTTCATATACCGACTGAGCTCTTAAACCGGGTTCAGGAACAGTTTATCAGAGATGCAGATCTTTATTTTTTATGTTCCATTACTGGGTCAATAAAGGATTCTCATCTAATGTTACTTGCCTAGCTGCCTGCGAGCAGTGCTGGTCATTTAAGCCTTACATGTGATGGTTCAGACAAAACAATTCATTATTATCGTTGTTTGAGTTTATCTGGTGGTTTAATAACAATAAATGTTATGTAAACTTTGTGGAATACAATATTCCTGACATGAGGCGACCGCCTGTCGAATTAGAAGTTGCCGTAGATGAAACGCTTTTTCTTCCAACATACTGACATAGCATCCTTGAGCAATAACAGCCAACTAAGTCAATAATCGATCAAGAACTTCTGTGGACAGTTAGTGCTGCGTAAATTCCTTTTGCCCTGTAGTTGTCGTTGTTGCGGTTTTGGTATTAACAGCGATTGAAAGACTTTTTATCGACTGACCTTAAAACGATTTTACATTAACCATTGCTATGAGAAAATAATTGCCATATAAGTAGTTGCAAACATTGTGTGAGTTGGATTCCAACCATGATAATGGTTTGTTTCACTCTTAACATCCACTATGCATCATTGGAATTTACAGCATAGGTTGATAGTTATTTTTCATAATTCCATTTTAGTTTAAACTTATTTATTTTACTTCAATTGTTAAGCAAGTTATTACAACTTATACAAATCATGTCCAAAGTCTTCTCTGGTGAAACCAGTACAAAACATATGCCGAATAATGTCTTGTCCAAGGACACCCACACATAGGCGTGAGGGGGGAATTGAACCCACGACTCTCCAATCCTGGGGCCGATGCTCTACCTCTGGACCATGTGCTCCACATTTTGAAATAATGTTCCTTTAAAAAGAAATCCTGGGGGTATGTCATAGGGTTACCATGTTACAGTAGCTGATGGTATGACAGTGTTACCTTGTTACAGTTACTCTGATAGTATGACATAGTGTTACCATGTTACAGTTACTGTGGTAGTATGACATAGTGTTACCATGTTACAGATACTGTGGTAGTATGACAGTGTTTCCATGTTACAGTTGTGGTAGTATTACATAGTGTTACCATGTTGCAGTTACTGTGGTAGTATGACATAGTGTTACCATGTTACAGTTACTGTGGTAGTATGACATAGTGTTTCCATGTTACAGTTGTGGTAGTATTACATAGTGTTACCATGTTGCAGTTACTGTGGTAGTATGACATAGTGTTACAATGATACAGTTGTGGTAGTATGACATAGTGTTACCATGTTGCAGTTGTGGTAGTATGACATAGTGTTACCATGTTGCAGTTATTGTGATAGTATGACAGTGTTACAATGTTGCAGTTACTGTGGAAGTATGACATAATGTTTCCATGTTACAGTTGTGGTAGTATGACATAGTGTTACCATGTTGCAGTTACTGTGGTAGTATGATATAGTGTTACCATGTTGCAGTTACATTGGTAGTATGACATAGTGTTACCATGATACAATTACTGTGGTAGTATGACATATTGTTACCATCTTACAGTTGTGGTAATGACATAGTGTTACCATGTTACAGTTACTTTGGAAGTATGACAAAGTGTTACCATGATACAGTTACTGTGGTAGTATGACATAGTGTTAACATGTTACAGTTGTGGTAGTATGACATAGTGTTACCATGTTGCAGTTACAGTGGTAGTATAACAAAGTGTTACAATGATACAGTTACTGTGGTAGTATGACATAGTGTTACCATGTTACAGTTACTGTGGTAGTATGACATAGTGTTACCATGTTACAGTTCTTGTAGTATGACATAGTGTTACCATGTTGCAGTTACTGTGGTAGTATGACATAGTGTTACAATGTTACAGTTACTGTTGTAGTATGACATAGTGTTACCATGTTGCAGTTGTGGTAGTATGACATAGTGTTACCATGTTGCAGTTACTGTGGTAGTATGACAGTGTTTCCATGTTACAGTTGTGGTAGTATTACATAATGTTACCATGTTCCAGTTACTGTAGTAGTATGACAAAAGTGTTACCATGTTACAGTTGTGGTAGTATGACATAGTGTTACCATGTTGCAGTTACTGTGGTAGTATGACATAGTGTTACCATGTTACAGTTGTGGTAGTATGACAATGTTACCATGTTACAGTTGTGGTAGTATGGCATAGTGTTACCATGTTGCAGTTACTGTGGTAGTATGATGTAGTGTTACCATGTTACATTTACTGTTGTAGTATGACATAGTGTTACCATGTTATAGTTGTGGTAGTATGACATAGTGTTACCATGTTACAGTTGTGGTGGTATGACAGTGTTACCATGATACAGTTACTGGTAGTAGGACACAGTGTTACCATGTTACAGTAGCTGGTGGTATGACACATAAATGTTACCATGTTACAGTTGGGGTGGTATGACACATAAGTGTTATCCTGTTTTACGGTTGTGGTGGTATGACCTAGTGTTCCTGTAACTATGGTATCATATCTAGACTGACAGCTGTGAAGAGCTGGCTATTCCTAGTAACCAGATTATATGACACAATTATCTATTCTTCTGGACATTGTAGTCAATGCCTAATCACTCAGGAGACTTGGTTATTACTCCTTGTAATAGATTATACGTCCATCATTGAATATATTTCCAACAGAGATGAAGGAGGCTGTATTGATTGCACACTGGCAGGCATTATAGTGACAGTATTTGGCACACAATGATTTGTTTGCAGGAATACTTCTCCAAGAAATAATTCTTTTTTTATTGAATTGCTCAATTTAATATTTGTACTTTAATTAGTTGATATAATTGGTACACATGATTGACTTTTGTGTCAGAATTACTATGTTGTAATAATTGATAAGCTATGATTGGAGTGAAAAGTGCAGGAATTATCAAAATGCTTGTTTTTTTTTGTATATTTACTTCGATATTGAAAACTAAGATTGAAGTACAGTAGAACATCGATGGCTCAAACATGACGGGACGGGACAAAATAGTTCGAGTTAAGGGTTGTTCGAGTCATAAATATTGGGACCAACATTATACCATACATATACATGTGTATACATCGAAACAGGAATTTGTTGAGGACCAAATAAGTAGTGTGAGATAAACGTGGTGTTCAAACCATCCATGTTCAAGCCAACGAATATCTACTGTTCATGTCAAAATTACTATTCTTGAAAATGCACTTAGCTATGTCATGAGAAATTTTTAACTGCAGTGAAATGTATTTTTACTTCAGTTTGTTTGTTTGAATTTTTAGTGTTGTTTTTATGTCATCGAGCGCTAACAGATGAGTAGTTAACCTAACCGCTTTTTCCTGGGACTCTGAAAGGTTAACCAGTTATCAAGCACACCCATTTTCGCAAGTAACTGATAACTTTTCCACTTGAATAAGTGGTGAGAGAAGAATGACGATGGGACACAATGTTGTATATCATTCATAACAGAGACTAGCCGGGTAGGTATTCAAACTCATGACCCCCGGGTTGATGGTCAGACGTGCTACTGACTGAGCTAACCAGCCCTGGAAAAACAAAAAACGATACTTTCATTACTTCCTGTTGTAAGAAAATCAATGATAACATCAGTCTGAGACTCCAAATGTAATTTTATAATCATCAGTAAGACTTGTGTCATTTTGTACTGACTTACCCAGTAATGGGTTTATTTTACATAAATGTCAACTATAAGTCTACTCCAGGGGGTCATAATCAGTTTGAATCCCCACCTGACCACAATCTTTATGATAATTAATATACCAATAGCAGCTAATTGTCTATTGATTCTCACCGCTGATTCAAGTGGGAAAGTAATCAGTTACTTGGGTAGATGGCCCATGATCCAGTACTAGTTAACGTTGCAGGATCACAGGAAAGAGAGGATAGGTAATATAGCCCTCTATAGCATAAACATGACGCTGTATAATCAAACAAAATATAAATATTGTTAAAGTTATAATTGTTTAAAATTGGATGGCATTGCATAATGTTCATGTTGCATGCAGCTATAGAAGTGTCAGGGTTAGTTACTTTATTCACATCACGATGGTTTATACTTCAGCCTCGTTTTTTTTTCTATTTAATTAAGACTCCTGGAATATAGTTTACGTCTGTTGATATCCTATAAGCATTTTAGCATTTTCTGAACTTTTCTCAAATTTCCGCAAAGGAAAACTCATTATTCTTGTTTGGTGAAATGAAAAATGAGATGAAAAACGGAGTAATCATTGAAATCACGAAGAGTATTGATTGGAGGAATGAGAGTAATGAGCGATGCCACTTTGTTGCGACACATCTGTAATGTTGTTTGAAACGAGGAATCCATTAGTTATGTTTCCTGTTTCCAAAACGACCTGAAAAAAAGGTTATTCAGGATATGTCAATTGTATTTTGATATAAATAATGACTGTGCATTTCGCAAGATTAATATTGATGGCACTAAGATTTAGTTCACATTGCCCTTTCCAGGTTTGTTTCCTTCTTTTTCGGGAACACAGCGTATCACGCTATAAATTGGAAATTTAGCATGTTGTGGGTGTATCTGGATAAAAGAAGGAAGTTTAAAACTTTCAATAAGTTTATTTAACAGAGCAATTATATCTCACATTTGATTTTTTATAATGGACTTTTGAATAACACCATTTCAAACACATGATATTATATTGGTGGAGGAACACCTCAAAATCAATCTGAGTAGAACCACTTTTCTTCCGCAATTTACTGAAAAACTTTCTCACATAAATATTTTGGACCAAGCTGGGCTTGAACCCAGAACCTCAGCAATAAGAGGTAAGTGGTCATTAGATGACAGCACCTTAGACCACCTGGCTGCAAAGGACAACTTTGATTTGTAGCAAAATAGTCAGTGTACATTAGCTACACAATGTCATGTACAAACAGTAACATTTATTAAAGCTGTCATTGATTTTCTATCTGGTTTGATAATGGTATTGACCAGTACTAGATGTCCAAGAATAGCAGCAGGCAGGTAATCTGTCGCTAGCACAACAAGATACTGTTACCATAGAGACGTGATAAGTGTGTCAATGACAAGCAACTTACAAAGAAGAAAAAACTCCTGATTGAATCCAGATCAATGGATTCATTGATGAATTTCTCATGGACTATAATGTAATACTTTGTTACATTCCGGCATCAGGAAGTTAACAAAAACATTTCAGTTGTTGATGATAACAAGAAAAGGAATTGCCCCCCACACTCTCTCTCATTCACTACTGGTTCAAACACACTCACAACTGGTTCAAACTCTCTTATTCACTACTGGTTCAGATTCTCTCGTTCACAACTGGTTCAAACATACAACTGGTTCAAATATTTTCTCACTCACAACTGGTTCAAACTCTCTCATTCACTACTGGTTCAAACACACTCACAACTGGTTCAAATATTATCTCACTCACAACTTGTTCAAACTCTCTCATTCACTACTGGTTCAAACACACTCACAACTGGTTCAAATATTCTCTTACTCACTACTGGTTCAAACACACTCACAACTGGTTTAAACACACTCACTACTGGTTCAAATATTCTCTCACTCACTACTGGTTCCAACACACTCACTACTGGTTCAAATATTCTCTCCCTCACTACTGGTTCAAACACATTCACTACTGGTTCAAATATTCTCTCACTCACTACTGGTTCAAACATTCTCTCGCTTACTACTTGTTCAAACACACTCACTACTGGTTCAAACTCTCTAACTACTTGTTCAAATTCTCTCATTCACTACTGGTTTAAACATTCTCTAACTCAGTACTGGTTAAAAACATTCTCTCACTCACTACCAGTTCAAACTCTCTCATTGACACTACTGGTTCAAACACACTCTCTCACTCACTACTGGTTCAAACACACTCTCTCACTCACTACTGGTTCAAACACTCTCTCACTCACTACCGGTTCAAACACTCTCACTCGCTACTGGTTCAAACACACTCTCTCACTCACTACTGGTTCAAACACTCTCACTCACTACCGGTTCAAACACTCTCTCACTCACTACCGGTTTAAACACTCTCACTCGCTACTGGTTCAAACACACTCTCTCACTCACTACTGGTTCAAACACTCTCTCACTCACTACCGGTTCAAACACTCTCACTCGCTACTGGTTCAAACACACACTCTCTGACTCACTACTTGTTCAAACACTCTCTCACTCACTACCGGTTCAAACATTCTCTCACTCACTACCAGTTCAAACTCTCCCACTGACACTACTGGTTCAAACATTCTCTCACTCACATTGGTTCAAACACTCTTTTACTCACTCTGGTTCAAACACTCTCTCACTCACTACTGGTTCAAACAGTAGCTAATGTTTGATAGAAAGAGTGTAATAACACTCATTATCGCAAGTTCCTCTGACATCTTCTATGTTTCAATAACTTTCTTCTGTAGTATCCCAAGGTATTGTATTGGAACGTAATCAAGCTCCCTGTATGATATACTAAGTCAATTATCATATTTTCATGTGAATTCTGCTTTCTCCAGCAGAGTTTCTCTGTCATTTTCCCAATGGAGTCATTATTCAGTGTGTGCTTGCGTTCTATTTATTCAATTTCCTTCATTTACTTTATGATATAACAAATTTCGTAGCGTGGGTGTGTTAGTGTTGTCGTTGTTAAAATCAATATTCCGTCTCCTATCATGCCTGGCTATATATAGACTGTGACAAAACTGGCTGTCATTAACCGTAGAGCCTAGGTCAACCTGTCAAATGATTGTTTAATTGAATTTGGAGAAATTATTTGAAAATATGTGGGTAGGTTATGACTGCTATGTGTATTGAGAGAAATTTTTTTTACCCATAAACAATTCTATATTTTTGTAAAATTTACTTCTATAAAAATGATCAACTTTGTAACTATTAGATTAAAATATTGATGGTTTGCCGCTTCCGTCTGACCCAAAACAATCTGACGGTCAGGATTTTTTTTTTGGTGTTCATTTAAAGTATTCTTGGTCATTACATGTCCTTAAAAAGATTCTCCAATTGATTACAAAAAAAGACTTTGCCTACCCCTAAATGGTATGAGTCAAAAGTGGCAAACAAGCAAATTTTTAAGGGTGGCCTACCAAGGTAAAAAACTTCCAGGACATGGGTACCATTGCTCACTGTAGTGCAAGGCAAAAGTTTCACAACTCTGCCTCAAGTATTGGCAGAGTTATTTCCCTTGGTAAACTAATGGACATTAAGCGGATGTTCAGCAATTAGTTTCCCATTTGTAATCACTTCATGCAAACCAACTGTGTGAATCTTTCATATAGCCAAATCTGTTTTAAGCAGCCGGCCCGAGGAAGGAGCAAAAGTGGCCTTTTAAGACAGGTTGTTGCTTAATACAGGTTACTTTGTTCTGAAAGCATATAAGTGGGAAATAGTGAATGTGGCTGCTTAAGACAAGTTGCTGCTTAATAGAGGTGACCACTAATGCAGAACAGAACTTCACTGTTTTATTTCCTTGTTATATATTTTGATGACAAATCTGTATTGATGCGATGTCCTTGCCCCGGCTGACACAGTATTTGTGTTTCTCCATTTCAATCTTATCTTAAATGTTTACGGCCAATGAAATGAGATTAATCAACAAATCAGGAAACAATCCTCATCAGATCAATATTTGTTACATTTGTGAATAAAAATGAAATATCTGCAGATGTAGATCCAGCAGTGACTGCCATACTTAAGAGTTAAACCCTGTAAGAAAAGATCAATAGCTGATTGAGTCGTTGCATGCTCGCTTCTTAATTGACTCACTTTGAATAAACATGAGAATAAATTGTTGCATGATTCAGTTTTTACAAAGATTGGCGCCTTGCCCAAGCTTTGAAAGGGTGGTAATTGTTTTATATTTAAAATCAAACTAAACTTTGAATTTATGTATTTGATTATAATCAGTCTTGTTTAAGTCTTTGACAGACTAGTGATCTGTGTTTTAATTGTAAAACAGAGTTTGAAAGTTTGCATTAAAACTATTTAATTGATTCAATATTTTCAATTTGAAATGCAGAGAATGATAATTATACAGTTGTTCACTGAAGTAGCTTGCAAATTTAAAGTACCTGTTTTGTACCCGCTGTTCCTTGCGGTTTCATTGTTGGATAGAAGGCTGCGTGGTCTAGTGGTAGAGTGTCCGCCTCGCATGCGGAGGGTTGTGTGTTCGATCCCCGAACAGGTCATACCAAAGATTTTAAAAATGGAACTAGAAGCTTCCTCGCTTGACTATCAGCATTTAGAGGAGAGCTCTAGGTCTGGTTGGCCCGGTGTCAATATAATGTGACTGGGTTGGGAATCATACCATGTGTCTGCGGCATGATACTCCATTGTGACAGCGCTCAGAATACTATCTCAAGTGGACACCGTAGCGATATGACTGAAAAATTGTTGGAAACGACGCTAAACACCATACAACAACATCATTGTTGTATTGTCAGAAATGAGAATTCAATAATTTGGTTTTTAATCTTAATTTTCATTGAGCCGATCCACCTCCGCTGTCATTTGTTTTCACCGTCTCATTCAGCACTCGCCTCTCTGCAGAATAGAAATATGTTCTGTATGTCTGCATGCTTCATCTCTGGATGATCATGAACTATTTATGAGGGGGGATCAGAAAGTTCATAGACTTGCCATAACTTATTTATATCAATTATACAATGCACAATAGTGTTATTGTATTTGAAATAAATGTATAGAGGACATATTTTGAAAATTTTAGCTTGATACTTCAACTATTAATAAAAATAAGGCGCTATTTAAAGCATAGCAGTTAGGTATGTCGGGGCAAAATGATGACATTGTATTCAACAAAAAACTATGTTAACCTATTTTAAACAGGCGCTTTTGTTTCAAATTTACTGAGTCGCTCCTTCTCAAAATACTCTCCTCCATGGTTTATATACATTTTTGCCACCATTTACACCATTGAGTGAACATGTTAATAAAACCTGAAGATGGTTTAATGGACAAAAAATTCTGTAAAACATGCTTTATAATTCCAATTATGTCTTCAAATCAGCTTTCCATTTGCTGTATTCTCAGCCATCTCAAAAACATTAATTTTGTGACATTTAAACACTAGAGACCTTGAAACATTAGATTCACTGTACATACTTTTGTTTCTGTGTTTGAGCAGGTGTATTACCTAAAATGGGGGCAGAACTTTACAGAAATGCGGTATTCTGCATGTTAATCCATTTTCAAGTGCCCCCAACTTCATTTTATTCCAAACAAAATGGCATACCGTAACATCATAATATTGTTGCCATTTTTTTAAAGGATGTAAACAATCATATGATACAGCACACTTTGGTATTTATTATTTGAAAATAAAACCCATTTTGGCAACGCTATGCTTGTTTGAATAGGTAGATAAAAGAAAAATCTGCCCCGACTATGTAAATCTGTATCTCCATAGTTACCTATAATAAAATATAAACCATGATGATGAAAAATTATCAAATTTTTTCAAATTACTGCAAATATATAGAGGCACAGGTTGCCTGAGAATTATTAGAATATAGTGATAAATAAAAAAGTTATGGCAAAAGTCTACAAACTTTCTGATCTCCCCTCTTATGCATGAATAAAAAAAGGTATTTTGCAAACATTGATACATGTAGTTCTGCAAACACTGATTTTCAAACATATTAATTTGATGCATGTAGTAACTTCCAAACATTGATACTTGCAGTTGTGCTGACATTGATATGCAAATGTTGGTAAATAGTGGTTCGTAGTGTAGCAAATCAGTTGTGTCGGGCGTTATATGCACAATTTAGTGTGGGGGGGGGGGGGGGGGGGGGCGATAATGCCCGACACCACTGTATTCACATGTTAGTGTGTGTGGGGGTGTATAATGCCCAACACCACTGTATGCACATTTTAGTGTGTGTGGGGGTGTATAATGCCCAACACCACTGTATGCACATTTTAGTGTGTGTGGGGGTGTATAATGCCCAACACCACTGTATGCACATTTTAGTGTGTGTGGGGGTGTATAATGCCCAACACCACTGTATTCACATTTTAGTGTGTGTGGGGGTGTATAATGCCCAACACCACTATATGCACATTTTAGTGTGTGTGGGGGTGTATAATGCCCAACACCACTGTATTCACATGTTAGTGTGTGTGGGGGTGTATAATGCCCAACACCACTGTATGCACATTTTAGTGTGTGTGGGGGTGTATAATGCCCAACACCACTGTATGCACATTTTAGTGTGTGTGGGGGTGTATAATGCCCAACACCACTGTATGCACATTTTAGTGTGTGTGGGGGTGTATAATGCCCAACACCACTGTATGCACATGTTAGTGTGTGTGGGGGTGTATAATGCCCAACACCACTGTATGCACATGTTAGTGTGTGTGGGGGTGTATAATGCCCAACACCACTGTATGCACATTTTAGTGTGTGTGGGGGTGTATAATGCCCAACACCACTGTATGCACATTTTAGTGTGTGTGGGGGTGTATAATGCCCAACACCACTGTATGCACATTTTAGTGTGTGTGGGGGTGTATAATGCCCAACACCACTGTATGCACATGTTAGTGTGTGTGGGGGTGTATAATGCCCAACACCACTGTATGCACATTTTAGTGTGTGTGGGGGTGTATAATGCCCAACACCACTGTATGCACATGTTAGTGTGTGTGGGGGTGTATAATGCCCAACACCACTGTATGCACATTTTAGTGTGTGTGGGGGTGTATAATGCCCAACACCACTGTATGCACATTTTAGTGTGTGTGGGGGTGTATAATGCCCAACACCACTGTATGCACATTTTAGTGTGTGTGGGGGTGTATAATGCCCAACACCACTGTATGCACATTTTAGTGTGTGTGGGGGTGTATAATGCCCAACACCACTGTATGCACATTTTAGTGTGTGTGGGGGTGTATAATGCCCAACACCACTGTATGCACATTTTAGTGTGTGTGGGGGTGTATAATGCCCAACACCACTGTATGCACATTTTAGTGTGTGTGGGGGTGTATAATGCCCAACACCACTGTATGCACATGTTAGTGTGTGTGGGGGTGTATAATGCCCAACACCACTGTATGCACATGTTAGTGTGTGTGGGGGTGTATAATGCCCAACACCACTATATGCACATTTTAGTGTGTGTGGGGGTGTATAATGCGTGAACCACTGCATGTAGATTTTAGTGGGGGGGGGGGGGTGTATGATGCCAACACCACTGTATACACATATAAGTGTGTGTGGGGGTGTAATACATCTTTGTTTTGGTCGTTTTGATGTAAGATTTTCAGTCAATTTATGGCATCTAGTCAACAGTTAGTTTAGTCTATACTAATTTATTTTAGCTCGTTTGAGATGAAAGCCCAGAGTTTATATGAACTGCTCTCAAGTCCGTTTCCTGGGTAGAACCAGGACTGAGTGTTGTTTTATGAGTGGCATCAAACCTACAACCTCTGGTGTGAGCGGCCAACACTCTATCAATTAGACTACCGCCCCACTAAGCCAACAGTAAGAGCATGCACTACATCAAATGGAACAAAACCTCAAATAAAAACAAAACTCCAGTCCCGTCAGATAACCACACATGTGGGTCCATATAAATATTCATTAAGTCATTTGTTAAAACTGTCGGCTAATTGAGCTTGTGACCTTTCATAATCCTTGTTGGCTTCATCTGTAGTGTAATTATAGTCTAGTTTGACAAAGGTCATCATACCCAATGGAACTATGAAGCATTTTGTGATAGTTGTGATGAATGTGTGACATAGGCCGGGTTGTTTACTGTCAATAGAGGGTCCCACGTGGCCGAGTGCAATATAATCATGATACACATATTTACAAAATTTATGAAACACAACTAATTCATGTTAAAATGATCATTTATCTAATATAATTATTGATCTTTACTTTGCTATGAACAATAGAAAGCCATTATATCACAAAATTTCAGTACCTAATCACAGTATTGATCATTACAAATTGAGTACCTTATTTTACTTAAATACCTATAATTACTTATAGTTTATAAGTTGAAAAAATAAGCTAAAGATGAAATAAAAGTGAATCATGAAGTGAAATGAAATGTTTGGAATGCCCGGTCCAAAGACTTATTTCCACTCAGGGGTCCATATTAAGTGGTCCCATTCGGGAAGTGCAAAAACAGCAAAGTGTCTTCTTATTTTCATATACACTTGACAATTTTTTTGCACCAATAAAACATATTGGATCTCCTCATTTGGTATTCATTTATACAATCCCTGTTATTATGGATGGTATCAGCTAGATTGGTTACTTATTCTTGGAGAAAACTTGTCTTGCCGATATGTGTGGGTCGTACAAGGTCAATCTGCCGTCTGCCGTTTGCCATATATAACTTCACTGAAGCTCGTACCTCACACAGTTGTGACACGTCTGGCTGTGAGACTGGTTTTCTGTCTAGGCAGCTCTGTCTGGGACTTTTGTAATTATCTTCAATATAACCAGTCCATGTATTTATTGGATCTCACTTAAGTCTTTTGGTGCATCTTTATGGTCATTTGATGCAATTTATTTGCAGTTTTGCATTATATGTTTTTCACTATAATGGATTCATGGTGAATTTGCTGTGAGTGCTTCTAACTTCTTCAAAGTGTTGGCAGAGTAATACAGCCCTCTTTGTGGTATAGTTTTTTTCTACTCAGAAGTATTCTGATTGATTAGTTGATAGAATATTTAGTGTCATTCTTGTGCCATCGAGGGCTAACAGATGATCAGTTAACCTAACACCTCTTACCTGGGATCCTGGAAGGTTAACCCGTACTCAAGCACACTCTTTTTCACAAGTAACTGATAACTTTTTCATTTGAATCAGGGTTGAGAGAAGAATGACGTTGGGATGCAATGTTGTTTATCAGTCGTCATAGAAGATGGGATCCTTGAATGTTAACCAGTACTCTAGCACACCCATCTCTGCAAGTAACTGATACCTAAATATTTCCCAATTGAGTCAGTGGTGATGGGCTGGGATTCAAACTCATGATCCCTGGATTGAATTGTTCTGAAGACTTAACCTTATGCTAGTTAAACTGGATGTCATATAGATGCCACCTATATAATCAACTTTCTCCCGCCTGTATGTTGTGTGTTCATCTGTTTGTATGTGTCACCTTCAGCGCACATTGCTGGCTCAGATGGTAATGTGTCTCACTGCTTGAAAAAATACTGTAAAAATATTGATGAATAAAAATAACTTTCTAGAGATGTATTTTTTGTCTGATTATTGTTGTTACTGGATACTGTTTAACAAACTTGGAGACATCTTGTGTTCTCGGTGCAATTTTGTGAGAGACAAACACATCATGTTACATCTAATGTAAATATGTAAAAATAATCTAATTACTAGACCGTCTCATGCTTCCATCCATGCTCATTTTTTTGTTTGTAAAATCTTTACACAAGTTTTGTCATTGAATCTCTATGGTGATAATGCACAGAAATGCATTTGATTTGTAGTTTCAGACTAATTTGTTAACTGAAAGGCCATTATAAATAAATTGCTAGATTATCATCCAAATTTTTCTTAAAAATGGGGAGGGTGAGAGAATTTTATTTTTTATTTTCATCTTTATAATTTTTGATATTTTTTTAATCTTATTTTTTTTTTATGAAAATAAAAAGGGTCGGAGCGGCATGAAAATTAGGGGGCAGGCGGGGATGATAATCTAGCAATTAATTTATTATGGCCTAATGACTGTTAAATGTTTTTAATACTTGTTTTAGCGGTAACTCTATACATGTATATTAAAATTAAAAAATGTGCATTGCCACCATTACACACACAATGATCATTGTCGCATGGATATGAACATTGATTTTGTACACTTGCAGGCTCCACAGTCGAGTGAAGGCGGCGAGTGACGTTGATTACCCAGCCTATGGGGTTACTGGGCCCACGAAAGAGCGCCTCCCATCACCTGGCGATCGTAAACTCGCTCAGAGTGCCCAGATGTACCATTACCAGCATCAGAAACAGCAAATGATTGCTATGGAAAAGTAAGTATTGTCTGCATGTTGTGAGAGAATAATTTTATGTATAAGTTATAGCCGTTTAAATGTTTCAGACATTTTTTTTTGTGGTCTCTAATTCTTGGCAACTTCAATGACACTTCACAAAAATGATTGGTTACTCTAATTGGTTCACTGTGTCAAAGTGGACAGCAAAAGGGTGCAATAAATGTGTCAGGGTGCCATCTGGGGGTATTCATCACCTTCAGTGATATTTCTAGTTCCAGTTGAAGTTAGTTTCTTGTGAACTTCATTTTAGTTGTTCTGTGATGTTAACTGTTTTCCCTTTATTAACCATACTTGCCATTAAAGATTAGCAGTTTGACAAAACTCTTGCATGACATGAATGTTATCTCGGACAGGTTCTTGAAGATCATTTTTACACTACAAAGAATAGATTGCTGATTTGTCCAACCATGCATGCATTTGTCCGTCCGAATCATTGTCCAAAACATTACTCCAAAAGTACTGAAGTCAATTCAACAACCTTTGGTATATGGATAGAGGACAATATGTGGAAGTTCAGTGTGAAAGAACTGTAATTCTTGTGTTGAGCAATGACAGAACTAGTTCATCTTCAATATTGTAATATTTTTCTGGTTAACCCTTTACTTCATAAAGACGCCTTTGGACACCTCTAATACAGACACCTTTTGACACCTCTAATATAGAAGGCTTTTGAATAATTTGGTGAATTATGTTTATATTAACTGACAGAGTGGAAAACAGTGCAGGAAGTGTTCAGATTGCTCGTCACGAGCAATCTGAACTCTTCCTGCACTGTTTTCAAAGGCCTTCTGTGATTGGTATCTATGGAGTAAAGGGTTAATATTGCTTGTCTGGAGCAATATCTTCAAAAATATTGAAGAGAATCTATCGTGACTTGGTTTTGATTGAATATTAAGCTTCATTTTCATGCCATATAATCGAGGGCTAATAGACGATCAGTTAACCTAACCACTGTTTCCATCAATCCTGAAAGGTTAATCAGTTCTCGAGCACACCCCATCTCCGCAAATAACTGATAACTTTCCCACTTGAATCAGCAGTGAGAGACGAATGATAATGAGACACAATGTCTATATCAATCATCAAAATATTGTGATTTGGAACATGGGTGTAGGGCAATGTATGGAAATGCAGAGCTAACCATAACTCTCTCTTCAGTAATGACAGAATTATTTTGTACTTTATTAGCACCGGGATGAAGTTCAAGGAGAGCTATTGCCATGACCTTGGCGCCGACGTTGTCTGCGTTGTCGTCTGTAGGTACCCAGGTTAAACTTTTGCGTTAAGATTAAGATATCTATGCAATCACTCATTGGATGTGTATGAAACTTCACATTCGTGTTCACCATCATCAATGGAATATACAGAGACAAGAACCATAACTCTGCTTTGCAGTTATGGCCTTTTTTCGACTTAATTTTTCAGGTTAAAGTTTTTTTATCAGGTAAGATATCTATGCAACCACTCATTGGATATGAATGAAACTTGCATGTGTATTCAGCATCATCAATGGAACACACAGAGACAAGAACCATTACTCTGGGTTGCATTTTGGCAGAGTTATGGCCCTTTTTCAACTTAATTTTTCAGTTTAAAGTTTTTTATCAGGTAAGATAGTTTTACGTCTATAGACACCCAGGTTAAACTTTTGTGTTTAGTTGTGTTTAAGTTTTGGTGTTTGCCTCCAATCTCAATCTTTGCATGGGTGGTTAGTTTTAACACATAGGCGAGCTTTATTGTCTTCTGACAACTCTTGTTGCTTGTTTTTTAGTACCATGTAGATGACACCGTTTTTAAGGATATTTCCATTAAACTCATTCTTTCCTGATGAGAAAAATTTAGGATCTATTGCATCTCCAGGAGCAATGATTGATTTGACAGGAAAGTAATTTTGTCACACAAAAGCAATTTGGTCATACAGATATTGATTCCAGTATATGGTATGATAATGCCAGAATAGATGGCCTGGTTGTTTATCTCTTCCTACGCATCTTTGAAGTCCAGTAAATTGTCGCGATTCCAGCACATTTGTAATTTTATTACCCATGGGACACATGGCTGGAAGAGAATATATAATCATCTCATTAAATTGATTTTATTTGTTAGGTGAAGTTTCAGCAAAATTAATGCATCCATATTAAAATTTGGTCTCGTCTTTTGTTCATGACACCTGTGAACTACCGGTATTAATTGCACAAGAACATATTTGTTCTTTTAATTAGCAAGGCTTGCACCAATAATCAATATTTACATTTTTACTGCAATCAGCATAATGAACTATATCTAGATTAACTGCATTTTATTTTCAAATAAAAAAAAAAATGCAGCTGTGCAGAGCTAAAAAGGACCATTTTGCATTTTATTGGTTGCACAGTTTTGTTTTGCTGGTGAGATGTCGTGTTGCCGTTAAGTTCACGTGAGGTTTTCTGTACTTAGTTGCCATACAAATGCCGATGTTACATTCATGACATTGACTTTGTGGTTTAATGTGTATAGGTTTGAGTTTTCATCAGGTGATGGTAAACATAAGACTAGTTCAATGTTGCCGAGAAGGTAAACATAAGACTAGTTCAATGTTGCCAAGAAGGTTAACATAAGACTAGTTCAATGTTGCCAAGAAGGTAAACATGAGACAAGTTCAATGTTGCTGAGAAGGTAAACATAAGACTAGTTCAATGTTGCCAAGAAGGTAAACATAAGACTAGTTCAATGTTGCCAAGAAGGTAAATATGAGACTAGTTCAATGTTGCCGAGAAGCTCTTCAGGCTTCACAAACACTAAACTGGCCTAATGTTTTTCATCACTTGATGAAAATTTAAAATTTGTGTTTTAATCCTTAAATCAATAGTAATTGTCTGTCTCTAAAACAAAGTGTGAGTAGCAGCATGGTTTATCATGTAAAACAGTGTACCCACATGTAACTGAGCTGAAATCCTCAGGGACGCAACTCTAGAATTGATCTGAGATTCACTAAACTGCATATTTCTCCAACATTAAGATAATGATATTTACACTCCGGTGTATTTCTCATATATATATCTGTACACTCAAGTGTAGTTTTCCAAGATCTGATATGTACTCAAGTGTATTTCTCCAAGATCCAATATGTACTCAAGTGTAGTTCTCCAAGGTCTGATATGTACTCAAGTGTATTTCTCCAAGATCTGATATGTACTCAAGTGTAGTTCGCCAAGATCTGATATGTACTCAAGTGTATTTCTCCAAGATCTGATATGTACTCAAGTGAATTTCTCCAAGGTCTGATATGTACTAAAGTGTATTCTCCAAGATCTGATATGTACTCAAGTGTATTCGTCCAAGATCTGATATGTGCTCAAGTGTATTCGTCAAAGATCTGATATGTGCTCAAGTGTATTCGTCCAAGATCTGATATGTACTCAAATGTATTTGTCCAAGATCTGATATGTACTCAAGTGTAGTTTGCCAAGATCTGATATGTACTCAAGTGTATTTCTCCAAGATATGATATGTACTCAGGTGAATTTCTCCGAGGTCTGATATGTACTGAAGTGTATTTGTCCAAGATCTGATATGTACTCAAGTGTAGTTTGCCAATATCTGATAGGTACTCAAGTGTAGTTTGCCAAGATCTGATATGTACTCAAGTGTATTTATCCAAGATCTGATATGTAATCAAGTGTATTCGTCCAAGATCTGATGTGTACTCTAGTGTTGTTCGCCAAGATCTGATATGCATCAAGTGTATTTCTCCAAGATCTGATATGTACTCAATTGTATTTCTCCAAGATCTGATATGTACTCAAGTGAATCTCTCCAAGATCTGATATTTACTCAAGTGTATTTCTCCAAGATCTGATATGTACTCAAGTGAATTTCTCCAAGATTCAGTATGCACTCAATTGTAGTTTGCCAAGATATGATATGTACTCAAGTGTATTTCTCAAAGATCTGATATGTACTCAAGTGTATTCGTCCAAGATCTGATATGTACTCAAGTGTATTCGTCAAAGATCTGATATGTACTCAAGTGTAGTTTGCCAAGATCTGATATGTACTCAAGTCGATTTCTCCAAGATATGATATATACTCAAGTGTAGTTCTCCAAGGTCTGATATTTACTCAAGTCTATTTGTCCAAGATCTTATATGTACTCAAGTGTAGTTTGCCAAGATCTGATATGTACTCAAGTGTATTTCTCCAAGATCTGATATGTACTCAAGTGAATTTCTCCTAGGTCTGATATGTATTGAAGTGTATTTTTCCAAGATCTGATATGTACTCAAGTGTATTTCTCCAAGATCTGATATGTACTCAAGTGAATTTCTCCAAGATCTGATATGTACTAAAGTCTATTTTTCCAAGATATGATACGTAATCAAGTGTATTTGTCCAAGATCTGATATGTACTCAAGTGTATTTCTCCAAGATCTGATATGTACTCAAGTGAATTTTATCAAAATCTGATATTTACTTAAGTGTATTTCTCCAAGATCTAATATGTACTCAAGTGAATTTCTCCAAGATTCAGTATTTACTCAAGTGTAGTTTGCCAAGATCTAATATGTACTCAAGTGTATTTCTCCAAGACCTGATATGTACTCAAGTGTATTTCTCCAAGACCTGATAAGTACTCAAGTGTAGTTTGCCAAGATCTGATATGTACTCAAGTCAATTTCTCCAAGGTCTGATATATACTCAAGTGTAGTTCTCCAAGATCTGATATATACTCAAGTGTAGTTCTCCAAGGTCTGATATTTACTCAAGTATAGTTCTCCAAGGTCTGATATTTACTCAAGTATAGTTCTCCAAGATCTGATATGTCCTCCAGTGTATTCTTAACATCATCGATGAATAAAATGGAAAATGCCAACCTGTGTATTAACGAATTTCTCATAAGTAAGATAAACTACAAGAACAGAATCATCTATTGTCTTCAAAAGGGACCTTCCTCTTTGTCATTCAATAAACTTTTCCTCAATTACTGACAGAAAATTATAGGTAATGCATCTTTAATAAAAACTACATGTATTTGAATAGGAAGAAATGATTATGAAACTGGTTCCATTTCACTATTGATTTTGTGATTCAGGTTTGTTAAGTTGATCTATAGTAAACAAGTTTCCTGTTATAACCGACATTGTCAGTCCTGTATCCATTGTCCATCCATCACTGTGACTAAACATAACATTTAACACACCATTGGAACTTTCATTTTATGATGGAAATATGTAGAAATACATCAGTGTGCAGATCAATGTTGTAATCTAGAATCTTGGTGAGGTGTCCTATATTCATAGGCACATAATCTAGAATCTTGGTGAGGTGTCCTATATTCATAGGCACGTAATCTAGAATCTTGGTGAGGTGTCCTATATTCATGGATACGTAATCTAGAATCTGGGTGAGGTGTCCAATATTCATGGACACATAACCTACAATCTGGGTGAGGTGTCCTATATTCATGAATGCGCGATCTAGAATCCGGGTGAGGTGTCCTATACTCATGGGCACATAGTCAAGAATCTGGGTGAGGTGTCCTATATTCATGGACACATAACCTAGAATCCGGGTGAAGTGTCCTATACTCATGGGCACATAGTCAAGAATCTGGGTGAGGTGTCCTATACTCATGGACACATAACCTAGAATCTGGGTGAAGTGTCCTATACTCATGGGCACATAGTCTAGAATCAGGGTGAGGTGTCCTATATTCATGGATACGTAATCTAGAATCTGGGTGAGGTGTCCTACATTCATGGACACATAACCTAGAATCCGGGTGAAGTGTCCTATACTCATGGGCACATAGTCTAGAATCCGGGTGAGGTGTCCTATATTCATGGATACGTAATCTAGAATCCGGGTGAGGTGTCCAATATTCATGGACACATAACCTACAATCTGGGTGAGGTGTCCTATATTCATGAACGCGCAATCTAGAATCCGGGTGAGGTGTCCTATACTCATGGGCACATAGTCAAGAATCCGGGTGAGGTGTCCTATAGTCATGGACACATAACCCAGAATCTGGGTGAGGTGTCCTATACTCATGGACACATAGTCTAGAATCCGGGTGAGGTGTCCTATACTCATGGGCACATAGTCTAGAATCCGGGTGAGGTGTCCTATACTCATGGGCACATAGTCTAGAATCCGGGTGAGGTGTCCTATACTCATGGACACATAACCTAGAATCCTGGTGAGGTGTCCTATACTCATGGGCACATAGTCAAGAATCTGGGTGAAGTGTCCTATACTCATATGAACGCGCAATCTAGAATCCGGGTGAGGTGTCCTATACTCATGGACACATAACCTAGAATCCGGGTGAGGTGTCCTATACTCATGGACACATAACCTAGAATCCGGGTGAGGTGTCCTATACTCATGGACACATAACCTAGAATCTGGGTGAGGTGTCCAATATTCATGGACACTGTTTATAATAGTCCCAGGGGAAGTCAGGATTTCATAACAGCAGAATAGGCATTTTTATTAAAATTGATGTTGTAACCCCATTCCAAAAAAAAAAAAAAAAAAAAAAAAAATAGATTCATCGGGGCCCTATCTCTTTGTCCCTGCACTGGATCCACAGGTTATTCCCTCTAAAGCAACTGTTGTGCAGATAAACATTATGCATGTTATTAAGTAATATGCTGCAACAACTTTGATAGCATATTAAGCTTTATTTATTGTCTTCTTAACAAATGACATATAGGATACAATCAATAGCCACATTAATAATTCAATATATCTGCCTGTTTTAGAGCCAACGGAGAGATGAAGCATGATGCATCAGAAGATGAATCTGAGGAAGAAAATGAAGAAGGAGATTACACAGTGTACGAATGTCCTGGGCTAGCTCCGGTAAGTCACACTGGGTGTTGTATTTCTGAGTACAAAGTGGTGGATTCGATACTCTGCCACGGCTCTTGTGTGGTAGGTATACTTGTGTGGTAGGTATACTTGTGTGGTAGGTATACTTGAGTAAGACATTTTATCCATGTTTGTTTAGTACTGGCACTGCACAGTAAGACTTCAAGTAGGATTTGTCTAACTTGTAACAACTTGTTACAAAATTAATGTAAAATAAACAGGTTTGAAGGTAGTGGTTACTGCTAATTTTTTCTCGTTTTATAGAAGACTGCAGCATGGTCTAGTGGTAGAGCCTCTGCCTCGCATGCGAAAGGTCATGGGTTCAATCCTTGAGCTGGCCATACCAAAGACTTTAAAAATGGTACTAGAAGCTTCCTCGCTTGACGCTCAGCATTTAGAGGAGAGTTCTAGGTCTGGTCAGCCCGGTGTCAGTATAATGTGACTGGGTGGGGTATCATACCATGTGCCTGCGGCATGATACTCCAGTGTGACAGCGCTCAAAATACTGTCTCAAGTAGATAGTGTCGCGGTATGACCGAAAAATTGTTGAAAGCGACGCTAAACACCATACAACAACAACAACATCGTTTTATAGAAATACCTTGAAAAGTAAATGGCAAATGTTATGTTTTTCTGAGATGTGATCAAAATAATGTTGCATTTATTTTGTGCTCATTTAATAAACTCGATGACAAAAATGATAATTAGGCTGCATAGTAAGAACTTCTCATAAAATATTGAATATAATATACTCATTTAGTAAATAATAATAAATGAGCATTTATGTCAGATCCTCTATTTAATCTAAAATGTTGTCTCATGACAATGATTTTAATATTATGTAAGATTAATTAATTGATTGCTTGAATATTTAGCATCACTTTTTTGCCATTGTGGTCTAAAAGACGATCAGTTAACCTCACCACTGTTTCCTGGGATTAACCAGTACTGAAGCACACCCTAACATCCCCATTTGAATTGGCGGTGAGAGATGAATGATAATGAGACACAATGTCATATATCATTCATCACGGGGACTGTTACTGGGCGGGGATTTGAACTCACCACCCCTGGATTGATTAAGTCGAACGTGTTCATATACCGACTGAGCATTTAAAGTTCTAACTACCATATAAAAGTTGCAAGATGACTCTGAGGCAGGTTTTAACACTTTTTCAAAATTTCACAGTCATCTATGCATTGATTTTATTATTATTTTGCATACTTCTAGATAAATTTTAATACATTAAATTGGCAAAAAATTAATTTCCAAAAAGTGTTTTTTATACATGCAGTTTGAAATAAAAGTTAAACTCCAACTGTCAAAAATTTGAAATTCAAGGAAGATGCACTCTGTACAGTCACATGGATCTGTGTTAATTCACCATCAGCAGATAACCTGGTGTAGCAATGTAATTTGATGGTTTCCTCTTACAAATATTAACTACCCTGGCAGTGAAGGTTTGGGATTTAAGGCCATTATATATTACTTGCTAGATTATCATCCAATTTTTTCTTAAAAACGGGGATAGCGGGAGAATTTTATTTTTTATTTTTATATCTATGGATAATAATAAAAAAAAAAAAATATATATTCTTATTTTTTTTTAATTGTTTTTATGAAAATAAAAAGGGTCGGGGTGAGCGGGGATGATAATCTAGCAGTAAATTTATTATGGCCTAAGGCTTGATGAAATAAACATGATATTTCTCTGACACTAGCTATTATTCTCTTATATGTAATTCTCAATTACAAACTTCTATGATTGACAGACGGGTGAAATGGAGGTGCGTAATCCACTGTTTAATGAAGAAGCCCAGACGCCCACGAGTGGACAGTCACCGCCTACGGTGAATGGTCTCCAGGAAGATACACACGAGTAATAGCAACACAGCAAACTACACAGAAATCCAGAGAAATTGCTTCAGGAATTTTATGAGCCATACTTCAGTACAACATTTGTTTAAAGTAATATGTGACCAGTGTACATGCAGACCTGTGGATGCCAATAGTTCATGTGTAGTTGTAAATATAGTCAAATAAATTAGAGTCTTTAATACTGGGAACAAAGTCCAGTATATAGATTAGTCATTAGGGGTTTAGATATGGATTTTTTGGGAATCGGCCTTATTTTGCCAGAACAACATGTAATAAATATATAACATGAGCTCATATATTAATCTTTTAAAGCCAGTCTGAGAACTTTTTTCTTCAGTCTTCCTGGAGCATGGTCGTATACTGCTTGCATGGGCTCCAGACATTTTGTATGTGATTTGGATGCGAGTAATGTCCATACTTCTAGTGATGTGTAGATTTACAAAAAAAAGAACAGAAAACATATCCAGGCATACTGAACTAATATCTGGATACACACTGGTGCATGAATTTGAAGCTGAGCTTTTCGGATCTGATTTGTTGAATGTAACAGTAACTTGCAGTGTGTTCAGTACTATATTTCTGTTGTATGGCTCATGTTTAAACTTGATAATTGTAGTATATTCTGAAACATGTATGAAATATTCTTTATACCAAAGGCTATCTTTGCTCTTGTATCGTCATGGTTATATACATGATTCTATGATTCTTAAGAACTTTACTTACCATTAGGCCACTATAAGTTAATTGCTAGATTCTCATCCAAACTTGGGGGCGGGATTTTTTTTTTTTTTTTTTTTTCAATTTTCTGTTTTTTGTTGTTGTTTTTATAAAAATAAAAATGGTTGGGGCAGCATGAAAATTAAGGGGTGGGAATGATAATCTAGGAATTAATTCATAATGGCCTAACTTAACGCTGACTAAGATACATAATTTTAATATAAACAATATTTTTGGAGTAGACTGGAATCTCCTTTCATTTACAGGGGTGGGGGTGTATATTTTTATATGTATTGATATATTATATGGAAGTGATAATAAAACTTTACAGACATTCTTTTAATATAAATGCTTTAATATATTGTAATTTCTTGGGGAAAAAAATAATGATATAAGGGAGGTAACTGGGTAATAAAATTATTAAATATTACTGTATGTTCTTACCTCCCATATTCACTTTTTTTAAGTCGCTGTTTAGAAATTGAATTCATTTATTACAGTACATTGTTGTTCTCATATTTGTGTAACATACCAAGTGTAAAAAATCAATGAACCATAAACTCTTGAAAAAAAAAAAAAGAAAAAGAAGAAACCCTATAAAAATTATATACATACTTTTGTGTTTATATAAAGCATTAACTTTATAATACTTTTTAATCGATAAATACAAGCTGAGCGAAGATCTACGGGTAGTTCAATCTGCCTTGAGGTTATCTAAGAGGTTAAAGTTGAATGTAATTGCTTTTTACTTTGTCTGTACTATAAAATTTTATTCTTTAAGAAATTCAATTTGGTTCTGTTTAATTCACTTTTGAAAAACAGTTTGTTTGTTTATACCATTATCAGTTATTTTACTTATTAGTTCAGAATTTCCTCTTATCTTACATTATTATAAAAGATTGTTCAGAATTTTCTCTTATCTTACATTATTATAAAAGAGTGTTCAGAATTTACCTTGCATTGTAAAAGGTGTTCAGAAATTGTATTTCATTGAAAAGTGTTCAGAATCCACCTTGCATTGTTAAACTGTTAATTATTTACCCAGCAAATATAAAAGTGTTACAGGGTTAACTGTTGCACTGCATTTATAAAAGGGTTCAGAATTTATTCTGCATTTTAAATTGCCTTTGTTGTTAAACAATCTAAGTAGATAAAATGTTCTCAATAGAGGTGATTCAGTTGGTTGGTTGTGTAAAGAGGGGACAGAACAAACACACAGACTGTCTCGAGATTTTATGATTTTATATAGTTATAAGTGCTATACATAGGGTTAAAGAGTGGCTGGAAAACCCTTGATGAAAAGGAAAATGTGACAACCCTCGATATAAAGGATTACAGACGACCCTTGATATAAAGAATTATGTGACAACCCTCGATATAAAGGTTTATGTGACAACCCTCGATATGAAGGGTTATGTGACAACCCTCCATATAAAGGGTAATGTAACAACCCTCCATATAAAGGGTGATGTGACAACCCTCCATATAAAGGGTCATGTCACAATCCTCGATATAAAGGGTAATGTAACAACCCTCCATATAAAGGGTAATGTAACAACCCTCCATATAAAGGGTGATGTGACAACCCTCCATATAAAGGGTCATGTCACAATCCTCGATATAAAGGGTGATGTGACAACCCTCGATATAAAGGGTTATGTGACAACCCTCCGTATAAAGGGTGATGTGACAACCCATGTTCTGATTGGTTATTTTGAAAGTCCATTGCCAAATGTATACATTTACAAAGATTCATTCCAAGTTGAAACATCCATTCCATCATCACATCAACATAGTATGTATCATCATGTATTATATTTTGTTTTCCATTTCAATACAAACGATTAGATACTGTTTTAATGAGAAATTTGGTCTGATATAAGATTTAAACACAAATGTCTGAAACATCATTGCTTTAAATTTTGGTCAGTTAAAAAATATTTTAAGAAAAACATTTGTTAAAGCGTGAAATATAAAGACTAATTAATTTCTACGCTTGTGATACAAAGTTGAGATGACAAAAGATGTATTGTACATAATAAGGACAAGATAACTGGTTTAAACAACCATGAGGTCCTCAATGCATTATTGCGCAATATTGGTTGTTGTTAGATAAACATAATGACCTCTCTTGTTTTCAGACATGATTTATCGTTAGTAAAGAAATTCACAACAACAGAAATATCCATTACATGTATCATAAACTCTTATTGTCAATAATTTTCTGATCATTTATACGCAAAATTGTAGATGGTTATGGGTTGTTTACGAATCTGTTGAATTATAGAATATAATAAAGTCAAAACATGATTTTGTTTTGTATCCAGCATTTCTAACTTGTTGAGTGGAATCAACATAAAATATGAATATATTCCGGTGTGATGGTTGTGATTGTTTAGACACTTATTTGCATGCTGTCAATACGGACATAACATGGCTGACAGACATTCTCACATACTGTATTTATATACTCTGGCAAGGGTATGGATCACTTTGTTCTGTTTAATTGTAAAATTGAAAAAAAACAGTAATTAAAATATATTTTACGAAAATGTAGCAAACTTTGAACTTAATTGACACTTTTCTTCCAATAGTTTGTATGTTTTATTTAATAAGGTACTTGTTTCATTGTTTTAAGTGCAGATGTACTAGTTATTAACTTTTTAAGTGCATGTGTACTAGTTATTAAAAAGAATACTTGAATTAACAACCTAATGTTACTCTTACTGCAGTCAATATATTTAATGTCCGTTGACCTTCATCAAAGTCATTAATTGACCCCAAATCAAGGTTGCTGGTGACGGGACAGATGTAGATCTGTTGTTTTTTGTTTTATTTAAACTAATATACGTTGTATAGAATATTGTTATTATATCATATTTAGTTGTTAAAGTTGTGAAAATGCGGTAGCTAAGGAAATACTGAGCTTTTTGTAAGTTTAGCAATTCTTTGGTTACAGGATTTTGTAGATTTTTCGTTTAGAGCATTTTTCACCCTTTAGTCTTTCTGAAGATTAAAATTTTAAGATTAAGCATTTCATGAATATCATAAAGTCATCTATATCAAAGCATGAACACTTTTAAGAAGGCTGAAAATTGAAAACTGCTTTTTTTACCTACATGTATATTACTAAAAGAAAAATTATTGTTTTTGACTACAGTTGATAGTTGAAGGGAAATAACTCTTTCTGGTTTATGATTCAGTTTAATGTTAAATGGTTTAGTCCCCTACCTTCATCACCGGCATGCTAATAAGTTTTCCCCTATCTGTCCCTCATTCAGTTTGACTATATATTTTTTTGACGTGACGCTGATAACAAAAGTACTCAAAATATTTGGGGATCTATGTATTGCTTTTGGCTTTTATTTGTTGCCATGCAACATGGCATTTTTGGTTACCGATAGGTCGTCACAAAATTTCACCCTGGCAAACATAGATTTTAGTTACAGAATTGAGGGATAAAACGGTGGTGAGTTTTAGTGACAATAAGATGGTATGGTAGGGGACATGCACAGTGCAGCATATTGTTTCTCTGTACAGACGTTGGAAAAATAATTAAAAAAAAATAATTATATTCTCAGATAAATGTATGAGAGTTTTGTAAATGTTTTATCCAGCCATAATCCAATTTGAGTTACCTACCTTACCTAAACTGTTTTGATTTTGAAATGGACTTTTTCTCTCTCTAAGATTAGATTTAAGTTTTGAAGTTTGACTTTTGTTTTCTTCACTGCCTCATTGTTCATTTTCCGACCTTTTTATATACTGATAGGTGTTGCACATGTGATGTTTTCTCTCTTCTGCAGAAAACTCAATCATATATAGGTGCACTCGAGTAACTTAAATGTTACATATTTGTTTCACAGAGGCACTATTTGATGTTTTACTTGTTACGGTTACCACATGTTTACACAGTCCGAATGATGTATACATTTTTTGTTCATTTTCTTCCTGATAGTTTTATGAATTTTTTATGTACAATCTTGAGGTTTGTTTCCACGCCCCAAGAATATGGCCTATATTTGTTATGCATATGATTGTATTTAACATCAGTTTGACTGACATAGCACCCGAGGTTATAAAATTTTCCTGCTCAACTCAGAATGGTACTCAAACAGTTTCTAGGGTTCATATAAAAACACAAATCAAAGTGCAAACTCTAGACTGTCTTGAATTTTAAAGTATTAATGCAGATTTAAGGTAAAAATTATGTGTTTATTCATTTTGTTATAATGAGTCGATTTGTTTTTGAGTTGAGCATGAAATCTTTGAGTTGATCATGGAATAAAGTTTTATTCCCTTGGACCAGGACTAAAATCCTCAGCTATTTCAGATAATGGTACGCGAATTAACTGAACAAAAAATGTAAAATTTTCATCTAATTGCGGATGGTTTGGGCCTATTTGTTCATCTTTTTCTTTGTTCTCTATTTACAATGTGCAATAGTATATAAAGCTATTTTCTTATTTCTTCTGTATGGAAGTTGTTAGGGTTGGGATAATGATTGCTGGGGATGGGGATAGAAATTGTGGTTACCATGGAAACATACTGATTTGTTTTCTTTCAAATATGATTACTAGATGGCTCTTTTCAGCAATCTGTGATGTTACCTTCCTTGAATTATATTTTATTACTCCAATTTTTGGGTCCGTTTTTAAGCACTGGTTATAAAAGCATTCAAAGAATCAAATATTGTTATATAGGTTATAAAGTGTGTTAATTGTTTCCATGGTAACAACATACATTTTATGTTGTGGCTGTGTTTGTTAGGTGGTCACACAGTTAGGTGTCTAGTTTTGTTTCATATTGAATTCTCGTATCATTGTCTATAATTATAAAAACTGGAATTTTTTTATATTGTATGCAGTTGCATGCTTCATGACTTTGGTTATATATATCTGTATTTAAAGTGGGTTGACTGATTCTGTCTATTGATGTTTTGTTGAATTTTGTATAACAAAAGTGACACAGTTCAGATTTCAACTTACATGTAGTTCTATCAAATGTCAGTCTTTCCCAGGTGTAATAATTGGACAGTACTAATATAGGAAAATAAATCAATATATTTAATAAAAAGCAAGACTTTGTTTTATGTTTTATTTATTTAATACTAAATTATATAATTTTTTTATTATTAAATTATTATTTCAATGATTTTTAAGAAAAGAACCGGACACAATTTGTTATATTTTGGGTATGACATATGGAGATCATGCAGGTCATTTTATCTGCATTTTGTATTGATATTAACTACAAATTGTTAAATTGTTTACAAAATGTTATATAGAAACTCCCTTTTTTTCCTTTATATTTGTACTTATTTCATTGTCAACATGGTCATTATCAATGTGAAATAAAACTACATGTAGTCCATACGATAGTTATCTTTTCATTGTTTATCTCCCTTTACAAGAGTAACCTTTTAATTGTTTATCTCCCATTACAAGAGTTTCCTTTTCATCGTTTATTTCCCTTAGAAAGAGTTACATTTTCCTTGTTTATCTTCCTTCACGAGAGTTACCAATTTCATTATTTATCTCCCTTTAAAATAGTTATTTTTTCATTGTTTATCTCCCTTTACAAGAGTTACCTTTTCATTGTTTATCTCCCTTTACAAGAGTTTCCTTCTCATTCTTAACTCCCTTTAAAATAGTTACCTTTTCATTGTTTATCTCACTTAGTAATAGTCCAAAACTTAAAAAATCTTCTTCTCATGTACGGCCCAACAGATTTTCAAAATGTTTATGTAGTAATGATGACCAACTATAGTATTGTTAGATTTGTTCAAATGGTGTCCCTAGGGTTAATTATGACCCTGCCCCGAGAGTTCAATTAGGGGACACATGTCAATATAATATATATATATTTTTTTTTTTAAATGGAAATGATTTTGCCTATATCTTCACTAAAGCATTGTTAGGTGAAGGAGGTTAAGATTTGTAAAAATGACTGGGTTCCTATGTCTTAAGGGGTCAGGAGGGACCCCAAAAGGGTACAAATTGGGAATTAGTAAAATCGTTTTCTTAAGAACCGGTATGTCAGATTTGTACATATTTGATATAAATTATCCCTATGTGTAGGGGTTTGATTGCAGATAAGAATTTAGGGGCTAAAATATATAGGGGCCCTGTAAGGGGACTTAGAATTTTACATAGGGATACTGTGGGAAAACAGAAAATTCTCTTTTTTTTTTTATTTATTCTGAAACCACTAGGCCAATTAAACTGAAACTTGACATGGATGTTTTTATTGCATAGGAGACTATACAAAAGATTTTTTTTTTTATCTAAAATTCAAGATGGCCACCGTTACTAAAAATAGTCCAAAACTTAAAAAATCTTCTTCTCATGAACGGTACAACAGATTTTCAAAATGTTTATGTGGTAATGATGACCAACTATAGTTTTGTTAGATTTGTTCAAATGGTGTCCCTAGAGTTAAAAATGACCCCGTCCCGATATTTCTATTGCATAGGAGAATTCTCACATAAAGTGTATGGAGCAAGCGGGACTTGAACTTACTACCTTAGCGGTGAGGGGGCAGTGATCTTGAGTCGGTACTTTAGACCTATTAGCCACAGATACCACATTTTCAATAGCATAATTTCTTTGTAACCGTACCCACAAAATCTTCACTTAAAATAAAAGGGGTCAGTTTCAATCAATTTCTAATTCAATTGATCATGCTTGTATTACAAGAGTCCTCCATGGCCAGGTGGTCTAAGGTGCCCTCTCAAGATCACTTACCTCTTACTGCTAAGGTCGTAGGTTTGAGTCCGACTCATTCTAAAAATTTTATGGGAGAAAGTTACAAATATATATAAATATATATATATATATATATATCACATGTGTAATATATCACATATATATCACATGTGTAAATATATATAACATATAGATATCACATGTGTAAATATATCACACAAATGTCATGCGTATAAATACAGCACACAGACACACGCATGCTTGCATGCAAGTACACACATGCACGCACACACATGCATGTATATACTAACGCACATATAAATGTATATATACTACTCAAAGTTTGCTAAGCATCAAATATTTCACTCAGCATTGACCAGTGAGGAATGGCAACCTGTTGTTTTCACAGTTGAGTCCAGGTATTGCCTAGACTACAGATAGGCGTGCTAGGGTGTGGAGAAGGCCAGGGGAGAGATTCCATGCAGCCAACATTGCTGAGCATGACCGCTATGGAGGCAGCTCCGCGATGGTCTAGGGTGGGACCGGCTGGGATTGACATACATATCTCATTGTCCATGACTGGTGTACCCTGAATGCCCAGCGGTATAGAGATGAGATTCTTGATACCCAGGTAAGATTGTGTGCTGGTGCAATAGGTGATGGGTTCATTCTAATGGACGATAATGCCCGTCCTCATGCTGCCCTTGCTGTCCGAGAGTACATTCAGAGGAAGGGGATTGCATGTCTGGACTGGCCAGCCCGATCCCCTGACCTCAATCTCATTGAGCATGTGTGGAACAAGTTGCAGCTTGGAATTTCAGCCCGTCAAGTCCAGCCAAGAAGTATCCAGGAGCTTGGTGCTTTGCTGGTCCAAGCCTTTGGAATAGAACAACATCCCACAAAAGATCATCAGGAACATGATAGGGAACATGAAGAGATGTTGTCAAGCTGTAATTAACAGCAATGGGTCACATACTCAATATTAATCCCATACCAGTTAGCTCCGTCAGCTTTTTGGCAAATGTAGAAAAAATTCCCTATTTTATCAAAAATCTCTATTTTCGATGGTTATCTTACTCAAAGCTTAAAACAAATGTAAACACGAAACAAAATAAAAAGTATAAACAATTTTCATAACAATATTGCAACTTTAATGTAAAGCATGTATTTAGGTGTTCTTGGTGCTTAGCAAACTTTGAGCAGTATAACATAAACTATATCATATAACATATGTAATCTTATTTAGTTATTTTATTATACTACAGTAAATACACATTACTAGATGTACTATACTCTGTTTTACAATACTTTATGAAACAAATAATTTAAAGCAAACACATTACATTTCAAACGTAATACTCGTATACTGTCATGCAAAAAAAATCAAGGGCCACTTGGAAGATTCAATAATTCTTCATTTAGCACCGGTCCACATGTCTTCATGACGCATAATACGTATGTGCAGGACTTTTATTTCAATTGTATTTTGTAAAGGGAATATAGTTCGTTAGATTTATGGTGAATTACATTCCATTTAAAAAAAATGGTCTGGTCATCAGTTACAAAAAGTGCAATGGAAGTTTAAGTCCAGTAACCTCCCCTTAGTGATAGAAACAAGATTATTAGAGCTGTGTAAATCGGTTGGGAATTAATCTTGTTGGAAACGCTTAAAATGGTCATATTTCATTGTACATATTTTAAGAACATTGGAACATTTTCATGAGTTCTGCTAAGTTTGGATGACATTTGGTACTGGTGGATGAAGCTATAACAGTTTAAAGATGCGTAGTGATACACTGCAACAAATGGGCAGAATTGTCAAAACTAAAGGGGTGCCATCAAACCATGGAAATTGTGAAAAAGCAAAATGGTCAACCCCATGTTTTTTCCTGCATATTTGAACCAATAGAGATTTATGGAAACAAGACACTTTTAGAACCATTGGCAATGTGTCCAGTGTTCCATTTCTCTATATGTAGAACAGTACAAAATTAATTGGTGTGACTTATAAAGACGTTGAATTTCATTAGTTTTTTTATCAGTATGATAAACAATTCAAAAGAAATACCAATTTGCCTTATTAAATAGTTTCATAAGCATCATAGGTGACCGTTTATTCTTGTATCATATTGTAATCACATTATATAAATGTGTAAATATATAGATCTATACTTCTGTCAACAGTCATTCAAATTCTGCAAAAACATAATTTTATTTGCGCAACGTTTTTTGGCGTTGTTGTGGTGGCACAGTTGGTAGAGACGTCGTCATTAATGTGCTAGACGTTGACGCCGTGGGTTCGAATCTCCAAAGTGGCATAAATTTTCATTCACATAATGACCTTGATATACAGGGTTCTCCGCAGTCTTTTGGTCTTGTAACAACCGCTTGCCTCTCACTGTTGAAGGCATGAGTTTGAAGTATGCTTTGTCAAAACACTTTACCACACAGTAACTTGCTGAAGGACCATGGTTCTACTTAAATCCATTTTGAGATCTTCCACTAGCAGTAAAACTGGATGTGCCCAATATATAACCTGTTATGTGTTGAAAATTATGTTAACACAAACTTTACCAAAACAAAACTCATATTTAAGTGATATTAACACAAACTTTACCAAAACAAAACTCATATTTAAGTGGTATTAACACAAACTTTACCAAAACTCATATTTAAATGGTATTAACACAAACTTTACCAAAACAAAACTCATATTTAAGTGGTATTAACACAAATTTAACCAAAACAAATCTCATATTTAAGTGGTATTAACACAAAATTTACCAAAACTCATATTTAAATGGTATTCACACAAACTTTACCAAAACAAAACTCATATTTAAGTGGTATTAACACAAACTTTACCAAAACTCATATTTAAATGGTATTAACACAAACTTTACCAAAACAAAACTCATATTTAAGTGGTATTAACACAAATTTTACCAAAACTCATATTTAAGTGGTATTAACACAAATTTTACCAAAACTCATATTCAAATGGTATTCACACAAACGTTACCAAAACAAAACTCATATTTAAATGGTCACTTTACCAAAACAAAACTCATATTTAAATGGTCACTTTACCAAAACAAATCTCATATTTAAATGGAATTAACACAAACTTTACCAAAACAAAACTCATATTTAAGTGGTATTAACACAAACTTTACCAAAACAACTCTTATTTAAATGGTATTCACACAAACGTTACCAAAACAAAACTCATATTTAAATGGTCACTTTACCAAAACAAAACTCATATTTAAATGGTATTAACACAAACTTTACCAAAACTCATATTTAAGTGGTATTCACACAAAATTTACCAAAACTCATATTCAAATGGTATTCACACAAAATTTACCAAAACAAAACTCATATTTAGGTGGTATTAAGACAAATTTACCAAAACAAAACTCATATTTAAGTGGTATTAACACAAACTTTACCAAAACTCATATTCAAATGGTATTCACACAAACTTTACCAAAACAAAACTCATATTTAAGTGGTATTAACACAAATTTTACCAAAACAAAACTCATATTTAAGTGGTCTTAACACAAATTTTACCTAAACAAAACTCATATTTAAGTGGTATTAACACAACTTTTACCAAAACAAAACTCATATTTAAGTGGTATTAACACAAAATTTACCAAAACTCATATTCAAATGGTATTCACACAAACTTTACCAAAACAAAACTAATATTTAAGTGGTATTGACACACATTTTACCCAAACAAAACTCATATTTAAGTGGTATTAACACAAATTTTACCAAAACAAAACTCATATTTAGGTGGTATTAACACAAACTTTACCAAAACAAAACTCATATTTAAGTGGTATTAACACAAAATTTACCAAAACTCATATTCAAATGGTATTCACACAAACTTTACCAAAACAAAACTCATATTTAAGTGGTATTAACACAAATTTTACCAGAACAAAACTCATATTTAAGTGGTATTAACACAAACTTTACCAAAACAAAACTCATATTTAAGTGGTATTAACATAATTTTAACAACACTCATATTTAAGTGGTATTAACACAAATTTTACCAAAACTCATAATCAAATGGTATTCACACAATCTTTACCAAAACAAAACTCATATTTAAATGGTCACTTTACCAAAACAAAACTCATATTTAAGTGGTATTAACACATACTTTACCAAAACAACTCTTATTTAAGTGGTATTAACATAAACTTTATAAAACAAAACTCATATTAAGTGGTATTAACACAAACTTTACCAAAACTCATATTTAAGTGGTTTTAACACAAACTTTACCAAAACAAAACTCATATTTAAGTGGTATTAACACAAACTTTATAAAACAAAACTCATATTTAAGTGGTATTAACACAAAATTTACCAAAACAAAACTCATATTTAATTGGTATTAACACAAAATTTACCAAAACTCATATTTAAGTGGTATTAACACAAAATGTACCAAAACAAAACTCATATTTCAATGGTATTAACACAAACTTTACCAAAACAAAACTCATTTTTAAATGATATTAACACAACCTTTATCAAAACAAAACTCATATTTAAGTGGTATTAACACAAACTGAACTCATATTTAAATGGTGTTAACACAAACTTTACCAAAACAAAACCCATATTCCAATGGTATTAACATAAACTTTACCGAAACAAAACTCATATTTCAATGGTATTAACACAAACTTTACCAAAACAAAAGTCATATTTCAATGGTATTTACACAAACTTTACCAAAACAAAACCCATATTTTGGCCATTTTTAAAAAGTTGACAAATCCTGATAAATTCCCTTTAAAGCAAACTTTAACCCCACCCCACACCCCCAAGGTTTTTATTGATATGATATAAGCAAAAACAATGTTTTCACATAACAAGTTTATCATTCATAAGATATTAAAGCAAATTTTTTTCATTTATATGATATAAATGCTTAACAAAAATATATTTTTCATCATTCATATATTAAATCAACATTAAAATTATATTCAAATGGTATTAATGAAAACTTAAAAAACAAAGTCCAAAGTTTTTCATCCATAAGATATTAAAGCAATCTTATCCCTTCATCCACGTCCCTCCCAAACATTAAAACTTTACCAAATTTTAAAATTATATTCAAATGATATTAATACAAACTTAAAAAAAGGTTTTTCATTCATAAGATATTTAAGCAAATTTAAAAGAAGTAGTTTTTCATTCAATTGATATAAATGCAAACTTAGTATAAAAAAAGTTCCGGTATGAACCGGCTAGGGATCGAACCTACGACCTTCAGCATGCAAGGCGAACGCTACACCACTAGACCACCACTGCGGTTCCAATGCGCACTGCTCTGTGTTATCGGTTTTTTTTTAAAACCCGTTATAACGTTTGCATCAAGCCATCGTTTAGTTTGTGTGCGTGTGTATGTTTGACATCATTAAATCAAATATTGATACCAATGGAGTGATGTAAAATGTTGTATACACTTTACAGAATGCCAGTGATCGTTCGCACTTTTTTCCCCTTTAGTTTCGTTAACACAAATCAGCGATCTCTGCGCGGATATTTTGGTGTATATTCTATCACCCCAATTAATACATATCTGTCGAAGCATATATTTGTGCATGTCCGACTATTACCCAACGAACGTGTTGTCGTAATTCCATTATTTTAACTTGTTGATGCGTTTGTGCGTACGTATTATACTTATAAAAATGACCTTGCAGTGTAAATCCACTTTTTATACTTTCTATAAAAACGACCAAAAAAGCAGCAAGGATAAAAGTGTTTTCGTCTAAAATCTAAACTCGATAACTAACAAATTTAAATTCAAATTTGTTTTGCTTTTCTTCTCCGAATTTCTATTTGAAGCTCCCGATATCTGTGTTATTGTCAGTCACTTCACTTATTAATTATTATATTTTATTAGTTTGATATTGTAAAATTTAAACCCAAGATGTAATTATGTGGGATATTTCATGGTTAAGATGAGATTACATAATGTTAGTCCTTATGCACTGGTCAAAATGGGAATACTTCAGAGGTCACTTTTGATATATAACACTGTCAAACAGTTCGCATACAGCAGGCTAAAAATATAATTAGTTAACAGGTTTTATGGGCATTTAATTTGAAGAAATTCTCAAGCTACAAGCTTTAAAAAGAGATGAGTTTTTACTTCTGGGTACAGTTTACTTTGGAGAGTGCGGATGTGAAGTTATGTAGTAATTTAGAGGAACAGTTAACTTTGGGGAGACCAGCTGTGGGGTCATGTTTTAGTTTAGGGGGAACAGTTTACTTTGGAGAGTGTGGATGTGAAATTATGTAGTAATATAGAGGAACAGTTAACTTTGGGGAGACCAGCTGTGGGGTCATGTTTTGGTTTAGGGGGAACAGTTTACTTTGGAGAGTGCGGATGTGAAGTAATGTAGTAATTTAGAGGAACAGTTGACTTTGGGGAGACCAGCTGTGGGGTCATGTTTTAGTTTAGGGGGAACAGTTTACTTTGGAGAGTGCGGATGTGAAGTTATGTAGTAATTTAGAGGAACAGTTAACTTTGGGGAGACCAGCTGTGGGGTCATGTTTTAGTTTAGGGGGAACAGTTTACTTTGGAGAGTGCGGATGTGAAGTTATGTAGTAATTTAGAGGAACAGTTAACTTTGGGAAGACCAGCTGTGGGGTCCTGTTTTAGTTTAGGGGGAACAGTTTACTTTGGAGAGTGTGGATGTGAAATTATGTAGTAATATAGAGGAACAGTTAACTTTGGGGAGACCAGCTGTGGGGTCATGTTTTAGTTTAGGGGGAACAGTTTACTTTGGAGAGTGTGGATGTGAAATTATGTAGTAATATAGAGGAACAGTTAACTTTGGGAAGACCAGCTGTGGGGTCATGTTTTAGTTTAGGGGGAACAGTTTACTTTGGAGAGTGCGGATGTGAAGTTATGTAGTAATTTAGAGGAACAGTTAACTTTGGGAAGACCAGCTGTGGGGTCCTGTTTTAGTTTAGGGGGAACAGTTTACTTTGGAGAGTGTGGATGTGAAATTATGTAGTAATATAGAGGAACAGTTAACTTTGGGGAGACCAGCTGTGGGGTCATGTTTTAGTTTAGGGGGAACAGTTTACTTTGGAGAGTGTGGATGTGAAATTATGTAGTAATATAGAGGAACAGTTAACTTTGGGGAGACCAGCTGTGGGGTCATGTTTTAGTTTAGGGGGAACAGTTTACTTTGGAGAGTGCGGATGTGAATTTATGTTGTAATATAGAGGAACAGTTATCTTTGGGGAGACCAGCTGTGGGGTCCTGTTTTAGTTTAGGGGGAACAGTTTACTTTGGAGAGTGCGGATGTGAAGTTATGTAGTAATTTAGAGGAACAGTTAACTTTGGGGAGACCAGCTGTGGGGTCATGTTTTAGTTTAGGGGGAACAGTTTACTTTGGAGAGTGCGGATGTGAAGGTATGTAGTAATTTAGAGGAACAGTTAACTTTGGGGAGACCAGCTGTGGGGTCATGTTTTAGTTTAGGGGGAACAGTTTACTTTGGAGAGTGTGGATGTGAAGGTATGTAGTAATTAGAGGAACAGTTAACTTTGGGGAGACCAGCTGTGGGGTCCTGTTTTAGTTTAGGGGGAACAGTTTACTTTGGAGAGTGCGGATGTGAAGTTATGTAGTAATTTAGAGGAACAGTTAACTTTGGGGAGACCAGCTGTGGGGTCATGTTTTAGTTTAGGGGGAACAGTTTACTTTGGAGAGTGTGGATATGAAGGTATGTAGCAATTAGAGGAACAGTTAACTTTGGGGAGACCAGCTGTGGGGTCATGTTTTAGTTTAGGGGAACAGTTTACTTTGGGGAGACCAGCTGTGGGGTCATGTTTTAGTTTAGTGAGGACAGTTAACTTTGGGGGGGAGACATGATGTTAAGACAGGTTTTAGTATGGTGGGGTTGTTGCAGAAATGCGGGTTAAGGCAGTTAGGTGTTAAAGTGGGAACTAATACTAAAAATGGAAACGTATTTTGAACTTTATTTTAAAAACTGCACATATGTTATTAGAATTCTTAAAATTTAAATGACAGTGTAACAATGTAAGAAATAAATATATATAAAAAATTGTGCTTTATGTGTTAATGATGTGCAATAGTGAAACATATCTGATGATATCAAAGTTATTTTCTGAGAACGCAGGATTCGCAGAAATGCCACGATGTGTTTCTTAATCCCCAAGTTTTTTCGTCCAACCGTTTGATCGCATTCGTGATAATTGTATCCGCGTTGTAACTACGATGCGGGGCACACCGATATACCCATACAAAATCAGACTTCATATCTATCTTTCTTGTCTCTTTTATAATTGTTCTTGTTGCGAAAAGGCCACTTGTCCCATAATGAATAACCTTAACCTCCTTTTTCCTTTCATCAACGTCCACAATTATACCCGAGTGCCAGATTAAGTAGTAGCGAAAGTTGAGAATCATTCCAGGTTTTAATTCCGACCATAGGTAAACACGAATTCTTTGGAATTCACCATACTGAGTTCCTACTAAAGGGTAAAGGACCAACAATGGCTTCTTCACATCAGTTTTACCGTTGGACATTTGTTTAACTTTAGCCCAGAACACGAAATCCCATGGTGTGTTGAACTGTTCCCCGATTTGCTGATTGCTCGCTGGACCACTTCATTCTTTGTGTAGGTAGTCTCTTGCTCGTAATTGTGCAAACTTACGGTGCTATCATCGAAACTAAAAGACATTTTTTTTTCTATTACTTTTTTATGACCTGCACGGTCACAATACACTACTGTTACAGTTGTGTCTTCATTTTTGCTTACTAAAACGGCAGGTTGTCTGTCTGCCGTGTCCCGGTTGCAGGGAAATGATATGACGTCGCCCGGAGATACGTCCACAAGGCCTAGCGGAGTTCTGAAAACAATAGCCGGCTCTTGTACAACTTTAGCCCAATGTACGAACTCCCATGATGAGTTGTTTTTACTATGATATTCTCCAATTCTGCCTCTAGCTCTTTCCGCAACTTTTTCCATCGGGTATACAACATACTGTTCAAAGGTTTGCAATTCAATGGAACCTTTGTTTGTTGTTAAACTAATTTTATGTTCTTCTACTTGATTTGCATAGTGAACAACCGTTACGCTATCGTCTTCGTTTTTATTTGTAACAACTGCATGTTGCCTTTTTTTATTGAAGCGAAATGTTATTACGTCGCCTGGTTGTACTTCAGATATGTCGTTGACGACTTCTACAGATTCTTTAAGAATGATTTCGTCAGCCAATTTGTGTACCGTTTCACCCAATTTTGATCGTGCGCGATTGATCAGTTCCTCCTGACTGCGACAGAACGGTGCTGGGTATTCAAAAATACTAATGTTTGTCGTATTGAAGTCCAAATCGATCTTTTGTTCTTCGGCTCTTCCTCTCGCGTTATGAATCACAGTTACCGATAATATTGATGGTGTCGGGTTTTGGACATTAACATGCATAACAATGCATTGGTCATATTTTTGAGCATTCTGTTGAAAAGTAATGATTTGCCCAGGTGTAATATCTTCTCTAAACCAAGCAAGTCTTCTGTATAAATTCTTTGTTGCTCTCGTTTTGTTGTTCTGGTGATCTATACTGATAATGTTTTTTATTGGTAGATCTTCATCAAACTGTATTTCTCGATCATACACTAATCTTGTCGAATCAACAGACTGCGTATGTTCATCATCAGTATTTTTTACCGATCTACAAAAATGAATTGAACGGTTATTCCGGAAGTCATACTTAGTTTCTCCAATCCTTTGTCTCGCCCTTTTTATAACATTTTCGCTTGTAAGATCTCGACTGAAGTTTAAGTGTTTCTTTACAGATGTCTGATCTAGATTTATATATATTTTTTCTTCAATGACCTTTCCTTTCTCGCACAAACCTGGCAGAGTATAACGAATTATTTTAAAATTACCCTCCTTCTTGTTGTCTACAGATGCTTCTGAAACAATTGCATCATAAAAGAAAATACCTCGTCTATAAGAAATAACATCGCCAGCTTGGATATCATTTAATACCTTTACCTTAAGAGTTGGTGGAATGAATGACTGTATGTCGACCATGTCAGCAAGGAATGTACCAATACTGCTTGATAAAATTTCTGCTACAATGGTTAATACGCTTGGTGCAAATGTAAACACGAGAAACTTAACCCAAAGTGTAAGCAGTGTTCGGAAGAGGCATTCCATACACGCATTATTTTTTAAAGCCAGGTAAATCAGGTAAAAAGATTGACATATACAATATAGAAGTTTCAATGAAATTATAGTAGGACCAGTTACCTGTTCTACATATGTGTAACGTTCCAATAACGTTTGAACAATTTTTATCCCCAAACTGACTAACCATTTCAGACGTGAAGCTATAAAAAAGACAGCGCTAACCAACCCTATGCAATCACCAACCTGCTTACTGCTGTCGTCTTCGATACAACACAAGTTACAAAAGTGTTCACAGTTCCGAAATAAAACATTGTAATTTTGTTCACCAATTTTACTTTCAGCTTTCGCGATAATTGTATCCTCAGAATTGCTTTGACATCTGTATTTTACTTTGTATAGTTCATCTGTGCCAATATGTTTTACTTCTTTTGTTTCTTGAATAATACATCTTGTGTCATAAGGCGTTGTCGTGAAATGTATTAAAGTTAAAAGAGCGGACGACTCAGATTCTAAAACTTCCACGTGTTTCACAATAGCATGATGCTTATAAACACTTAATTGTTTATCTATGAAAGTCCACACAAGATGTTGCCCAGACATGCATATATGATCTCCTTTTTTTAATGCAGACATTCGCAAAACCGGCAATTTCTCCGTGCAGAAGATACATCCTGACTTTTTTGAAGAATGTTCCTGTATTTGTCTTTTTGTTATCGTAGATGACAGAATTGATATTGCCCATCGCACTAAAATGTCAACACCTGAATATAAATATACATATAATACATAAACATTGCCGAACAAAAAAAAAATTAACATTCATTAAATGTTTATGATCAAGAACGCCGGGTGAATTTAAGAGCAACAGTTTCAAACTTTTGTAAGCGATATTTACAGTTTGATTGGCGTGATATAAGACATTTTTTGGTAAGATCTGTAAATGCAGGTTTCAATAAAGGCTAGTTGTCTATATAACAAAAACAAGGTTTGATAACTTGTATCCCAAAGGGAAACAAAGATAAAAAATACTTAAAAAAACTGGCGCCCAATTTCATTACTAAATGTGTCTTATAAAATTGCATCAGCAAGTATTGCGAATAGATTAAAAATATTTTGGGAGACATTTTTAATGAAGATCAAACAGATTTCGTCCGAAACAGATATAAGGGGGAAATACAATACTTAATAATTTAATGTTTTATACTGAAAACAATGATATAACTGGACTATTACTTTTAATTGACTTTAAAAAAAACTTTTGCATTGCGCTTTTTCATCAAGTATCAACTGTTTATAACTTTGGTCCGGATTTCAAAAAATGGATAGGAATATAAAATCATGCTGTATTGTAAATGGGCATCTTTCAGAATGTTTTTTTCTTCAAAGAGGATGTCGCCAAGGTGACCCAATATCGCCCTATATATATATATATATGTTTTTTAGCATATCTGAGCCGAAGGCTCACAGGTGAGCTTTTGTGATCGCCGGTGTCCGTCGTCTGACTTCGGTCGTTAACTCTTAGCTTCTAACAACTTCTCCTCTGAAACCACATGGCCAATTTTGAAATAACTTCACAGAAATTTTGCTTGGGTGACCCTCTATCAAGTTGATTTAACCCATCTTGATTCGTCAAAAAACATGGCCGCCAGGGGGCGGGGCAAGTTTAATTAGTAAAAACTTAAAAAAACTTCTTGTCAGAAACTACTAGCTCGATTTTAAAATAATTTCACAGAAATGTTCCTTGGAGGACACTGCACCAAGTTTGTTCAAACCGTAGTGAATCGTCAAAAAACATGGCGACCAAGGGTAGGGTTAGTTTACTATATAAGCTATAGTAAAAACTTAAAAAATCTTTTTGTCAGAAACTACTAGCTCGATTTTAAAACATTTTCACAGAAATGTTCCTTGGGTAACCCTCTACCAAGTATGTTCAATCCATTTTGATTCGTCAAAAAAAACAACAAAACATGGCCATGGCCGCCAGGGGGCGGGACAAGTTTGATTAGTAAAAACTAAAAAAATCTTCTTGTCAGAAACTACTGGCTCGATTTTAAAATGATTTCACAGAAATGTTCCTTGGAGGACTATTCACCAAGTTTGCTAAAACCGTAGTGATTCATAAAAAAATATGGCGGCCAGGGGGTGGAGTTAGTTTAGTATATAAGTTACATGTATAGTAAAAACTTAAAAAATCTTCTTGTCAGAAACCACTGGGCCAATTTTGATATAACTTAACAGAAATGTTCCTTGGGTGACCCTCTACCGAGTTTATTCAAGTCATCTTGATTCGTCAAAAAACAACATGGTCACCAGGGGGCGGGGCAAGTTTAATTAGTAAAAACGTAAAAAAATTTCTTGTCAGAAACTACTTGCTCGATTTTAAAATAATTTCACAGAAATATTCCTTGGGTGACCCTCTACCAAGTGTGTTCAAAATGTAGTGATTCGTCAAAAACATGACGACCAGGGGGTGGGGTTAGTTTACTATATAAGCTATAGTAAAAACTTAAAAAATCTTCTTGTCAGAAACCACTAGGCTAATTTTGATATAACTTCACAGAAATGTTCCTTGGGTGATCCTCTACCAAGTTTGTTCAAACCATCTTGATTCGTCAAAATACATGGCCGACAGGAAGCGGGGCAAGTTTGATTAGTAAAAACTTAAAAATCTTCTCGTCAGAAACTACTAGCTCGATTTTAAAATAATTTTAAGGAAATGTTCCTTGAAAGACCCGTCACCAAGTTTGCCAAAACCGTAGTGATTCGTCTAAATACATGGCGGCCAGGGAGTGGGTTTTGTCTACTATATAAGCTAAAGTAAAAACTTAAAAAATTTCTTGCCAGAAACCACTTATTCGATTTTAAAACAATTCGCAGAAATGTCCCTTGGGTGACCCTTCACCAAGTTTGTTCAAGCCGTTGTGATTAGTTAAAAAACATGACCGCCACAGTGAGGTGCTAGTTTACTATATAGGCAGCTATAGTAAAAACTTCAAAAGCCTTCTTGTCAGAATCTACTGACCTGATTTCGATGTAGTTTAACTGACATTTACCATGGGTGAACCACTACCAAGTTTGAACTCTTCTACGCATCTGTTTCATCTTCAAAACAAATCAAAATTCTAACTACTCGCCCATCTTGTTTTTCTGGAATTTTTAGTGTACATGTATTATACAATCTACCTAAGTTGGGTGACTCAAGGTCAGTCAGGTGAGCGATATAGGGCCATCTCGGCCCTCTTGTTTTATGTGCTGAAGTACTTGCTGTCCTTGTCAGGAACAGTCCAGATATTAAGGGGATAAAAATAGGATCCGCATTAAAAAAGTTTAAATTCTATGCAAGAATCTCTGGCCTTGATATCAACATAGATAAAACTTAAGTCGATGGATAGGCGCAAAACGAGACTGCCAAACAAAATTATGCAGTGATATACAACTTAACTGGAATAATAAATTTACTGTATTAGGTATAAACTTTTCAATAACTCTTGACTCGATGGTTAAGTTTAATTATGATATTAAGATTCGAGAAATAAAGAATCTAATTATTACATGGTCAAGAAGAATTTTAACATCTATCTTAAAATTATGGCTATTAAAACTTCAAAAATTATTCATCTTATTTTTTCATTGCCTAACCCAGATTCAGAAACTATAAAAGAACTTAACTTGCTATGTTTTAATTGTTTGATGGAATGAAACACCAGATAAAATAAAAAGAACAATTATTTATAAAAAATACTCATTAGGGGGACTTAAAATGTTAAATCTTGATCATTTGTTGCAGCTCTTTTAAAAAACCACATGGATAAGAAGAATATTAAAAGATGAAAAAATTTAAAAATCTTTAAAGCTTTATATAAGTTACTTACACATTTGAGCACTTTTGGAGCTGTAAGATAAGATAAGATAAGATAAGATAAGATAAGATAAGATAAGATAAGATAAGATAAGATAAGATAAGATCAGATCAGATCAGATCAGATAAGATAAGATAAGATAAGATAAGATAAGATAAGATATTGTTTATTATTGTGACATGTGCATACATTCATTAAGTTATACAATTGTATTTATTGAAAATCATTAAGATAAAGTTAAAAGTCCCATCTGGAAAGATGTTTTTAATTAATTGTTATATGAAATTTTGAACATAAGTTACACCATATTCTTGGCATGGATTTCAAAAGATACCATTATGGTATAATCCTAATATTAAGGTTCGAGTGTTTTCATTGATAGATATTCTAAGAAAGGTATATGTTTTATCAATAATTGTGAGCAATAATGGAATTTTTATCACACTTGCTGAAATGACATAACAATATGGTGCTCTAACACACTTTTTAGAATACTCTGGACTCATATCTGCTTAAACGACTTCTCTATTGTTTTTCACACACTCTAGCTCTAAATAAAAATATCATATCCATTATTACTTTTACCAGTATCAATTTTAGTTAGAAATAAAAAAGGATGTAGTTACATATATGATAGGATTAAATCAAAACCTGAATCTCCATTAGCATCCAAAAAATGGACAAACAATTTTAACATGAATGGAGAATCGGTCATAATTAAGAGATTTAATATTTTAACTTGAATGGAGAATCAGTCATAACTAAGAGATTTAATATTTTCACTTGAATGGAGGATCAGCCATGACTAAGGGATTTAATATTTTAACTTGAATAGGTTCAGTCATGACTAAGAGATTTAATATTTTAACTTGAATGGATAATCGGTCATAACTAAGAGATTTAATATTTTAACTTGAATGGAGAATCGGTCATAACTAAGAGATTTAATATTTTAACTTGAATGGAGAATCGGTCATAACTAAGGGTTTAATATTTTAACTTGAATGGAGAATCAGTCATAACTAAGAGATTTAATATTATAACTTGAATAGAGAATCGGTCATAACTAAGAGATTAAATATTTTAACTTGAATGGAGAATCGGTCAAAACTAAGATATTGAATATTTTAACTTGAATGGAGAATCGGTCATGACTAAGAGATTTAATACTTTAACTTGAATGGAGAATCGGTCATAACTAAGAGATTTAATACTTTAACTTGAATGGAGAATCGGTCATGACTTAGAGATTTAATATTTTAACTTGAATGGAGAATCGGTCATAACTAAGAGATTTAATAATTTTAACATGAATGGAGAATCGGTCATAACTAAGAGATTAAATAATTTTAACATGAATGGAGAATCGGTCATAAAAAAGAGAGTTAATATTTTAAATTGAATGGAGAATCGGTCATAACTAAGAGACGTAATATTTTAACTTGAATGGAGAATCGGTCATAACTAAGAGATTAAATATTTTATCTTGAATGGAGAATCGGTCATAACTAAAGGATTTAATATTTTAACATGAATGAAGAATTGGTCATAAATGAAGGATTTAATATTTTAACTTGAATGGAGAATCGGTCATGACTAAGAGATTTAATATTTTCACTTGAATGGAGAATCGGTCATAACTAAGAGATTTAATATTTTAACATAATTGGAGAATCGGTCATAAATAACAGATTTAATATTTTAACTTGAATGGAGATTCGGTCATAACTAAGAAATTTAATATATATTTTAACTTGAATGGAGATTCGGTCATGACTAAGAGATTTAATATTTAAACTTGAATGGAGAATCGGTCAAAACTAAGAGATTTAATATTTTAACATGGATGGAGAATCGGTCATAACTCAGAGATTTAATATTTTAACATGAATGGAGAACCGGTCATAACTAAGAGAGTTAATATTTTAACTTGAATGGAGAATCGGTCATAACTAAGAGATTCAATATTTTAACTTGAATGGAGAATCGGTCATAACTAAGGGATTTAATTCTTTTAACATGAATGAAGAATCGGTCATAAATAAGGGATTAAATATTTTAACTTGAATGGAGAATCGGTCATAACTAAGACATTTAATAGTTTAACTTGAATGGAGAATCGGTCATAACTAAGAGATTTATTATTTTAACATGAATGGAGAATCGGTCATAACTAAGAGATTTAATAGTTTAAATTGAATGGAGAATCGGTCATCACTAAGAGATTTAATATTTTAACATGAATGGAGAATCGGTCATAACTAAGAGATTTAATAGTTTAACTTGAATGGAGAATCGGTCATAACTAAGAAATTTAATATTTTAACTTGAATGGAGAATCGGTCATAACTAAGAGATTTAATACTTTAACTTGAATGGAGAATCGGTCATGACTTAGAGATTTAATATTTTAACTTGAATGGAGAATCGGTCATAACTAAGAGATTTAATAATTTTAACATGAATGGAGAATCGGTCATAACTAAGAGATTAAATAATTTTAACATGAATGGAGAATCGGTCATAACTAAGAGAGTTAATATTTTAAATTGAATGGAGAATCGGTCATAACTAAGAGACGTAATATTTTAACTTGAATGGAGAATCGGTCATAACTAAGAGATTAAATATTTTATCTTGAATGGAGAATCGGTCATAACTAAAGGATTTAATATTTTAACATGAATGAAGAATTGGTCATAAATGAAGGATTTAATATTTTAACTTGAATGGAGAATCGGTCATGACTAAGAGATTTAATATTTTAACTTGAATGGAGAATCGGTCATAACTAAGAGATTTAATATTTTAACATAATTGGAGAATCGGTCATAAATAAGAGATTTAATATTTTAACTTGAATGGAGATTCGGTCATAACTAAGAAATTTAATATATATTTTAACTTGAATGGAGATTCAGTCATGACTAAGAGATTTAATATTTAAACTTGAATGGAGAATCGGTCAAAACTAAGAGATTTAATATTTTAACATGAATGGAGAATCGGTCATAACTAAGAGATTTAATATTTTAACATGAATGGAGAACCGGTCATAACTAAGAGAGTTAATATTTTAACTTGAATGGAGAATCGGTCATAACTAAGAGATTCAATATTTTAACTTGAATGGAGAATCGGTCATAACTAAGGGATTTAATTCTTTTAACATGAATGAAGAATCGGTCATCAATAAGGGATTAAATATTTTAACTTGAATGGGGAATCGGTCATAACTAAGACATTTAATAGTTTAACTTGAATGGAGAATCGGTCATAACTAAGAGATTTAATATTTTAACATGAATGGAGAATCGGTCATAACTAAGAGATTTAATAGTTTAAATTGAATGGAGAATCGGTCATCACTAAGAGATTTAATATTTTAACATGAATGGAGAATCGGTCATAACTAAGAGATTTAATAGTTTAACTTGAATGGAGAATCGGTCATAACTAAGAAATTTAATATTTTAACTTGAATGGAGAATCGGTCATAACTAAGAGATTTAATATTTTAACTTGAATGGAGAATCGGTCATAACTAAGAGATTAAATATTTTAAATTGAATGGAGAATCCGTCATAACTAAGAGATTAAATATTTTAACTTGAATGGAGAATCGGTCATAACTAAGGCATTTGATATTTTAACATGAATAAAGAATTGGTCATAAATAAGGGATTTAATATTTTAACTTGAATGGAGAATCGGTCATAACTAAGAGATTTAATATTTTAACTTGAATGGAGAATCGGTGATAACTCAGTGAATTAATATTTTAACTTGAATGGAGAAATGGTCATAACTAAGAGATTTAATATTTTAACTTGAATGGAGAATCGGTCATAACTAAGAGATTTAATATTTTAACTTGAATGGAGAATCGGTCATAAATAAGGGATTTGGTATTTTAACATGAATGAAGAATCGGTCATAAATAAGGGATTTAATATTTTAACTTGAATAGATAATCGGTCATAACTAAGAGATTTAATAGTTTAACTTGAATGGAGAATCGGTCATTACTAAGAGATTTAATATTTTAACTTGAATGGAGAATCGGTCATAACTAAGAGATTTAATATTTTAACTTGAATGGAGAATCGGTCATAACTAAGAAATTTAATATATATTTTAACTTGAATGGAGAATCTGTCATGACTAAAAGATTTAATATTTTAACTTGAATGGAGAATCGGTCATAACTAAGAGATTTAATATTTTAACATGAATGTAGAATCGGTCATTACTAAGGGAATTAATATTTTAACATGAATGGAGAATCGGTCATAACTAAGAGAGTTAATATTTTAACTTGAATGGAGAATCGGTCATAACTAAGAGATTAAATATTTTAACTTGAATGGAGTATCGGTCATAACTAAGAGATTAAATATTTTAACTTGAATAGAGAATCGGTCATAACTAAGGGATTCAATTCTTTAAACATGAATGAAGAATCGGTCATAAATAAGGGATTAAATATTTTAACTTGAATGGAGAATCGGTCATAACTAAGAGATTTAACAGTTTAACTTGAATGGAGAATCGTTCATAACTAAGAGATTTAATATTTTAAAACGAATGGAGAATCGGTCATAAATAAGAGATTTAATATTTTAACTGGAATGGAGAATCGGTCATAACTAAGAGAGTTAATATTTTAACTTGAATGGAGAATCGGTCATAACTAAGAGATTAAATATTTTAACTTGAATGGAGAATCGGTCATAACTAAGAGATTAAATATTTTAACTTGAATGAAGTATCGGTCATAACTAAGAGATTAAATATTTTAACTTGAATGGAGAATCGGTCATAACTAAGGGATTTATTTCTTTTAACATGAATGAAGCATCGGTCATAAATAAGGGATTAAATATTTTAACTTGAATGTAGAATTGGTCATAACTAAGAGATTTAATATTTTAACTTGAATGGAGAATCGGTCATAACTAATAGATTTAATATTTTAACATGAATGGAGAATCGGTCATAACTAAGAGATTTAATAGTTTAACTTGAGAGGAGAATTGGTCATAGCTAAGAGAGTTAATATTTTAACTTGAATGGAGAATCGGTCATAACTAAGAGATAAAATATTTTAACTTGAATGGAGAATCGGTCATAACTAAGAGATTAAATATTTTAACTTGAATGGAGAATCCGTCATAACTAAGAGATTAAATATTTTAACTTGAATGGAGAATCGGTCATAACTAAGGCATTTGATATTTTAACATGAATAAAGAATTGGTCATAAATAAGGGATTTAATATTTTAACTTGAATGGAGAATCGGTCATAACTAAGAGATTTAATATTTTAACTTGAATGGAGAATCGGTGATAACTAAGTGAATTAATATTTTAACTTGAATGGAGAAATGGTCATAACTAAGAGATTTAATATTTTAACTTGAATGGAGAATCGGTCATAACTAAGAGATTTAATAGTTTAAATTGAATGGAGAATCGGTCATCACTAAGAGATTTAATATTTTAACATGAATGGAGAATCGGTCATAACTAAGAGATTTAATAGTTTAACTTGAATGGAGAATCGGTCATAACTAAAAGATTTAATATTTTAACTTGAATGGAGAATCGGTCATAACTAAGAGATTTAATATTTTAACTTGAATGGAGAATCGGTCATAAATAAGGGATTTGGTATTTTAACATGAATGAAGAATCGGTCATAAATAAGGGATTTAATATTTTAACTTGAATAGATAATCGGTCATAACTAAGAGATTTAATAGTTTAACTTGAATGGAGAATCGGTCATTACTAAGAGATTTAATATTTTAACATGAATGGAGAATCGGTCATAACTAAGAGATTTAATATTTTAACTTGAATGGAGAATCGGTCATAACTAAGAAATTTAATATATATTTTAACTTGAATGGAGAATCTGTCATGACTAAAAGATTTAATATTTTAACTTGAATGGAGAATCGGTCATAACTAAGAGATTTAATATTTTAACATGAATGTAGAATCGGTCATTACTAAGGGAATTAATATTTTAACATGAATGGAGAATCGGTCATAACTAAGAGAGTTAATATTTTAACTTGAATGGAGAATCGGTCATAACTAAGAGATTAAATAGTTTAACTTGAATGGAGTATCGGTCATAACTAAGAGATTAAATATTTTAACTTGAATAGAGAATCGGTCATAACTAAGGGATTCAATTCTTTAAACATGAATGAAGAATCGGTCATCAATAAGGGATTAAATATTTTAACTTGAATGGAGAATCGGTCATAACTAAGAGATTTAACAGTTTAACTTGAATGGAGAATCGTTCATAACTAAGAGATTTAATATTTTAAAACGAATGGAGAATCGGTCATAAATAAGAGATTTAATATTTTAACTGGAATGGAGAATCGGTCATAACTAAGAGAGTTAATATTTTAACTTGAATGGAGAATCGGTCATAACAAAGAGATTAAATATTTTAACTTGAATGGAGAATCGGTCATAACTAAGAGATTAAATATTTTAACTTGAATGAAGTATCGGTCATAACTAAGAGATTAAATATTTTAACTTGAATGGAGAATCGGTCATAACTAAGGGATTTATTTCTTTTAACATGAATGAAGCATCGGTCATAAATAAGGGATTAAATATTTTAACTTGAATGTAGAATCGGTCATAACTAAGAGATTTAATATTTTAACTTGAATGGAGAATCGGTCATAACTAAGAGATTTAATATTTTAACTTGAATGGAGAATCGGTCATAACTAAGAAATTTAATATATATTTTAACTTGAATGGAGAATCTGTCATGACTAAAAGATTTAATATTTTAACTTGAATGGAGAATCGGTCATAACTAAGAGATTTAATATTTTAACATGAATGTAGAATCGGTCATTACTAAGGGAATTAATATTTTAACATGAATGGAGAATCGGTCATAACTAAGAGAGTTAATATTTTAACTTGAATGGAGAATCGGTCATAACTAAGAGATTAAATATTTTAACTTGAATGGAGTATCGGTCATAACTAAGAGATTAAATATTTTAACTTGAATAGAGAATCGGTCATAACTAAGGGATTCAATTCTTTAAACATGAATGAAGAATCGGTCATAAATAAGGGATTAAATATTTTAACTTGAATGGAGAATCGGTCATAACTAAGAGATTTAACAGTTTAACTTGAATGGAGAATCGTTCATAACTAAGATATTTAATATTTTAAAACGAATGGAGAATCGGTCATAAATAAGAGATTTAATATTTTAACTGGAATGGAGAATCGGTCATAACTAAGAGAGTTAATATTTTAACTTGAATGGAGAATCGGTCATAACTAAGAGATTAAATATTTTAACTTGAATGGAGAATCGGTCATAACTAAGAGATTAAATATTTTAACTTGAATGAAGTATCGGTCATAACTAAGAGATTAAATATTTTAACTTGAATGGAGAATCGGTCATAACTAAGGGATTTATTTCTTTTAACATGAATGAAGCATCGGTCATAAATAAGGGATTAAATATTTTAACTTGAATGTAGAATTGGTCATAACTAAGAGATTTAATATTTTAACTTGAATGGAGAATCGGTCATAACTAATAGATTTAATATTTTAACATGAATGGAGAATCGGTCATAACTAAGAGATTTAATAGTTTAACTTGAGAGGAGAATTGGTCATAGCTAAGAGAGTTAATATTTTAACTTGAATGGAGAATCGGTCATAACTAAGAGATAAAATATTTTAACTTGAATGGAGAATCGGTCATAACTAAGAGATTAAATATTTTAACTTGAATGGAGAATCCGTCATAACTAAGAGATTAAATATTTTAACTTGAATGGAGAATCGGTCATAACTAAGGCATTTGATATTTTAACATGAATAAAGAATTGGTCATAAATAAGGGATTTAATATTTTAACTTGAATGGAGAATCGGTCATAACTAAGAGATTTAATATTTTAACTTGAATGGAGAATCGGTGATAACTAAGTGAATTAATATTTTAACTTGAATGGAGAAATGGTCATAACTAAGAGATTTAATATTTTAACTTGAATGGAGAATCGGTCATAACTAAGAGATTTAATAGTTTAAATTGAATGGAGAATCGGTCATCACTAAGAGATTTAATATTTTAACATGAATGGAGAATCGGTCATAACTAAGAGATTTAATAGTTTAACTTGAATGGAGAATCGGTCATAACTAAAAGATTTAATATTTTAACTTGAATGGAGAATCGGTCATAACTAAGAGATTTAATATTTTAACTTGAATGGAGAATCGATCATAAATAAGGGATTTGGTATTTTAACATGAATGAAGAATCGGTCATAAATATGGGATTTAATATTTTAACTTGAATAGATAATCGGTCATAACTAAGAGATTTAATAGTTTAACTTGAATGGAGAATCGGTCATTACTAAGAGATTTAATATTTTAACATGAATCGAGAATCGGTCATAACTAAGAGATTTAATATTTTAACTTGAATGGAGAATCGGTCATAACTAAGAAATTTAATATATATTTTAACTTGAATGGAGAATCTGTCATGACTAAAAGATTTAATATTTTAACTTGAATGGAGAATCGGTCATAACTAAGAGATTTAATATTTTAACATGAATGTAGAATCGGTCATTACTAAGGGAATTAATATTTTAACATGAATGGAGAATCAGTCATAACTAAGAGAGTTAATATTTTAACTTGAATGGAGAATCGGTCATAACTAAGAGATTAAATAGTTTAACTTGAATGGAGTATCGGTCATAACTAAGAGATTAAATATTTTAACTTGAATAGAGAATCGGTCATAACTAAGGGATTCAATTCTTTAAACATGAATGAAGAATCGGTCATAAATAAGGGATTAAATATTTTAACTTGAATGGAGAATCGGTCATAACTAAGAGATTTAACAGTTTAACTTGAATGGAGAATCGTTCATAACTAAGAGATTTAATATTTTAAAACGAATGGAGAATCGGTCATAAATAAGAGATTTAATATTTTAACTGGAATGGAGAATCGGTCATAACTAAGAGAGTTAATATTTTAACTTGAATGGAGAATCGGTCATAACTAAGAGATTAATTATTTTAACTTGAATGGAGAATCGGTCATAACTAAGAGATTAAATATTTTAACTTGAATGAAGTATCGGTCATAACTAAGAGATTAAATATTTTAACTTGAATGGAGAATCGGTCATAACTAAGTGATTTATTTCTTTTAACATGAATGAAGCATCGGTCATAAATAAGGGATTAAATATTTTAACTTGAATGTAGAATCGGTCATAACTAAGAGATTTAATATTTTAACTTGAATGGAGAATCGGTCATAACTAATAGATTTAATATTTTAACATGAATGGAGAATCGGTCATAACTAAGAGATTTAATAGTTTAACTTGAGAGGAGAATTGGTCATAGCTAAGAGAGTTAATATTTTAACTTGAATGGAGAATCGGTCATAACTAAGAGATAAAATATTTTAACTTGAATGGAGAATCGGTCATAACTAAGAGATTAAATATTTTAACTTGAATGGAGAATCCGTCATAACTAAGAGATTAAATATTTTAACTTGAATGGAGAATCGGTCATAACTAAGGCATTTGATATTTTAACATGAATAAAGAATTGGTCATAAATAAGGGATTTAATATTTTAACTTGAATGGAGAATCGGTCATAACTAAGAGATTTAATATTTTAACTTGAATGGAGAATCGGTGATAACTAAGTGAATTAATATTTTAACTTGAATGGAGAAATGGTCATAACTAAGAGATTTAATATTTTAACTTGAATGGAGAATCGGTCATAACTAAGAGATTTAATATTTTAACTTGAATGGAGAATCGGTCATAAATAAGGGATTTGGTATTTTAACATGAATGAAGAATCGGTCATAAATAAGGGATTTAATATTTTAACTTGAATAGATAATCGGTCATAACTAAGAGATTTAATAGTTTAACTTGAATGGAGAATCGGTCATAACTAAGAGATTTAATATTTTAACATGAATGGAGAATCGGTCATAACTAAGAGATTTAATAGTTTAAATTGAATGGAGAATCGGTCATCACTAAGAGATTTAATATTTTAACATGAATGGAGAATCGGTCATAACTAAGAGGTTTAATAGTTTAACTTGAATGGAGAATCGGTCATAACTAAAAGATTTAATATTTTAACTTGAATGGAGAATCGGTCATAACTAAGAGATTTAATATTTTAACTTGAATGGAGAATCGGTCATAAATAAGGGATTTGGTATTTTAACATGAATGAAGAATCGGTCATAAATAAGGTATTTAATATTTTAACTTGAATAGATAATCGGTCATAACTAAGAGATTTAATAGTTTAACTTGAATGGAGAATCGGTCATTACTAAGAGATTTAATATTTTAACATGAATGGAGAATCGGTCATAACTAAGAGATTTAATATTTTAACTTGAATGGAGAATCGGTCATAACTAAGAAATTTAATATATATTTTAACTTGAATGGAGAATCGGTCATGACTAAAAGATTTAATATTTTAACTTGAATGGAGAATCGGTCATAACTAAGAGATTTAATATTTTAACATGAATGTAGAATCGGTCATTACTAAGGGAATTAATATTTTAACATGAATGGAGAATCGGTCATAACTAAGAGAGTTAATATTTTAACTTGAATGGAGAATCGGTCATAACTAAGAGATTAAATATTTTAACTTGAATGGAGTATCGGTCATAACTAAGAGATTAAATATTTTAACTTGAATAGAGAATCGGTCATAACTAAGGGATTCAATTCTTTAAACATGAATGAAGAATCGGTCATAAATAAGGGATTAAATATTTTAACTTGAATGGAGAATCGGTCATAACTAAGAGATTTAACAGTTTAACTTGAATGGAGAATCGTTCATAACTAAGAGATTTAATATTTTAAAACGAATGGAGAATCGGTCATAAATAAGAGATTTGATATTTTAACTGGAATGGAGAATCGGTCATAACTAAGAGAGTTAATATTTTAACTTGAATGGAGAATCGGTCATAACTAAGAGATTAAATATTTTAACTTGAATGGAGAATCGGTCATAACTAAGAGATTAAATATTTTAACTTGAATGAAGTATCGGTCATAACTAAGAGATTAAATATTTTAACTTGAATGGATAATCGGTCATAACTAAGGGATTTATTTCTTTTAACATGAATGAAGCATCGGTCATAAATAAGGGATTAAATATTTTAACTTGAATGTAGAATCGGTCATAACTAAGAGATTTAATATTTTAACTTGAATGGAGAATCGGTCATAACTAATAGATTTAATATTTTAACTTGAGAGGAGAATTGGTCATAGCTAAGAGAGTTAATATTTTAACTTGAATGGAGAATCGGTCATAACTAAGAGATAAAATATTTTAACTTGAATGGAGAATCGGTCATAACTAAGAGATTAAATATTTTAACTTGAATGGAGAATTGTTCATGTCTAAGAGATTTAATACTTTAACTTAAATCGAGAATCGGTCATGACTAAGAGATTAAATACTTTAACTTGAATGGAGAATCGGTCATGACTAAGAGATTTAATACTTAAACTTGAATGGAGAATCGGTCATGACTAAGAGATTTAATATTTTAACTTGAATGGAGAATCAGTCATAACTAAGATATTTAATAATTTTAACATGAATGGAGAATCGGTCATAACTAAGAGATTTAATAATTTTAACAGGAATGGAGAATCGGTCATAACTAAAAGAGTTCTTATTTTAACTTGAATGGAGAATCGGTCATAAGTAAGAGACTTAATATTTTAACTTGAATGGAGAATCGGTCATAACTAAGTCATTTAATAGTTTAACTTGAATGGAGAATCGGTCATAACTAAGAGATTTAATATTTTAACATGAATTGAGAATCGGTCATAACTAAGAGATTTAATATTTTAACATGAATGGAGAATCGGTCATAACTAAGAGAGTTAATATTTTAACTTGAATGGAGAATCGGTCATAACTAAGAGATTAAATATTTTAACTTAAATGGAGTATCGGTCATAACTAAGAGATTAAATATTTTAACTTGAATGGAGATTCGGTCATTACTAAGGGATTTAATTCTTTTAACATGAATGAAGAATCGGTCATAAATAAGGGATTAAATTTTTTTACTTGAATGGAGAATCGGTCATAACTAAGAGATTTAATATTTTAACATGAATAGAGAATCGGTCATAACTAAGAGAGTTAATATTTTAACTTGAATGGAGAATCGGTCATAACTAAGAGATTAAATAGTTTTACTTGAATGGAGAATCGGTCATAACTAAGGGATTTAATATTTTAACATGAATGAAGAATCGGTAATAAATAAGGGATTAAATATTTTAACTTGAATGGAGAATAGGTCATAACTAAGAGATTTAATAGTTTAACTTGAATGGAGAATCGGTCATAACTAAGAGAGTTAATATTTTAACTTGAACGGAGAATCGGTCATAACTAAGAGATTTAATATTTTAACATGAATGGAGAATTGGTCATAACCAAGGGATTTGATATTTTAACATGAATGAAGAATCGGTCATAAATAAGGGATTTAATATTTTAACTTGAATAGATAATCGGTCATAACTAAAAGATTTAATAGTTTAATTTGAATTGAGAATCGGTCATAACTAAGAGATTTAATATTTTAACATGCATGGAGAATCGGTCATAACTAAGAGATTTAATATTTTAATTTGAATGGAGAATCGGTCATGACTAAGAGATTTAATATTTTAACTTGAATGGAGAATCGGTCATAACTAAGAGATTTAATAGTTTAACATGAATGGAGAATCGGTCATAACTAAGAGATTTAATATTTAAACATGAATGGAGAATCGGTCACAACTAAGCGAGTTAATATTTTAACTTGAATGGAGAATCGGTCATAATTAAGAGATTTAATATTTTAACTTGAATGGAGAATCGGTCATAATTAAGGGATTTGATATTTTAACATGAATAAAGAATCGGTCATCAATAAGGGATTTAATATTTTAACTTGAATGGAGAATCGGTCATAACCAAGAGATTTAATATTTTAACATGAATGGAGAATCGGTCAAAACAAAGAGATTTAATAGAATAACATGAATGGAGAATTGGTCATAACTAAGAGATATAATAGTTTAACTTGAATGGAGAAACGGTCATAACTAAGAGATTTAATATTTTAACATGAATGGAGAATCGGTCATAACGAAGAGATTAAATATTTTAACTTGAATGGAGAATCAGTCATAACTAAGAGATTTAATATTTTAACCTGAATGGAGAATCGGTCATAACGAAGAGATTAAATATTTTAACTTGAATGGAGAATCAGTCATAACTAAGAGATTTAATATTTTAACCTGAATGGAGAATCAGTCATAACTAAGTGAATTAATATTTTAACTTGAATGGAGAATCGGTCATAACTAAGGGATTTGATATTTTAACATGAATGAAGAATCGGTCATAAAGAAGGGATTAAATATTTTAACTTGAATAGAGAATCGGTCATAACTAAGAGATTTAATAGTTTAACATGAATGGAGAATCGGTCATAACTAAGAGATTTAATATTTTAACTTGAATGGAGAATCAGTCATAACTAAGAGATTTAATATTTTAACTTGAATTGAGAATCGGTCATAACTAAGAAATTTAATATTTTAACTTGAATGGAGAATCGGTCATAACTAAGAGATTTAATATTATAACATGAATGGAGAATCGGTCATAACTAAGAGATTTAATATTTTAACATGAATGGAGAATCGGTCATAACTAAGAGATTTAATAGTTTGACTTGAATGGAGAATCAGTCATAACTAAGAGATTTAATATTTTAACTTGAATGGAGAATCGGTCATAACTAAGAGATTTATTAGTTTAACTTGAATGGAGAATCGGTCATAACTAAGAGATTTAATATTTTAACATGAATGGAGAATCGGTCATAACTAAGAGATTTGATAGTTTAACTTGAATAGAGAATCGGTCATAACTAAGAGATTTAATATTTTAACAGGAATGGAGAATCGGTCATAACTAAGAGATTTATTATTTTAACTTGAATGGAGAATCGGTCATAACTAAGAGATTTAATATTTTAACTTGAATGGAGAATCGGTCATAACTAAGAAATTTAATAGCTTAATTTGAATGGAGAATCGGTCATAACTAAGAGATTTAATATTTTAACATGAATGGAGAATCGGTCATTACTAAGAGATTTAATAGTTTAACTTGAATGGAGAATTGGTCATAACTAAGAGATTCAATATTTTAACTTGAATGGAGAATCAGTCATAACTAAGAGATTTAATATTTTAACTTGAATGGAGAATCGGTCATAACTAAGAAATTTAATATTTTAACTTGAATGGAAAATCGGTCATAACTAAGAGATTTAATAATTTAACATGAATGAAGAATCGGTCATAACTAAAAGATTTAATATTTTAACTTGAATGGAGAATCGGTCATAACTAAGAGATTTAATATTTTAACATGAATGAAGAATCAGTCATAAATAAGAGATTTGATATTTTATCTTGAATGGAGAATTGGTCATAACTAAGAAATTTAATATTTTAACTTGAATGGAAAATCGGTCATAACTAAGAGATTTAATATTTTAACATGAATGAAGAATCGGTCATAACTAAAAGATTTAATATTTTAACTTGAATGGAGAATCGGTCATAACTAAGAGATTTAATATTTTAACATGAATGAAGAATCAGTCATAAATAAGAGATTTGATATTTTAACTTGAATGGAGAATCGGTCATAACTAAGAGATTTAATATCCCTTTTAAATGCAGTAATAACGCTAATCTGCAATGGTTTCATTGCAGAATTATTCATCGAATATTTGGTACAAAGCATCTTTAAAAAATGAACATTTTAATTCAAACCTTTGTTCATTTTGCAAAACACATGCTGAGACAATAAAACACTTATTCTGTGAATGCAGGGTTGCAACAACATTTTGGGCAATTCTTGAACACGTTTGAAATAAAAAAATGTCCAACAAAAGATATAAAATGGTAAGATATTGATATTGATATATTTGTGGGCAACACAATGTTCGATGATGTTATTTATAATATACTGTTTTCAGCAAAGTATTATATATTTAAACAAAGATTAAAAGATTCAGAGCCAGAGATAACACAGTTAAAAAAATACATTAGGACACAATACAACATAGGAAGATGTATCGCTCAGAAAAAACTTTGAAACAAATTTGAAAACGTGGACTCCATATATGAGCATTCTAGATTGATGTATACACTTTACCATATTTAACATACCATGCTATATATATATATATATGTATGTATGTATGTATGTATGTATGTATGTATGTATGTATGTATGTATGTATGTATGTTTAAGTATGTACACATATATTATATGATGTATATGTAATATAATTATAATTTCATGTTCCAAAAGTTTTTATGAAAACCATAAACACCAATTTTCGATCTGATCTTAAGAATCGCATATTATTTTTTTTATATTTAAAAGATTATGTATATTAATTTAAAAAGAAATAAACCCAATACATACAAAATGAATAGTATTGTTTTTAAATAGATTTATTATCATAATTATTATATATTTTTTCTCAGTATTAACAAGGGACGATATATATCTTTTATGAATAACAAAGGATAACTATACAGCTAGATATATAAAGACGAATATGTGCAGGAATGTTTTCATGAATCATTTAAAACAGTTCGCAACATTAAAAAATATGTCTATATATGTACGGGCATGTGTGTAAACCTTTATTGTGCATTCTGTTTTTTTGTGTTTCGGTTTTTGCAAAAAATCGATTTTTATTTATTTCATAAGCATTAAAGTAACTTCAGTAAACCAAGCAGCAAATCATAAATATAAATTCTTTTACATAAGATATAACATGATTCTTTCAAGTATTTTTGCTTTCATGGAATACTCAGATTAAACATAAAATAAATATTTACATCTACAAATTCACTTTTGTAGAGACGATTCCAATGTCAGATTGTTAAATGTAAATGGCAATAAGAAGACTAAAAAAAGTCAAGAATATTTGGAATTTCGCTGTTCTTTAACTCTATGTTTTTTGTTTGTGTTTTTTTGTTTGTTTTTTATTCCTAATTATTTAAGAGAAAAAAACACACACTTAAAACATTGATTTGCTGCCTCATAAACTATAAATTGATTCTTACAATATATAGTACCATATGGTAAGATCCAATGATATTCACTATTCAACAAATATAATTAAACAATGATATTATCTGTAGAAAATAATCTGTTACTTATATTATGTAAATACTATATATGTTGTAAATTGAAACTTAACTCGGCCAATTCGAACTGAAGTCGGCCGATACGAACTGAACTCGACCAATACGAACTGAAGTCGGCCGGTACGAATTGAACTCGGCCAATATGAACATAACTGGACATATGTGACTATTTCCGGTTGTTTTAACTTGACGTTGCTGTTTAAACCAACTCGTAATAAAAACGAAAGCATTGTAATGTCAAGGTTACAGTTTAAAGTTATCGTTTCATATAAATATTCAAGTGCACTGGCACCTATTAAATAGATCTATATAGTTTGCTACCTTGCACCTCGTTTTATATATCTCTCATATACAATCGAAAATAAAATAGGCCAGCCTTATGTAAATAAATAAAATAATTGAAAACTTGCCAGGTTATTAAAAACAGTCACAAGTTAAGCAATAAAACTGTCATTAATTAAATGATTTCATATTGACCAAGTTATTGGTCCTCGGACAGCCATATTGGCCCTACGGCCATGGGTCAATGTGACAACCCTGGGACTAATAACTAGGCCAATATAAAACCATTTAATTACTAACATCATATTGTTATACACACTCTTGTGTCAAAGGGTATATATCGGGATTTTCAATATTTTTAAATCATGCCGTATTTTCAAACTGATATCTATTAAAACATTGTTAAAAAGGGGTTTCCTAACTTGGGCTACGCGCCTAGGTTTGACTTAAATAGATTTCCCTCTTAAAATGGCAACATATTTTGTGTCGTATTTAATGGGTCACAAGATTTCATTTTGAATTCAATTCAACCCGTCATACAGGTCTATTTTCAGAATGTGGATTTCGTTTCAAGTTTACCGCTCCGACTGAACATCGATTTTGTCATGTTTTGGTGAATTTGATCTTCCATTTACGGATTTATTTATTAACGATAATGATATGTTTTTATCCATTTTATTGGCTGATTGACTGATTGATTGATTGAATATTAAGCGTCATTTTTATCATCGAGGGCTAACAGATGATCAGTTAACCTAACCACTGTTTATTGGGATCCTGAAAGGTTAACCAGTACTCGAGCACACCCATTCTGCGTCAGTAATGATAACTTTCCCACTTTAATCAGCGGTGAGAGGCACAATGACAATGAGACACAATGTCGTATATAAATCAACAGGGAGACTGTTGCCGGGCGGAGATTCGAAATCACGACCCCTGGATTCATAGTTATCCATCGTATACTCCCTTTAATACCATGTTGTTGTTCTTCTTATGGTATGAAAACTAGTGATGTTTTAAAAATTGTTCATAGAAGCGTATTATAGACGACAGCGTATATAGTGAGACAATAATAAATATATCATATAAACAACTTAAAGGGAATATATCACGAAACAATGTTATAAATGCCCTAAAAATTTATAAAAAGCACCTCATTATCATTAAAAAATAGAATCCAAATGGCTTGGTATGTTATATCCACCAAAACGTGTCATAATCGATATTTAAATTAGAGTGCAAAACTTAAAACGAAAGCCCCATTCTTAAAATAGACAGCACTTAAATACCTTCACATCGTCATTTGGTCTCTTTCTAAGATGACGTTTCTTTACGCACAAACCTGTATAACGGATCATATTGAAATTAAAATGTAATCACGTCACAAAATATGTTGCAATTTTAAGCGAGAAATCTATTTTAGTCTAACCTAGGTGCGTAGTCCAAGTTAGGAAATCCCTTTTCAATTTATTATTTTGGCATGTTTAAATAGATATCCTTTTGACAAAACGGGACCAGTGAGTATATTTAGGCATGATATATTGGAAACATGTTTTGGCCAATTTCAAAATTGTGAAAAATCCTGATAAATTCCCTATAAAATCTCACCAATTAGGAAGTATACATCAAAAAGTTACTTGAGATTTTTGAAAACATATTTGTAAATAAAATAAAATATAAGGGGAAAACATATATTCGTAATTAGTTCTTCCGTCTTCCGCTTTAATACGATACGAATGTAAAGTTTGGGATTAAAACATAGTTTCAGAGGAAACTACACATGCAGAAAAAGGAGAGAAAAAAATGTCTGTTTTTGAATTGATAAATAAAAAGAAGACATTTTTCTCTATACAACTATAAATTAATTGCTTTCATACTAAATGTAAGCCCGTAAGGTGTATTAGTTTATACTAATTTATTTTAGCTCGATTGTGATGAAAGCTCAGTGCTTATATGAATCGCTCTCGAGTCCGCTTCCTGGGTAGAACCAGTGCTGATTGTTGTTTTATGAAAGGCATCGGGTCGAGCTGGGGATCGAACCCGCAACCTCTGGCATGAGCGGCCAACACTCTATCCATTACACTACCGGCACTGCCTGATGTATTAAAGGTGTATTAAACGATGGTTCATGCCAAACCCCATACACCTATAACGGGTGATCAAAATGGTGGTTGGAATTATATACTAGTATATCGAGGGCTTGGTACGAAACAGTTGTAACTCATATTTTCTTACATTTTCAGTTTGGTTTGTGTACACACACATCCTGTTAAATGATAACTTTGAATGCCAAAATGTTCGCCCCACGCAGATTCCTTCTATGTGAAAAAAATGTAACTTGAGTTACAACCCTCACACACTAAAAATCCAAATAATAAATTACTGCGAAACAGTTGCATCTGACGATTTATGTCGAAATCCTTAAAATTTTAAGAAGATTTTTTTATATGTATGTTGTAAACTAACATTTCAAATTTTTTCCTTCAGTCATGCATGTTAAACCCTTAAATTTAACATAATCTTACTGATGTAAATCTGTTTGTCATAGTATAAAAAGGATTATTTTTGCCTCATACTAACAAGGTGGTTAGTTTGATAAATTATAACAAGTAAATATTTGGACAATATTGGCGGTGAAATAGGTAAAGAAAAATAAACGACAGAAAACAGATTTACTTTCATGATAAGATTATTTATATTATTGTTGATACTTTAATCGAAACATGGAGAGACATACCCTGCAGACTGTATTGTTATCGGAACATATAAAGAGACATCCTGTGCCATGTACTGCAATCGAAACATAGCGAGAAACATGTACTTTTTTGTAATTTAAACAGAGAGAGAAACAAATTGTACAGTGTATTGTAACCGAAACGTAGAGATACATATACAGTACAGTGTATTGTTATTGAAACCTAGAGACACAAACTGTACAGTATATTGTAATCGAAACATAGAGACACAGACTGTACAGTGTATTGTATTCGAATCATAGGGAGACATATACTGTACAGTGTACTGCAGTCGAAACACAGAGCGACATATATTGTGCAGTGTTTTGTTATCGAAACACAGAGACAGAGACTGTACAGTGTAGTGTAATCGAAACACAGAGCGACATATATTGTACAGTGTATTGTTATCGAAACACAGAGACACAGACTGTACAGTGTAGTGTAATCGAAACATAGAGAGACATATACTGTACAGTGTATTGTTATCGAAACATATGCTGTAATTTGAATTGTAATCGAAACATAGAGAGAAACGTCCTGTACAGTGTATTGTACATGTAGCCGAAACAAAGAGACATAGACTGTTCAGTGTATTCTAGCCGAAACATAGAGACATAGACTGTACAGTGTATTGTAATTGAAACATAAGGAAACATATACTGTTCAGTGTTTTGTTATCGAAACACATGCTGTACAGTGTATTGTAATCGAAACATAGAGAGAAACGTTCTGTACAGTATATTGTAGCCGAAACATAGAGAGAAACGTACTGTACAGTATATTGTAGCCGAAACGTAGAGAGAAATATACTGTACAGTGTATTGTTATCGAAACATTATGCACAGTGCATTGTTATCAAAACATTATGCACAGTGTAATGCTATCGAAACAGTATGTACAGTGTATTGTAATCGAAACATTATGCACAGTGTATTGTTATCGAACCATTATGTACAGTTTATTGTTATCGAAACATAGAGAGACATATACTGTATAGAATATAGTTATCGAAACACAGAGTGAAACATACTGAACAGTGTATTGTAATCAAAACATAGAGAGACATATACTGTATTTTGTATTGTAATCGAAACATAGAGAGACATGTTATATAATATGTTGAATTTTGTATTGTAATTGAAACAGAGAGAGAGAGAGAGAGAGAGAGAGAGAGAGAGAGAGAGAGAGAGATACATATAACAATTTATTGAAGTTTAAGCATACCAAATATTGATATAGATATACAAGTGTAGCAACAATTAAGCGGATTTCAGCATAAGGCCCTCATTCAGGCCAGTAACCAGTAAGTATATTTAAAATGAATGAGGCTATACACCGCTAGCATCCTTGCCTCTTGTAAAGCATTGCTTTTATAAACTTTTAGAAAATTGTAAATTATATGAGCATAAACAAGCAACCAGTCTCGATGCAACCAACACAAAATGACATTATGCATCATTTTATTAATGAAATGTCATGGATTAAGTACGGGAAATTTGATCGTGTTTCATCCAACGTAAATTCAGAAATTCACACAAAGCCAGCAGATATCACGGTATTCATAATCCGTCATTAGACTAAAACAGTGCGCCGGAAATTGTCTGACGGAGTGTATTGTGGGCAATGTTCCATCACGTGCTTAGTTGACGGTAATGGACAAACACAAAGTTATAAACGTGAATTGACTTTATTCATTTTTTTTAAATTGCCATTGAAAAAAATGTAAACGACTTGTTAATAACTCTCGTAGACGGCGCCAGTGAAAAGGCGTTGGTATAGGATGAAATCAAGTGTATTTTAAATATTTCTACAGCTAAAATATGAAGTGTATCAGTCATTTGAAAAAAATGCTAACGCCATACGTGTCACATGAATTCATTCTTAAAAATATAGTTTTCCGTTCAATTATATCATGCCTCTATGTTAACATGATCCTATCCAAGTTTGTTCTGAAACTCAGACTCTGATGTTGTTGTTGTATGGTGTTTAGCGTCGCTTTCAATAAATGTTCAGTTATATGGCAACGGTGTCTACTTGAGACAGTATTCTGAGCACATGGTATGATACCCCACTCTCCTCTCCACCAAGTCACATTATACTGACGCCGGGCTGACCAGACCTATAACAATCCTCTAAATGCTGAGCACCAAGCGAGGAAGCTTCCAGTATTATTTATCAAGTATTTTGGTATGACCCGCGGCCGGGGATGGAACCCACGACCTTTCGCATGCGAGGCGGACGCTCTACCACTAGACCGACGCTGTGGTGGGACTCAGACTTAAAACAATGTGTTTCATTTATAGGACATTCAGCCGCACATGTTCAACGATAAACATGAAAATAATACAAAAAACGTCGTCTGATTATGGTATGGTTCTCCCGTGGGAATCCTTAGTCTATCCAAGAATCTGATCTATTAACCACCAATGAAATAGCGAGGAATTCTATGCAATTGAACGCTTACTAGACTGTGACCTCATTCACTATTTCTGTTGAAGCAACTGACTAACCAACGTGTTCAAATATGACTTTCTCAACATTACTATCTAACGGACCCAATCGGGAGAGCTGAGAACCCAGCATATGATGTTTCATATGACTTTCACAATTCTTTTGTAATTTTAAAAAGACAGTGCAGTCTACTTGAAACCTAAAATTTCCTTATTTTCTATTTATAAACTCATTATTTGACTTACAAAAGATCCCGGGTATATAATTTCCTAATTTAAACGTTTATTTTAGAAGAGAGACTTTGTACAAGCTAGAAATAGCTTTCTTCTCAAATCTATTGTTATGTATCGCTGTATATTTGAATATATCCCTTGTATACCTAATACCACGTTATACCTATTACCGGGAATGCCCGTATAATAACAATCTGGGAAGACATGCGCAAAGCTCCAACTTCCGTTAGCGTCGGCATTTCTTTACATTTTGTATCGGCAACTGTTTATTACTCAGCACACTTAAAGGCTCGTCAAACGTCCGAAATCGTGTTTTTTGTATTAATTTAAGTCAGTTTTACTCTTCCAGATGATAGAATACATGTTTATTCGATCACTGAGAGACTTTGCAAACAAAAAAAATAAATATAAAGCACATTATAAATACGTAATTAAGAACGGGTTTTGTTTACAAAATAATGTTCGTCTCTTTCCGATAAACATAGTCGGCAGAAAATGGGGAGTTACGAAGCATCAGTGTTCGGTATATGATCAAACTTCAGAGAGAAACATAGTATGGGGAACTGTAGGGGATGCGGTTAAAAAATTAAATTACCGCTTGCGTTTAGATAGTTTTTAAGAACATCCCCTTTATCCCCCTCAGTTGATGAACAGGAACTCACGAGCTTATTTATCGCATGTTATATAGATTAAATATAAAATTACTTTTTTTTATAACTGTACTTAACTTACTGCCCTTGGTAGCCTCTCAAAATCGACTGCGATAAAGTGATATGTGACGTAATAGTGCGTGCGATAGTATCACGCGTATATGCAAGGTAAGATCCTGAGCAAGAGTTTCTAGACCAAACTAGTATTCTGTACTCATTGTTTTTCAGTGCGTATAAATAATATAATGCGTACAACGTTCGATAAAGTTTTATTGCAGACGTCAATATATTAAAAAAAAAAAGGAGAAGAAAACCCAATAACGATACATAATATTAGCAAAGACAAAACATTTCTAATCTTGTTAATGGACCCCTTACCTAACGGTCTTAATCCGCACACTACCACTGCAGTAGTCATTTGTGTATTTTGGTGTCATCCCATCATTGATTTTTGTTCTTTATTCTATAGTAAATAATAAAAGTTTGAAGGCTTGTCATTCCTGGAGAATCCCAAATGAAAGAAGTGAAACCTCACATTTTGATCGAAGTTTTGTATTTGCTCACTTTTTTTTTAAACGATCACTAAGAGGTCTACAGGAATGGTTTTAGCAATACTAGAAACACATTTAATTACAATCATTTTTGTTGTTATCAAAAAGTGGGCATTTTGGAAGTTTAATGAAGCTTTAAGTAACATTTTTACTGTTTATTATTGATGCCATTATTAACATGATTTAACAAAATTTAGACTCGCGGTATGAGATATGACCAGTATATGTTTATGTAATATGCTGAGAAAAACAATTGTTTAAACTAAACGTTTAATTTAAGAAATAATTACATTGCTTAATATTAAGTTAAAACTTACCTTAAAATCAGGAAATTAATATTTGTTTGATGCTTTTCCCATCGATAAGAATAAACCTTACATTGGTAAGCGGTTAAGATTATTTTCTAATTAGTTTTGTCACTCCTTCCAAGATATGATTAGTTTAAACTTATTTACATTTAAATCAGTTGTGAAACAAATTAAACTATCACACTAAATAATATGTAGATCTAATACATAATTTGTTATAAGTAATAAAACAAGCCTTATAATGGAAGTTAATTTTTGCTTGATGATTTTATCATACCGATAAGAATAGAAAACATGGGCGAGCAGTTAAAAGCATTTCTTTTTTTCTTTTTTAGTCATTCTGTTACTCCTTTACAAAAAATTTTCGGTTTGAATCCATTGACGTTTTAATCAACTGTGAAACACGTTAATACACAGCGCTAGATAACCATTTACAGATTGAGATTGTATTTTTGGAAATTGACAGATTTGTATTATATTGTTTCAAAAATTAATATCTGTTCTTGTCACTTCTTTCCGAGTTTTATTTTCAAATTATATATGTTTCGATTAATCACAACTTTCCACACCTTATTTATTATAATAATTACGACAAACACGTATCAGAATGTGTCATTGGTTACCACTTGGTCTGCTAATTGGATAGGCGGCCACGATGTACGCATGAAGTAAATAGTGGCTAAATATACATTTTGACAAAGCCATTGTTTTGCTGTTTTTTTTTTTGTCTGTAAAATAATCTGGATGTTTTTGCTATAATTTATAGATGTTATTTCTGTGACACGACATGTTCATTATTCTGTCCGCTATTTACAATCTGCCGATCAACATGTTAAATACATGATGAAATTATTTCGCCTTTTTTTTTTTGAAAAGTGATATTTTAATGGACAAAGTAACCTAGCCTAACACTCCGGGCGCGCGTGGGTTGTATTTGTTAACAGCACCTTCGGTGGTAGACGTTCTTCACAGAACGAGTAATTAAGCGGAATTACTCTAAACCTGTACAAAGCGAATATGCGGGGGACACTTTATTCCAGTATAGATTTATAGGGTTACAGTTTTGATGAACTAGATGCCTTCATTATAACAGCTCTGGGTTTAACATGCTAGCAAACGAGCCAGTCAAGTGTTTTTGCGGAAACTCAATACTTGATGCCGGTTTGTAGTTTTCCATTTCAATAGCACAGAGCAGATCTGTCTGTGATACAGAAGACTGCTTCCCGTTGGAGAGAGAGGCACCTTTCAACACATTGTGTTGCATATCTTCTGACAGATCCGGAGTGTCATTAACTCGTACATCAGTCAAAATATATAAAGGGGAGTAATTGATCAGATATAATCCAACTATGTCAGTTATTTGTTAAATGATTTGAAAATGCACAATTATATAATTGCAATAATTTATTGGAAGAAATTAAGCTATTTGGCAACATGACAACTTAATTAAATAAGGCGCGGATATGGAACGATTTTGTAACTATTTGATATTCGACTTTCTTTTCCAAGAGACGTAAAATACTAGAGTTCATCAAACGGCTTCAACAAGACGTGCAATACATGGTGGCCGGTGTATGCATCTAGATTTGTATTTGATCAAACAGGCAATTATGTATGTGTGTCCATCTATCTACGGTTGTTGGTTGGATATTGAATACAGTGCAACGAACATGTTCAAATTAATGTAAGAACTAATTTAACTTGATAAATTGAGATGCAAAACCTAGAGAACACTTCAGTCAATGCTTTGGTGATATGGACACGAACACTTTTGTAACTGTATTATAGATATTGTCCTACTTTCCAAGCCTATAAAATCGCTCAGATTTATCAAAATAGAAAATTCCATGTTGCATAGAATGTCATGGCCATCAGCAGATGTTGACTTAATTTCCCAGCTAATGAAATCGCTCCAGAAACGATGATTGATTGATTGATTGTTTGATTGAATAGTAGCGTCATTTTATGCCATCGATGGCTAACAGACGATCAATTATTCTAACCACTGTTTCCCGGGATCCTGAAAGGTTAACCAGTACTCGAGCACACCCCATCTCCGCAAATAACTAATAACTTTCCCACTTGAATCAGCGGTGAGACAGAAGAATGATAATGAGACACAATGTCGTATATTAATCATCACGGAGATTGTTGCCGGGCGGGGATTCGAACTCAAGGCCCCTGAATTGATAGTCAGACACGTAACCGACTGAGCTAATCGGGGCCCGGCCCAGGAACGATAAACAATGGCAAACATTGACCAATTCTCCAGATTCCACCCAGTATAAGAGGGACATAACCTCTGTTTTACTCATGTTTACGCATCAAACCAATATGTACACCTATAAAGGTATAAATATTTTGAAATATTAAGCTCCATGTGTTACTACCTGAAACTTCAAAACTTTGAAATTATCAATATGTTTTTATAAAACTAGTGGCGTCACGACAGATTTAACAAGCAAATTCAGGGAAATAATGTCCCGCTTTTTTCAAAATATTTGATTCAGACATTTTAAAGTTATTGCACGGAAAATCCACAAAAAATACGATTTTTCAAAGATTTAAGGGTCATAACTGTAGGACGACAAATGCCACAACACCTAGTAAAATCAAGCTTAGACTGTGTTTCGTCGTTATAAACATTGTATTAAAATTTGTAAGATTGGATTCAGGCATTCTTAAGTTATTGCACGGACACCAAAGTGTGATGGACGGACAGGAAGGCAGATAGGCAGGCAGGCAGGCAGGCAGGCAGGCAGGCAAACAGGCAGGCAGGCAGGCAGGCAGGCAGGCAAACAGGCAAACAGGCAGGCAGACAGGCAGGTAGGTAGGTAGACGGACATACCCTAAAAGCGGGGGACACATATAAGTAAACTACCAGTCAAACATTAACCGATATTCTTTCATAAAAATCAAATTTTTATATATGTAACGCTTTTTGTCATAAAGCGAACAAATATTTTTTTTTTATAAAAAAGTTTTTATCACAAGTGTGTCACACAAAAATGGAATGAAGATAACCAACATGAAATGACGACGTGCCGCTAACAAACTCACGGTCTTTAGCTCAAAGGTCAATATAAAATGTTGATGTCAAAACAAAAGAAAAAAATGAAGAAAAAAATACAACTTTTTTTACATTCATGGTCCATTTCGACAACATTGATCAAGACTAGCGACATTTTTTAAAAACTTGTTTGTGTTTTACTAATTGTTAACGCATAGATAAATATTTTTTTACTCGCAAACATTAGTCAGTGTGTTGATTACAATAATATATTAAGTCAAATACATATGGTTAAAGAAAAAAAACTATTTACAAATAAATAATTGAAGAAATCGATGGAATAAAATATATTAGATAATAATAATAATTAAAGAGTTTAAATTAAAAACAATCAAAGGTATATGTTACATCAATGTTGTTGTACAGTTTTTATATATAATTTGTACTACTGACTTTGAAGAACTTTAACCCGTGTGGTTCCGGGTAAGACCAGATCACTGTCGATCTCTGCATAGAGGTACGAATGGATGTCATGTGCACTTTATCATTTTTTGTCATGTTTATTATTGTTGTTAAATTACCAGCCCCTGTGTGGTTCCAGGGAGCCATATGAGTGATGGCCAGAATAGGATCACTGTGGCTCATGCATGTTGTAGGAAGCGACAAATTGAGAAACACAATATACTTTGCTGAGACTCTGAAGTCTGCAGGTATCAATGTTCTAGGTCCATTCTTATTATTCATTTGTTTAGTTTAAACATATTTTATTGCATGTGCTGTTCTGAAATAACAGCTGCAGCAACGTTGTCTTGAAGTGTGCTGTTCTAAAATAATAGCTGCAGCAACGTTGTCCTGGAGTGTGCTGTTCTGAAATAACAGCTGCAGCAACGTTGTCCTGGAGTGTGCTGTCCTGAAATAACAGCTGCAGCAACGTTGTCCTGAAGTGTGCTGTTCTGTAACAACAGCTACAGCCACGTGGTCCTGAAGTGTGTGATTCTGTAACAACAGCTACAACAACGTTGTCCTGAAGTGTGCTGTTCTGTAACAACAGCTACAGCCACGCTGTCCTGAAGTGTGCTGTTCTGTAACAACAGCTACAGCAACGTTGTCCTGAAGTGTGCTGTTCTGTAACAACAGCTACAGCAACGCTGTCCTGAAGTGTGGTGTTCTGTAACAACAGCTACAGCCACGCTGTCCTGAAGGCAGCTGTTCTGTTCAAACAGCTACAGCCACGTTGTCCTGGAGTGTGCTGTTCTGTAACAACAGCTACAGCCACGCTGTCCTGAAGTGTGCTTTCTGTAACAACAGCTACAGCCACGTTGTCCTGAAGTGTGCTGTTCTGTAATAACAGCTGCAGCCACGTTGTCCTGAAGTGTGCTGTTTTGTAACAACAGCTACAGCAGCGCTGTCCTGAAGTGTGCTGTTCTGTTACAATAGCTATAGCAACGTTGTCCTGAAGTGTGCTGTTCTGTAACAACAGCTACAGCCACGCTGCCCTGGAGTGTGCTGTTCTGTAACAACAGCTACAGCAACGCTGTCCTGGAGTGTGCTGTTCTGTAACAACTGCTACAGCAACGTTGTCCTGAAATGTGCTGTTCTGTAACAACAGCTACAGCAACGTTGTCATGAAGTGTGCTGTTCTGTAACAACAGCTACAGCAACGTTGTCCTGAAGGGTGCTGTTCCGTAACAACAGCTACAGCCACGCTGCCCTGGAGTGTGCTGTTCTGTAACAACAGCTACAGCAACGTTGTCCTGGAGTGTGCTGTTCTGTAACAACAGCTAAGGCAACGTTGCCCTGGAGTGTGCTGTTCTGAAATAACAGCTGCAGCAACGTTGTCCTGGAGTGTGCTGTTCCATAACAACAGCTACAGCCACGCTGCCCTGGAGTGTGCTGTTCTGTAACAACAGCTACAGCCACGTTGTCCTGAAGTGTGCTGTTCTGTAACAACAGCTGCAGTCATGATGTCTTGGAGTGTGCTGTTCTGTAACACCAGCTGCAGTCACGATGCCCTGGAATGTGCTGTTCTGTAACACAGCTGCAGCAACGATGCCCAGGAGTGTGCTGTTCTGTAACAACAGCTGCAGCCACGTTGCCCTTGAGCTTGCTGTTCTGTAACAACAGCTGTAGCCATGTTGTCCTTGAGTGTGCTGTTCTGGAACAACAGCTGCAGCAACGCTGCCCTTGAGTGTGCTGTTCTGTAATAACAGCTGCAGTCACACTGTTCTGAAGTGTGCTGTTCTGTAACAACAGCTGCAATCAGGATGCTCTGGAGTGTGCTATTCTGTAACAACAGCTGCAGCCACGTTGACCTAGGGCTTGCTGTTCTGTAACAACAGCTGTAGTCACGTTATCCTGGAGTGTAGTGTTCTGTAACAACAGCTGCAGCCATTTTGCCCTAAAGTGTGCTGTTCTGTAACAACAACTGTAGCCACGTTGTCCTGGAGTGTGCTGTTCTGTAACAACAGCTGCAGCAACGTTGTCCTGGAGTGTAGTGTTCTGTAACACCAGCTGCAGCAACGTTGCCCTTGAGCGTGCTGTTCTGTAACAACCGCTGCAGTCACGTTATCCTGGAGTGTAGTGTTCTGTAACAACAGCTGCAGCCACGTTGTCCTTGAGTGTGCTGTTCTGTAACAGCAGCTGCAGTCACGATGCCCTGGAGTGTGCTGTTCTGTAATAACAGCTGCAGCCACGTTATCCTGGAGTGTAGTGTTCTGTAACAACAGCTGCAGTCACGTTGCCCTGGAGCGTGTTGTACTGTAACAACAGTGCAGTCACGTTATCCTGGAGTGAAGTGTTCTGTAACAACAGCTGCAGTCACACTGCCCTGAAGTGTGCTGTTCTGTAACAACAGCTGCAGTCACGTTGTTCTAAAGTGCACTGTTCTGTTACAACAGCTTTCCCATTACCATAAAGGAATTTGAATTTGTTAGCCTCCTTAATTTAATTAATAAGCAAATATTGGCTTCGAAATATTTTGGTTTTATGCTGAGACAAAATGTTCAAATTGCTTTTGGTTTCTTTTCAAAAAGGGTATTTCATATTTAGGATTAAATTTAAGTTTAAAAGCAGGATTAGATGGATTTGAATTAAATAAATTGCCTATTAAAGTCAATTTGAGATGATCCATATACAATAGAGCCGTAGTCTAACTTTATGATACGATCTGGGCTCCAATAGATTTTGGCGTCATTTTATACTACACAACAAAAGTGAATAAATACTCCATTAAACGCCGTCCTACCACAGATCTTCGCAATGTGTGCTTGCTAGCTCGCTTCATCACACAACACTATTTAAAAAATAGGAACATGTTGCTGTGCTTCCCCCAGCCAACATATTATCTTGACCGAATTCCTTGCGACTTAAGTTTGTTCCTTAGCCTTATCTAGACTAAGTAAATACCTGTCTGGTCCAAAATCTATACAATGCAATTATCTCGGATTTTTAATATTCTAATATCTGCACAATATTTTCAGAAAATTTTGTGAAAAAGCATTAAAACATTATGTTAAGAGAGTGAAGCTGTGTGTGTCAGTAGTGGGGGTGGGGATGGTGGTGGGGGAGGGTATTTCTCAATGATATACGTTATTGATAATACTAAAAGAACTAGAGACCAAAATTTTGCCACGTTTTTTCTTCAGCGTTGTCGGTATATGTATTCATAGTTTAACTTAACCAATTAATTTCATGTATACTGAATTTGTGATTCTTCCTTGGCTTTAGAACGCCTGAGTCCGTCACATATCACTGGTAGGAGCACGCTGACGTGCTATATCTAGCAATAGTAGAAACACGCACTGATTGCAGAGGCGTAGCTGCCTTAAGGTCGTGTTGGCCCGGGTCTACATCTTTCTTCAAAAAATTAAAAAACTAAAATCGCTAACACTGCAATTAAAATCGTTGCGGGATGGGCATAAGGGGTAAAATGAGTCGTCAAGTCGTATCAGAGACATATAGAATGTAATTAAGTCACTGGTTGTGTTTATAGTGTTTGATAATGACGTAAAATAAGTTTCTGTGTATTTTTGCATGTAAACGTACATTTTACTAAATCATCATGTGACCTTTGAGTAAAGAAAGTTATCACCGGGAACCAATGTGACAGACGGATGCACATACGAAAGGAGGCGAGAATGTACATACATTGTGGAAAGTCATTCACACCATTTGATAGAAATGCTGCAATATAAGCTGAACTTCGGACGTCGCATATTTGCTAAACAACATTCCTTTATTTAAAATGATTATTTGTCAGTGTTCGTGATGAGGCAATTATCAGCAATACCAATCTGGTCTCCGCTCATTAACTGACAGTGTAAGCTATTGTAATATCCACAATGAGTGACGGAGAGCCAATTGTCATCGTAATATCAATCCTATCTAGTCATAACAGTTATAAATCACCAATAAACAACCATAGAACCGCTAATATACATGTGACCGCATGGCTTTTGTTAAACCGGAGTGGCACATTGATGGTTAATCCGTTGGCTTCCTGTCGATAATAAACTTTTTTTTACCTCACGTCCGGGTCCATCCGATTGGTTTTGCGACATCGCTGCATCTGTCACGTGGTTGCCCAACGCCAAATTGAATCCGGTGATAATAGGCATAAAAGATGGCTCTTTGCAACACTCGTCCATTACATTAATTGGAAGGCAACTGGCATCAGCAGTTAGAAAGCAAAGATAAGGTAGGACTTATTACATAGTATTTTCGGTTAATACCGTCAATGGTTTGTGACACTTGGTGCTCTAAAATTTATTTCGTAGTAATTTTTTTTTGATAACGTTCCTAATTAAATAGTTAATTAGTTTTGCTGATGTAGTGTTGCTCATGGTTCTTAATTAGGGCAGGTGCACGCTGTATTATTTGGTCGACCTTTGGTACAACATTATATCGTGCTCCTGAATCGAATCATTCTAACAATGTTCACTTTTTACTGCCATATCAAGCTACCAGAAATGTGTCTTTTGTGTTTAAATTGTTATAGTATTATCAAGAATAATCTAGATAAGATGTGTTTAAGGTGATATATACACTATATGTGTTTAAGGTGATATATATACACTATATGCGTTTAATGTGATATATGTATATTGTAATACACTATATGTGTTTAAGGTGATATATACACTATATGTGTTTAAGGTGATATATATATACTATATCTGTTTAAGGTGATATATACACTTTATCAGTTTAAGGTGATATATACACTATATCTGTTTAAGGTGATATATACACTTTATGTGTTTAAGGTGATATATATACTATATCTGTTTAAGGTGATATATACACTTTATCAGTTTAAGGTGATATATACACTATATCTGTTTAAGGTGATATATACACTTTATGTGTTTAAGGTGATATATATACTATATCTGTTTAAGGTGATATATACACTTTATCAGTTTAAGGTGATATATACACTATATCTGTTTAAGGTGATATATACACTTTATGTGTTTAAGGTGATATATATACTATATATGTTTAAGGTGATATATACACTTTATCAGTTAAAGGTGATATATACACTTTATGTGTTTAAGGTGATATATACACTTTATGGGTTTAAGGTGATATATACGTTTAGAGACATGGGTGTAAGTAAACATGTATGTAAGTAGATACCGTCATAACTGCATATTATAATCCAGTCGTCTGTATAAAGTAATGGTTCGGTTATTATCAAACATTGCATTTAGGCATTTAGGTTTATTCTCAAATATTTCAAATTTAATTTTAAATTTAGATTAATCATGTATACTAACGCTTTTTCTTACCAATTTTATCAGTAAGTTACGTTTATAAATGTTTAATCAACAGTCAGTCACATAATTTTCTCTAACTTCGTTTTGCAGTTTGCAATAGCTTAGATGAATTTAACATCGCTAGAAATGAAATATGGCAGAGATTATTTGTATATTGAGTTAATTTGTATCTATTTCAATGTGTTATTTTTCCTTAATTATCTTATTAAAAATAACATGCATATTGCATTTGCATATTGAGCTCCTTTCCTATAAAACAGTTAATAAAATTACAATTTCAAAAAATAATTCAAGGCTTCGCTCCACTGATTTAATCAGCAGATCATACATTGCCTGTACATATGTGTCGGCGAACCGTGCAATGATGTCTTTGTCGTGGATAACCATAAATCAATCGCTACCTAGAATCGTTAAGTATTGCCTACGTAAATACTATTTAGTTTTACAAATTGTATTCCAATCCTCGACAAAAGAGGGACAGCCATTTTACTACAGTATTTGTGACGCTTCCTTACTGGGACAAAATACGTGAATTTCATGGCTTTGAATTATTTAATTAGTAAAGTTGATTTACATGTTATCTGATGTTTGTCGCATAACAGTTTGATTTAGTGTCGCAATAAATCAATATAATAATGAATAGCTAAACAAAACACACAATGCTAAACCTGTTAGATGATTTTAGAAAATGACAACCACTATACGGTTAATCTATTATTATGTTGAATTATATGATGAAGGTCATAAAGCTATGCCCAACACGCTAAGGAAAACAGACAATAGGGGCCTTGGAAACCGTTTTATGCAAAACATCGTGCCGGGATAACTTTAGATTTGTCTCTTTTTTGTTGTTTTGATATCTTCTCCAAATTTAAAGAAATTTGTAATCTCTGGAGATAGTGAATAATAACCGTGTGAAAATAAGTGAATTAAGTTAAGGACTTCAGTGGGATATACAACGGTATCAACAGTGGTGCAGCTCCTCACAGCGTCACATGGGCTCATTCACTACGTACACATGTTTACTCCGACTTCAAGTCTAAGTGCGTTTATTTCTTTAAAGAATACTCGGACTATCTTATATTCCGTAAGTTGTTGCTATCTTACATGTATTCCGTAATTTGTTGCAATCTTGCATTTATTCCGTAAATTGTTGCAATCTAACATATATTCCGTAAGTTGTTGCTATCTTACATGTATTCCGTAAGTTGTTGCTATCTAACATATATTCCGTAAGTTGTTGCTGTCTTATATATATTCCGTTAGTTGTTGCTATCTTATATATATTCCGTAAGTTGTTGCTATCTTACATATATTCCGTAAGTTGTTGCTATCTTACATGTATTCCGTAATGTGTTGCTATCTTACCTGTACTTATATGTTTTTTTTTCTTACTATTCTTTTCGATCATCTCATACAAAACCATACACTTGTATAAAACATGTGGAGCGCGTAATCTAGTGGAAGAGTATCGTACCACGGATTGCAGGGTCGTGGGTTCGATCTTTTGTCACGGCTATGTATGATGTCTTGAGCAAGACACTTTATACACATATGCTTAGTTCTACCCTGAAGGTCATCGCGCATGCTTTGTCAAAGTTGTAATACCATGTTTCACACTCAAGGTAAAATAAATGAGTTAAACCCATACAACAGTTTAATACTTTGTTTTGAGCACGTGGCTTGTGAAGAGGTATATTTGCATTAAAGTCGCACTGATACTTTGAAAACAAAATAGCGTTGACAATATAATTAATTGACAATTTATATCAATTTAAGGGATTATATTGGCATATAACCGTCAATTCCATGTCCTAAATACACACGCCCAGCATGAAGATACACTTATAACTTAGACATATTCGCGTCTAAAGTGTCTAATTGCATAACTTCTTAATTACAAAAACATCGGGTTTCTGAAGCCACGTTTTTGTTTTGTTACATTCACCATTTTCAACGAAACGCTTTCGGGTTTCCGATCAATCATCGGATAACATCGCGAAGACTCGTTCCTGATCTCGAGGCTTTTTTCGGAAAGTTTACGGAGTTCAATGTAGATATTGCGCAATACTTTATTGCAGGACGTATTAAAGTTTTGGCTAATATTCAATTACTGTTTATTTGATAACTTTTAAGTAAATAAAGGTTATACGTCAATACATAAGCTTTATTTTGAGAGCACTGCTTACAGGAAAAGTCTGGATTAATAGCGTGTTTGTGTTATTTGCCAATATAATTCCTTTAATTACAAAAAAAATGAGAAAAAGTATACAAATAATAAAAATTGGCAACAGGATAATGTACATAACCTGCTAAAATAAGAAAAAAACTCTATGGCTTACTTTGTAAATTAAATATTCATAGCGTCGACTTATTATTTGATATAAACAATATATTCGACAAGTATAAAATTGTTAAAATGCCCATGCGTGTAGCGTCTCATGTTGTAATTTATCAGAATGGGGTTTCTATTGGCCGTTATTGTTATATACGATTGTAATACGAACAAATTCTATCGATATTTTCTGAAATAGAACATGGTACTTTATTTCATATCACATATACACAAGACATTGACTATACTACATATAGTTTCTCGTCACTATATACTCGTACACATATATATACGAGGGGTTATCCAGAAGTTCGTGGACAATTTTAATAAAATCTATATCTATGCAGATAGGCGTACATGACATATTTGAAATACATGTTACTGTTTTATTTGAATATATAATGTCTTCATACTTTGCATACAGTGTGCCGTTAGATTAAATATAATACATGTAAAACTCCAAATAAATCAGACATGTCATGTCCATATTATGAGATTTGTCCACGAACTTCTGGATAACCCCTCGTATATATATAAACATAAAAAAATGTCATATACATAACCCTAACACAAAACATGCATGCACAAACGTATACATAAAGGAATCCTACGCATCATACAAACACACAAGACATATTTCTACAATAATTGCTGATAATTTAAGCATCACTGAACACAACTAAAAGAAGAATATAGCGAGCTTGGTTGATGGGTAACGGAACATGTAACACCCATAACGCCCTGTAGTGTCGCTTAAAGTGGCGTTCTGCTCTCGAGCAATCTTGAATTCTCGCAAAGTTTGTGACTATCATATTGTATATATTATGATTTTTTTTTTAGTATTGACTGTAAACAATTTCTTAAAATATCACGGTATGGGTGAATAACACTGTTTGTATATTTTATGGTATATATTGACTGCAAACAATTTCTTTCTTGTAATATCACGGTATGGGTGAATATTAACGCCGTTTGTATATTTTATAGCATATAATGATTAAAAAAAAATCTCGTATTATTACGGTTTAGGTGAATATTAACGCCGTTTGTATATTTTATAGGTCGACAATCGTTCACGTATTGTCGTACTATGACATATACAAACGTCGTAATATATTTACAGTTGTACTTCTAATTTGATTTACTCACTAATATATGCAAACTCTAATTTACCTATAATAATTAAAAAAAATTCTAAAATACTATCCATTTAATAAAACCATCGTTCCTTGTCGAAAGCAGTTACTAAGCATGTGCACTTCTCCTCCCTCATAAAATTTGTAGTTATTAGTCTAAAATCGTATGAATTCTATATGTGTTAATTAAACACGGGACTATTCCGTCAATTCCTTTATTCTGATTTTTTTCATAAAAAGTTTTAAATTTGCACGCTTGAAACTCATGGTCAGGGATTTCAGTCTTTGGTATAATGTTACAACTATACAACAGTAATTGTCAAAGTAAGAATATTCTTAGGTGTATGTGTAAGGTAATAAAATGGCTCTGTAAAAAGGATGAAATTATTGATTAAATGTAGCAAGGTCTCGGCGAAAGTTTCTTATTTTGTTCAGTATATTTCTTTATTGTTTCAACCTGTTTCCCTTTAGATACACAAGTTGACTTTTCCAAGATGATTGCATTCTTTCGAAGTCGCGCGAGTCCAAAACTCATCTCGTTTAATCCTCTCTAATCTATTTGCCTCCCACGACATGGCGGTCATTTCCGAAACTAAATAGTCAGTCACATAAGCCTTACTTGTCTCGCGATTTGCCTGAAAACAAATGGAAAACATTGCCATGCAATCGAGCATTACTGACTTCTTTTTTTTTTTATATAAAATACCCGTTTACTACGGTGTCCCGTTATGCCCATCGCGGTATATTTTTATGATTAAGTCAGGCCGAAACAACGGTGATGAAAAGTCGAAACAACGAAACTACGATGGTGAAAAGTCGAAACTTATACCGTGAAAATTCCAAACTACGATGGTGAAAAGTCGAAACTACGAAACAACGCAACTACGATGGCGAAAAGCCGAAACAACCATTGGTAAAGGTCGAAACTACGATGGTGAAAAATCGAAATTATTTCGATTTTTCGCCATCGTAGTTTTGACTTTTCACCATCGTTGTTTTGAATTTTCACCATCGTAGTTGCGTTGTTTCGTAGTTTCGACTTGACTAAGATTAATAAATATGCCACGATGGCCCCTAACGGGACACCGTAGTTTACCCAGTTAATGCATTGTGTCATGTTTACGTGACAGGTACCGACTGCTTCTGCAACAAATGATCAATCACGTTAGTCATCGAAGCTAATGAAATTTGACCCGAATAATTAGAGAACTCAACAAGCACGTTTCCGGAAAGACAACTCGCATTTCGGCGTGATTAAGTTTTGATGCGGCATCGCCGTTTGACATTGATCAAGTTAACAATTGGAATTATTGTAGCTGTCGGTGAAAACAAGCATAACGTAATATATGTAACAGCCGGTATGAGCCGCTGAGAGTGCTTGAATAAACAATTAACCAATTGAATGATATTAACAAAAAAAATCGAGAATTGTTTCATTCCTGGAAAAAATGCAGACAAAAGTGCTTAAAGGTTTAAACGGGATTAAAAATTTGAAATGAGACAAAAGTAGAAAAACTGCAGATATTTAATTTTGTTTTATTTATTTGAACCAAATCCAACTGCACTCAGTTATACGATTAAACTGTTTTTTTTTTCCAAGAAGCGTAGAATGTAACAGAGAAATCGAAAAAAATAACGATTTTTATGGAAGACAATGAAATATGCGGCGTTCCTTACGACCCAATATACTGGTTTCAGTGTGTGTGTTTTTATTTGCGAGGAACACTATCTGCATGACCCAAATGATTTCAAAACGACAATAAATAAATAAACACCGAGTCAAAATATTGAATCACTTTATATTAGAGAAATGGCAAACGTCGATCAAAGCAGCTATGACCCCTTATTAACTTAATTTTGGTAAAAATTTGATAACAATGGGTACAATCTTGTCTTATTGACACATTTCTAGTTTTGGAAATTTTCGTCATTGTTTTAATTAATTCAAAACATATAATTATATATGTACTTATATTTTATCGATGTATTCATTCTTGTTTTAAAAAAAACTATTTTGATTTTATTTCATATAGTGTCATTGCCATACGTGTTTCATCTTTACGTGCACAAAACGTTTATGACCTGTTTATGTGCCGACTTATTCATTCATTCATTCATTCATTCATTCATTCATTCATTCATTCATTCATTCATTCATTCATTCATTCATTCATTCATTCATTCATTCATTCATTCATTCATTCATTCATTCATTCAATTCATTCATTCATTCATTCAATATACACCTGATTAACATTGACAAACGCGTTGTACGTAAAGTGAATTATGGGATTCTCTGCAAATTAAATCTAATAATCACAGGACTTGGAATGAATGAATGGTGTTTTACGGCACGTCGACTCACAAATAGTCCATTTTGTGTTAAACCAAAGTTTTATAATAAAACCGCGCATATTGCGTTTCGCATTTTCTTTCAGTAAGATTTATTATAGATCGACATTATTATTATTTCACTTGTACTGAGGTACATAAAATATCAGGTGGCAGATCAGCTATTATTTTCAATATAGCTTAGTGTAGCATTTGAGATTGACATTCGCTTAATAAGAGTTGTAGAATATTATCTGTGACTATGCTAACGAGCAATGGAATGTTTTAGATTTTAGTTGGTTATATCAATATGGAATTTCTGTTAGAACGACACTAGCTGGTAAACAAATAATACCTTGCGGAATACAGCCCTGTATGGAATTTCAAATTAAACTTTATGGAATGAAATTTGCATGGTGTCTGTTACCGCATTACGTAACCTGTTACCAAATGCATTTATTTTTTTTATTTTTAGATAGCGCAATGGTAAAATGATCAAGTAATGTTTGCTTTGAAATTCCATCAGTTTCTGATTTAAAATCCCATATACGCATTATGTCTGTTGTTTGATCAAAGGCAGACGTAGTGTTCAATACGTCTGTTGAAGGATACGTTAGTTTTTATTTAAAGAACTGTGACATGTATTTTATTATATGTTATGTTATTATAATTTAAAACTATTAAACTAGTAACGGATTTGATTTTTTTACAGAATAACAGAACAAAATGCAGCTTATTTCACTGACGTTGTTGATAGCAACAGTTGCCATGTACTGCATGGTTGAAACATACGCGTACCCGCCAGAGGAAGTAGATGAAATAGACGATGGACAATACGACCAGGAGCGTAATGCATCAACAGGTGAAAAAATATGTGATATAATACTATTAAAAAACGCTTACAAAAAATGAAAACGTATCACGCTTTCACATTTGTTTGCTTGTTTGAAAATTTAGTTATGCCACAAAGGGCTAACAGACGCTCAGTTTTTGGTTTTCTTATCCAGGCTTTTGTTTGTGGAATTCTATTCCGTCTTATTTAAAAACGCAAATTCTATTAATCAGTTCAAAGCTTTATATTTACAATGGAGTAAAATTCTTAGCAACTCTAATAAATCGGATAGCTGTCATCAAAATTGATATACATTATTACACATATATGTATATACGTGTTTAAATATTTTGTTTATATGTTAAATTAATGTTGTACTTTGTAAATATGTTGAGAGCCTCATGGAAGAATTTACACAAATAAGTTATCTCGTTAATAAAAGTCTTTATTACTATCATTATTATTATTATAGTTAAATGATTTGTCAATCCACACGCAAGTTTCTGACTGCGATCTCTTTGCTTATGATTCAACATTGAATACAGCAAACAAATCCATTTAAGGTATATCAAATCATTTAAATGCTGATACAAATGGCTTTGAAACGTGATGTAAGCAGAAAAAATGTGGTTTTAAGTGTAACAGAAACTACAGTCACGTTCATTGCTTCGAACCAAGCATTAACTGAAATATTGAAGGACCCGTCAATTATATTAGCAAACGGTGTTCCAATACAAATGTCTGAAAACGAAAAAAAAACTCTTAGGAATTACCATAGATAAACATTTATCATTCAGTTCACAAGTAGAAAATACAATAAATCTGTACTATTTACTGCTTTTTTTATTAAACAGAATTGAACCATATTTGTCAATGTATGTGTGCAAATTATATTTTAAGACTTGCCAAATTTAGACAAAAGAAATATGCCCAAATTATCCTGGACAAAGATTTTGACACACCGTCCAGT